>CM060953.1:67961146-68376146 GCA_030765055.1 Mantis religiosa | reverse complement strand
CTATTTATAATTCATTTCTTCGTTGCCGTTGTGTAACGTTTTATAAATGTGAATTTTAAAACAACAATACGTAATTTTTGCAATAATACGCTTCATTTTTCGAAAGCTTATAATATTAATGTATCTAACATTAGCAGTAGTGGTTTAATTGCAAATTATTTAGTAGGTAAAAAGGAAAGTATACGGTCAAGGAGACATTCAAATCGTTAAAAAGCACAATGTTAAATCCTAACCTTTCCATTGTATCACAAAAGTCATATTAATGGTGTATTAATGGTGAATTCCTAATGCTACACGCATTTTAAATGTATAATGAACTGTTAGTAAAACTAGCTATTTTCTTTTAATGACACGTAAACTCAACTATTCTTGAAATAAATTTAAGTTCTTACCCTTCATGTTCCGATGAACATTTTTATTTGATTAATCAATTCTAATTTCATTTTTCTGTTTCAATGGCACTTCGCTTTGGACATTTTTAAAGGCACCAGTGATGTATAAAACTTAAATGTGAGTTTAATGTACAGAAGAGCCCTCTTCTTGAGGGCTCACTATGCATATGAAAGGGTCCTTATGGACGCAACTAAGAAGAGCC
The DNA here is from genome assembly GCA_030765055.1 of Mantis religiosa. Lineage (NCBI taxonomy): Eukaryota > Metazoa > Arthropoda > Insecta > Mantodea > Mantidae > Mantis > Mantis religiosa. Next base: position 68,375,551 of record CM060953.1, on the reverse strand, counting down.
TATAAGGGCCAACTAGGAAGAGAAACAAAATTGCAGTAATCATGGATGATAATACTATGCGGGCTCCCTTAGTCTCTTTGTGAAGTTAGTTATGATATGTTTGACAATGAGACTGGAAACTGCAGTAATGACCACATAGTGCAGTTATGCACATCTTTTGAATTAGTGGGAATATTTAAAAATTTGACGAGACATTTGTGTTTTTATGGCTGCCCTTCAAGTTATTCAGAAAGTACTGCCCATCGCTGCAGATACACAAGAGAACATGGAAGACTGAAGAGCGTCTATTTATAATAAATAAACAAATAATCAAATCAGGTCATAAATAAGAAAACAACTTTTTATAATTGGTTTAACAGTAAATTACATCTTTAAATGCCGAATAATTCTGATTATCTCACAAGAAAAACGTAAACAACATAAATGGAAATAATTTTTATTTGATTTTGAGTATTGAAGGTCATAATATTGCAGTTAAATCCACCCAAAACTATTATATACGTCAAATAAAGTGAAATCTCAATATCAAGGAAGTTTTCCTTCGGAAGCCTCCAAAGTCCTGTATTTCTTATTGCATAATGCCAAAATGCGAAACAGTTAAAAAATAACCACCACTAATCACACCCGCCTTGGTAGCGTAGATGGTAGCATGTCTGCCTCAGGGTGAGTTACTTGGATAGGCTTTTTCCGGGGTTTTCCCTCATCCTGAAAGACGAATGTCGGGTAACATTAAGCTCCATGGACCCCGGACGTATCGAGCATCATTTCACCCATTTCTTCATCGGAGGATATGACTAAATGTTGGAGGACGTAAAACAAAATTACCCTAATCTCTGTTTCATATAACCTTGCCCCGCTGACATGTATCACTCCGCGTGCAACTACCTCCCACTCATCCTAAATGGCTAATGCTTTCACGCCATAGGCCATAGGCGGTGCCTTCCCGTAACATTTAAACCTGCACTAAACGTCATAATAATTGTCAGGAAGATAGATAAAATCATACAAATATGAATATGAAGGCATGCAATAATAATGAAGTTTATAATAAAACTGAGCAAGTTCAAACTGAATGAATGAGCAATGAAACTGAAATAAGTTTATTATTAAAGGCCTTCGGCCTTTTCCACTGGGACTTTTTAAAGCCAGCACACATACCTTGCTAAAATGCTTGACTTTCAGTCTTAAAAGTCGTGTCACGCCATACTTGTGTGTCCTTCATTCACCCAAGTCTCGTCAAGGTAGTATATTTTGCGATTTGTATCCCGGTACAATTTGATTGTCCTTAAATAACGTCTTCGCCACACAGCAGTATCGCACCTGGAGTGGTAAGTTTTCCTGTTGTCTCAATTTCATGTCGTGATGTTCCTACGCATCTAACACACCTGTTATTTCAGAGCACAGCTGTTCGACTTCTTTCACTAACAAAGACGGATTTTTTGCTATGAATGCATTAAAAACATGCAACACAATTCTTTTTTCGCCGCTTTGTAAAGGTTTTCCCTTGCGATGCTTCAGCGAAAAACTGGCGGTATACTCTGCCATTACACATATAATAAGTACACGCGCAATAAACGATCAGTAAAATAATTTAGCTCTCGCACTCGGCACAACACACCTTCGAATGGCGATATATGACTGATCTAGTTCAAAAGAACGTCAGCGATAAAAGTCATATAAACAAATATGTCATTACTACCGCTAAATCACGTGATATCGTGCCATGTGCTTGAAAACTAAGGAACCACCTCTTTACTTCGTTTAAGAATTAACATGCATTTCAAGTAAATAAACTCTGTTGCGCAATATATTTAATTAAAACGGTTACGAAAATATAAACTTGACAATTCCCTTCCAAAATATAAGGATATATCACCATGTTAAATAACGAACTAATTTTCACCGCACAACAGTCTGTACTGCAATAGCAGCCAATGAGGGGCGATAAGGTCACGTGACCGTTTAGAGATACGGGGCAAGCTTATGTGAAACAAGGATTAAGTCTAAGTTGGCTATAAATAGTCACTCATAATGGAATCATTTTATACTCCGCCTATCTGCTCCTAAATTAAGGTTAAATGTGAATAAATAACAAAAGGCTGCTTAGAAATGTAGTGTGGTGCATATATCTCCCATATCGATGATATGGCTTACAAGTGCGGATTGTTAACCGTGTTATTTGCAGGTATGTGTCTGATACAATTATTTCGAGAAAATGTATTTAAAAGAAAATACCAGATATTTATTTCTCAAATTTCTGAACGTATACCATAATGCAGAAAATGAGCAGTTATCGGCTTCAGCTTCTAATTAGAATTAAATCTAAAGCGGCACTGTATTCTCATTCATTTATAATGCACGAGATTTAACTTGGCCCCTGGCTTGTAGAAAGAGAAAGAAATACGTACTCACCATCTCTTTCTAACCCACCTCTTTTATGGTCAGCTAGGCAGGGCAGACACATCAGTGACGGATGATGCTTCTTCGTTTGTTTGTTCTTAGTCCTCCAAATTTGGTTCCTGTGACCCTTCTTCACTGTCAGAAATTTCAAATTTTTCCTCGTGATCACTATCTGAGTCATCTTCAAAATTAATTATGAACATATCACTAATTTCATCTATTAATCCATCTTTCTCCCAATAAAATGGTTCTATCTTTTCAACGTCTTCACAGCCCGCCTCGGTAGCGTAGATGGCAGCGTGTCTGCCCCACGTTCAAGAGGTCTTGAGTTCGAATCTCTGTCAGGGTGAGTTACCTGGATAAGGTTTTTCAGGGGTTTTCCCTTATTCTCAAAGACGAATGCCAGGTAACTCTAAGCTCTATGGACCCAGGACTCATTTGAGCATCATGTCATCCATTCCATTTATCGGCCGATATGAGTTAACGTTGGAGGACGTAAATTACACACACAAAAAAAAGATTGGAGACGTCCTGTGTTTGACTTCTCAGCGAGTGAACCATACGGGAGAAGGGTCTATGTTGGTCATATTTCGTCCTGCCGCTATGGAAGAAAGTAGGAAATAGTAGAACTCCTCCAAATTACTAATGTGATAGAGCGGACTACGCGGAATCTCGGTGAAAATTTAAGCAGATTATTAAGTTACGGTGGACACTAGTAAAGCGACAATTTGAAATCTGGACGCAAGTTTCAACTTATAAATCTCTGATCGCTCTTAGTGTTTTAGAAACTATGAAACAAAAATTAAGCAGAAGAAAGAGGGAAATAGCAGCACAATGAATACAATACAACAAAGGACAGAGATACTGCTAACAGCATTTGAATTATATGCATTTATGCACGTGAGGGCAATAGAATGCAGGTGCTCGAGAGAGGGTAGCCAGGTGCAAAAGAGGATATTTTGCATGAAGTACGTGCTTTAGAGGACATGAACCTGACAACGCTAGGAATTTGCTATCACGATGCGGCATGGCTATATATTTTGTTTCACGTTATGTGAGGAGCTTATCTCTCAGGAAACTTGGGTCATGTTGGGTGGGGTTCCCCTGAGACTACAGGCTCCGATACTTTTTTCTAGACACAAGATGAGAAAAGCAGGACGGTTTCAGAGATGTCGGTAAGGGGTTTAAAGAAATTACATTTCAAAGAATATCTTCACTCCTTATTGTCCAGACAATGTTGCCACCACCACAGTGGATAATGGCTCTACCCAAGGGCAAAAATGTGACTTTCGGTTCGGTTTTTGTTACTTTTGTGCCTTGCTTTCTTCTTTATGATGCTCATTCATTATCTCTTTTTTTTCTTCCACTATACATTAGCGAGTAGTTGGAACCTGTAGTCACATTCATTTTATCGTGCATGATCTGCGAGTGCGAACTTCGCCTCGTACACACTCGCAAAATTATATGCATAAATGTAACGTAAGGAAATATGGTACAAAAAGTAGTAGAAATTAATTGTTCTTTGACACTAGGGTATGTAGGAGCACCATGAAAGGGTAGAGCCAGACTGAAAGATTCAATGCCTAGCCGGGATTTGAACCACGGATCTTCTGGTCTCCGTCCAGCCGCTCTAAACCATTGAGCTACTATGTCCAACTTGCCGACATGACATTAAATTCTCCAACTAACTCGTGTCTTTCCCGGTAAACCACTAGGAGTTCTCATAAACACATGAGACAACTACTAAAATGGCGACTTATTATACTGTACGTACTTTAAGGCCCGGGCTTTGTAGTTCGGACCACTATTAGGTACAACTAATGGATATTTTTTACAACGACTTACAGTATAGTTAGTCGCCATTAAGGTAGTCTCATATGTTTATGATAACTCCCAGTGGTTTACCGGGGAAAACACGGTCAGTTGGAGAATTTAATGTCATGTCGGCAAGTTGGCCATTAGTAGCTCAATGGTTTAGAGCGGCTGGTCGGAGACCAGAAGATCCGTGGTTCAAATCCCGGCTATGGCATTGAATTTTTCAGTCTAGCTCTACTCTTTCAAAACAGTTATAGCTTTAACATGACTTTCTCAAAAAATTACTCTGTAAACTATGCTTTCCTTAGTCACATAGGACACAAATTTAGTAACTAGTTGTTAATATGTAAATAACTTTATCCTTCATATTTCCTAAACTATTCCATGTCTTAGCATTGTCAAAACAGGTTTGGGAGGAGTACTCTGAAGGTGTGAATAAGGCAATCCTTTCTAGTATAGAACACAAATACACAGTGTTCTTTTTTATTCGTGATTTTCCGCCCTTCGATAGAGCAAGAATGACGTCATAGTTGACTAGTGAGTCTATCTTGAAATCATAGTACCCTCTACGGAAAAGAAGCGGTAATGTTTGTGGAACGGTAAGCAAATTACAGCGCTCTGAGTATGGTTGCTCCGATAAGCAATACAATGAGCCTCCCCTTTCATCCCGCTTAAGGTAACCTTGATTAACGTTCTAGTACATATGTATAAATAGCACCATTCTATTCTGTAGGTGCGCCCGCCTCCGTAGCGTGGTGGTAGCATGTCTGCCTAACGTTCAAGGGGTCCCGAGTTTGAATCTCGGTCAGGGTGGGTTACTTGGATAAGGTATTTTTCGGGTTTTCCCCCTATCCTGAAAGACTAATGTCGGTTAACTCTAAGCTCTATGGAACCTGGGCTCACTTGAGCATAATTTCACCCATTCCATTCATCGTCCAATATGACTTAACGTTGGAGGACGTAAATCACACACAAAAAAGAGTTCTATAGGCGAGCACCGCGTCTTCAAGGTTTAATGTTACTTTCGTACCGGCATTAAAATTGGTGTGACATATAAATATAATTTAAACCGCTGCATAGAGGAGTTTATGTGACGCTATCTGAATTCAGACAAGTCCCCTGGGGCGTAATGTTGTCAAAAGTATTTAGGTATCGTCAAAGTGGCATACTTTGGTTTGCAACATAAATGTCATATGCTTTATCGGTGTATGATATGATTTATTGTCGTTCTAAAGCTTATTTAAAATGTCTTTATTAATGTTGGTATCCTTATGTGTTTTGAAACCAATAGGTTCAACAAACATTTCTAAGATACAGAATCAGTTACTCGCAAAATGAGACACTGGACGTTATAAAGTGGCTGGTACCAATTTAGAAGTAATACACATACTAAATATACGTTATAAATATACCACATGAGGCATCATTCTCTCATTCATTTATTCATTCAACGTTCGATATAATGTGCACTGTTGAAATAATAAACAAATGTTTATTTTCTAAAATGGTTTGAAACTAACACTGTAATTAATTTGGCATTCTTTTATTAAATTATATATAATATTAAAATGGCAATATGATTGAAGATAAATAAAATATGACTTCCTCAGTTAAATTTTTCTTACACTAAATCCAAATCTCAAATCATAAATATTTAATTTTCTATACTCATTTGACAAATGATAGATATTTTCACTGTTGTCAGTGGTTCATAAATGAATTTTTACTATTTTAATGTTTTGCTTCTTTTCCGGGTATATGCATATTAAAGCGCATAAATATATCCATAAAACAACAAAGGCCATTCATCTTAATTAAAATCAGTAAATGAACATGTTCAAATAGTGCATTAATGAATAAGAAGTGTTCAAGGGACATTTCTGGTAATCTTCATATTATTGCAACCGCAATTATGGCCGACGATGGGAAGATGGGATGGTGTTCTCGAAGTTCTGTTTGTAGCAGTATTACTACCAATGTGTTGATGGTTGGGGATGAAGATGTACTAGTAGTGATGATGTTCTCATTGTGGCATCCTTTTTAGCTCCAGCTTGCATGCGATCTTCTCTTGAACGTGGTTTCGGATACTTGGATTGTGGAACTTAATATTAGGGAAATAAAATAAAATGTTGAAAGATCTTCTTTACTTTAAAATCGCTGCAATTCACAGCGTCTACGATGATCAAACATATTCTCATACAACTCGGCTTATTGAAATCTTAACACAAACATTTTCTTAGATTTCTGTTGTTTTTATTCAATGCGATTTATTCACCTTTTAGATATTAGTTTTCAGAAAATAGTATTGCACTATATCGAAACTTAATTATATCGATGAAGAATAATTACTACAGTTCATGCAATGGTTACTAATGGTAACTATTTATTATAGTCGATATCACTCTTTCCTGTGGCCAATACATTACTTTTGAATTACATAATTTTCCGATTTTCAAATATAAAATCCTGAAAGCAACTTTCTGTTATAATTTTATTGTTATATTTAATTAATTATATTTGCCATTTATCTAGATTGGATATTAACATTCATATTCATCTGTTTGTGATCTACTTTATTCGGTCATGGCCACCTATATCTAACACCAATTCAAAACAAAGCTCTCATCATTTTAAACGTATCCAACATTGCTCTGGCACTTGACATAATAACTGCTTCATTATAGTGCTACAGTTTAGGGATATAAAATAAGCGCTTTAGCTCATTGGACTTCCCTTCTTAGGGAATGTAGTATGAAAATAATATGTACAAATATATAGGGAATTCGTGATTTGCCATACTGCGATGCGGTACAATCCTTAGTGAACCTATTTATGCATGCGATGTGTCGTGTCTTTGTATTGGAAAAACAGTTCCACCAGACTGTTTCCACATTTCGTTCGATGAAATGGTTTCCTGTGTTGTTTTATTGCTACCTAGGCTTAAGAAGAAAATAAAGATACATCCATGAACAATGCGAGGTTCCTGGACAGTTGGCGAAGTTCTTTGAAAGTTTCCTTTTTTCGGGATTTTTGTAAATATCTGGTGTATTTGAAGTTCAGAGATGAAGGATCTTGTGGATTTCCAACACAGCATGCTACGTTTCATAATGGGCCGTCATGTTTCCAAAGTGATCACTGGTGAAAATTATGTGGGGAGGATCCGAGAGTCCAAAATATTCGAATTGCAATGGGCGCTGACAAGGATGGGGTCCCTAACAGTTCCATCACGGCGTCAACTAGTCGTGACTTAGCCAACGGCACCTGAGGATTTCCAGAAACTCCCAGGAAAGAAGGGAATTACCCAGCAGTCCCTTCATTTAATAGGAATAAGTCCTTCTACAGTACCCTGTCGTAACAAACCAGTCTCCACCACGTGAACCTGCACATTAGAAACAGAAGAGGTGAAAACATGAAAGCAAATGAGAGGAACAATAAATTTGCAGTATAAAGGGAACTCACCAGAATTTTCCGTTAATTTTAAGTTGTACATACGCAATAATTTTATCCAGTTTTGGACTATACTCTTCTGCGTATACAAAAAAGGAGTAAATATGTTCATATAGAACGAGTAGCTACTTAATCCGCTCAGATTAAGGTCAAAGTAAACTAAATCCCTTAGATCTAGCTTTGTTTATTTTTTATTTTTTGGAAAGAGGGAAATTGCTTCACTTTTAAAGCTAAAACTTGGCTTCTTTGCAGTCAAATAACTTAATTATTTAAGACTCACAGCACTACTACGTTCCAAGGATTAAAGTTTCAAAGCAAATAGCTTTGAGATTAAGATATTTCTTATAAGAAACTTCTTTGATGAATCTTTTAGAGCCATTTATGTGTCTTCTATAAGCTACACATTTTTCGCTGCACATGTTTCCTTTCCTCTAAGGTTGTTTCACTGACAGAGTGTGTGTTATAATCCATATTTTCTTGCCGAGGTATGGGAACTTTTCGACAGGGACCAGGTTTTTCATTCATCACATGATAAATTGCAGTAAGCTGGCAACGTTCCAGACCTTGAAGACTTCTTTCATAATTCATACGTTAATGTGGAAGAATCTAAAAGTGCTTATAATGTCGAAGTTGGACAGTAAATTATTATAATCTAATTCAGATGGCAGAGTTATTGAAACGGTATTCACAACGTCAGCATCTGCAGTTGGGCACTGACACTTACTTTCTGCTTGAAATTCCGAAGAACCCTTCATGCGTAATGTGAAGTTAGTTACTTTATTTGTGCTCCTTTGTTGTGTTCCTCAGGGAAATATGAATTTCAAAACTGTCACTATTTACAGTAGTTTCTTAAAGAATTCACTTATATATAGATTAAATGATGAATTCTAGAAGGGTATGCCTTTAATTTGACAAACCTATTAATTGGAATTTTATCTTTAATTTTATGTCCTTTAAAATTATATTTCTTTTAAATATAGTTCTAAAATGAATATTACATACAGATGGTAAAATTAATAACGTACTCGTACTTACTTGTTATATAATAAATAGCCTCATTGAACTTAAAAGCCTACCTGCATAATAAAAACTCCAATATGATGTTTGAATTAGCTTTTTAGATGAGGTATAAAATTAAGTTATTTGACATAGGTGTGAGAGTTTTTCGTGGCTCTGCTATTGAGGTTCTATGGTATCATTCCAAATTCTGCGGTGGGTATTTCACTTCGTCCCGATCTATATCTTCTCCTTCGACTTTCTCATGTAAAATATATCCAAGATCCAACGCAGTTTGGAATCCAGCAGAGCTGTAGGAAGTCTAGGAACCTTTGGAATTCACGGAAGAATCCAACCTTCCAGATGACTTGACTTCCAAATGATAGCACAATGGTTAAGAAGATGTAGCGCTATATTGCCGGAATCATTCTGCTGCTTAGTGTAAAAAGTCTGGATATACTGGGAAGCAGTAATGGCTGCTGATAGCGCTTTCCTACCTTCAAATAATTAGATATTAATAAGCCTTTTAAAAGGAGTTCGTATGATACTATCAGCTCTTAATTTGAAGAGTTCATTGTTGGTTTCATCTTGTCTGCAGCTAGACAATTTGAATCTTATTTTAAGAATGGATATTTAGTTCGAATTGAGCTTTAAAACGAATAAAGGAGTGACATCTGAAACGATTTAAGTGGTTATTTTAAGTTTATTTTTTAATTAAAAGTAGTAAAACAATTAAAATTAGGTTTAAAAAAATTTACTTAAAAAAGAATGACGATATGTGTAGAAAAGCTGAAAGATGTTTAGTTGTCGTTATGGCAACGGCAGGACAATAAAAGCTAAGGCACTTGAAGCCATTTTGCCTTGATCAGATACAACTTTCATTCCTACATAATTCATATTGTCAATCATTTGCTAACTGATCGCACCTTTTCCGTTCTCAGAGATGACATAGCTTCCCTTGGGTGCCCCAAGGTAGTGTACTGGACCCCCTGCTTTTCTTAACTTACATCAACATCCTTCCTACTATCTGGAGCTGCAACCTCTACCTGTTTGCTGATGACCCAGCAATCACCACGGTCTCCTGTCAACACTTCATGTCTTCAGCGCTATGCTGACATGATTTCCGCCTGGTTCCTCAAATGGCGACTACGCATAAACGCCACAAAGTCGCAGACAGTTACCGTCACCCGTCGCCAAATCCAAGAGGTTCCAGAACTCCACCTAGCACGAGAAGACATTCCCTGGAGCAGTCAGGCCCAATATCTAGGAGTCCAACTTGACATGCGTCTCACGTGGAAGGCTCACATTCTTTTCACATTAAGCTAACAGAATATAATAAGATTGAATATTAGGGCGAAATTATGACCGTAAAAATATGATCATTCTTTATTGAACAGCCCTCGAATATGGGTAAATGTGCACACTTTAATTAATTTGCACTATTTGTACACTTATCAGAGGCTGCACAGCCTACATGGGGTGAGTCTAAGAAGAAATCTGAAAAGTCAAGGAAATTTTGTCGTCTCTTTAACAGGCGCTTAGCAAATGGGAGGTCCGTGTTCGATTCGCGGTACCGGCATGGGGATTTTGGAACTGGTCCGTAGTGCTCTTATTATGTGAACCTTCTAAGGAGGGGAACATTAGATTTCAATTTTTTATACTTATTTCAGCGATATTCAGTTTGTATCCTTGTTATTGGAACACGGCATTCTATTTTATTATATGGTAAAGTAAATGAACTGAAGGGCTAAGAGCACCGAGTTGATGTTGAAGATAATTAATATTAAATTACTTTTGTTCTCTCTCTTACCGAGGGCGATTGCTGAGGCGGTTCCGTCTGTACCCCGAGCTCGGGAGCCCCGAGTTCACTTTCCGTCGCCGTGGGGGTTTTCCGGATCGCCAGCCGAATTTTGGGTAGGTGAATTACATCCCCCGAGATTCCTGTGCTCCATTTCATCCCCAGTATTACTTCACATCATTTCTCGTCTGGTGATCTCTTTCAGCGTAGAATTATCGGTAAGTGTTTCGGCGCTGTCGTGACACTATTAGTCGGTCGTCCTCTGTCAACACTCGTCTCATTCTTCCTCCCAGGTATGCCTCACTTGGGGCTTAGGTACAATAAACCACAGGTTTTAGTGCCAAATCCCTTCCGTAGTAATCTAAATCGTATTCTCTGTTAATTACTAATGGTAAAGAGGATTCATTTATCCATAAAAGTCTGAGAAAAGTAAGGAAAAATGAGTTTCCTATTTTGACAGATATTTATTCCTGTATAGCGTAGCAGATATTTCTTTAATTTCGTCTTTTACAGTTACCTGTGTTACGTAACTTAGCTTTAGGAGGCGAAGGAATAGCTATTCATCATTTGCTAGCATATGACGTAAGCAACTGGAAAAGTAATTGGCATTTCTTAGGGTACAGTGTGAACCGCATAAAGGTAAGAACCAAGCAGCACAGCAGTCTGAAAACAGCAACGTTAATATCAAGACGCGTATGAATTCCCTGTTTCCACTGAGCTGTAACTATAGCATTCAAGTCATGTGCAACTTAATTAAAATATATAATACCAGCGTTGGTGTAAATTAGTCTAGTTCCATGCACGACTGTGCGGAAATTCCGGAGACTACGGAATTATATTCCACATACAAGTGTGCGAATGCTCTACTTCCTGGGAATGAGCGCTTAGGATGACACCATTATTAGGATTCTTCACATGCAGATTATGTGCTACTTGGAGATCCTCTCTTAGCACCCAACAACGCAGAAGCTTCCCTCTATTACCCCATGTCTACAGTTGAGCAAAAATTGAAGCACGTGGCGTTTGCATATCCATAATATCTACATAGAAATAAAAATGAATACTTAAGGGCACTAGGAGGTTATTTTTACCCAGACATGGCTAATTTTTACCAATATTAAAATTTGAATATATAGAAAACTAAACATTGTCAGAAATTGAAGTTCGGGAGTGCATTTAACTACTGCATAATATTTAAAGTACGATTACATAGGTCCATGCAAAATAGGCATAAATCACAACGTGTGTCTTGATAAAATATTGCACCCTATATTTCAGGTGCACTTTACTTGTAAGAATTTAAAGCTACATGCACCAAGTTTTATCCTAAATGATCTAAGATACAGTTTTATAATATCGTCTAAATGAAAATCAAATATAGATTATACTAGGCACATGAAACATTAATTAGTTTTGAGTAAACAAAAGATAATATTTTCAAGGACTGAATATTTGTTTTCATCCATTTTATAAATCACATGAACATAAATGTTAGCCGAACATGTTCATGGAAAATTGAAAAATAATACAAATTTTGTGTCAATATGTTTTATAGTTTTTGAGAAACAGGCACCTAAAATATGAAAAATCAAGGTTTTGGGAAAACAGGATCAAAGATTAAGCACCATTCTCAGGAAGTGAAAATGAAATGAAATGTGTAGTGTTTAACGCCCGCTCTTACTACATATGGCACTGCAGGCGGTGACACTGATGATACCAGAGATGAAGATGGAGTACCGGTGTAATAAGATGGCGGGGGAAACCGCAGGTCCCGGAGAAAACCCGCCCCAGCGCCGTGTTGTCCACCACAAATCTCACTTTACGGTCGCCTGGGATCGAACTCGGGTCGCCTTGGTGAGAGCTAAGCGGTCTAACCACTGAGCCACGGTGCGTCCTCTCTCAGGAAATGGTCGTATCATTACGCCGCCATCTTTAAATTGACGGATTAAACCGTGTGTCAGTATAGGTACAGCCATAACTTTGTAGAACTTTAATTTTGTTTCTTTACGTATTTTGTTTCTAAATGTTCTATTTATTGTTCCACACTCTCTTTCAAATTTGCATATTTTATTGCAGACATATTCCTTGTCATAACTAACATCAGTTCCCAAGTAGTTCAAATGGCTTACCTGTTCAACGCAACGGTTATTTATAACTATTTTTGTTCTAATTGGCTCTTTCCCAATGAATGTCATTACATTTGATTTTATAAAAGAAATGTTCATGTTTTATTGCTTACAAAGCTCACTAAGTTTAAAAATACATTTTTGCAGGGCAGACTCGCAATTTTATATAGGATTTAAGAAATACAATTGGTCAAACTCAAACAGGAAATCTTAAATACAATCAGGTGCTTTGTATTGTGTGCAGTTAATTCTCGCCGCATACTCTTTGTTAATAGCTGGCCCTTATATGCAATTCGGGGGCCCAGTGTTTTGCCTTTAGTATTGGTCAATGTGATTTATTTGTATTAAATGTATCAGCTTAGAGCAAGAGCGTTAGATATGTAAAACATTCAGTTATTTTAAGGGGCTGATGATCTATAGTTTTGATGTAGATAGAACAATAAAGTGTGTAAGAAGATTTGGAGAAGGTGATATGATTATCATTACATGAGATATTTTATAATTTAGAATGCCCTGCTAAACATTCTTAATTCGCAATTTTCTTAGATATTTACCGTCGATACCGTGGTCCAGTGAACAGAGCGTGGTGGTTAGGTTTACAGCCAAGGAATGTTCTCGGTTTTGCTCCCCGCATAGGCTTCGGGCTTCCAAGCCTCAATATATTTGTACTGCTCTCTTAGGAGATAGGAATAGCATAACACCTCTAGATTGAGGTACGAGGGCTCTGTATTCTTCACATGTACTACAGCTACTACTGCTGCTCTGCTCGTGCAACTTATTGCTTGACATTACCAACTGAAACACCTAGGGCCGTATTCATAGACTTGGTCCGGACCAACTTGCTACTTACGGTGGACTAACGGTGGACCATCGATTTTCTTATTCATAAACCGGGTTTAGCGATAGTCCGGGGACCAAACACGTTGGTCTCGCTCAAATTTTGATGCACCTCCGAGGGGTAGATTCAAGTCGGACTATCTTTGCAACATGGACGACAGTGAAACGATGAATGCAGCTGTGTTGTGTAGAATTCATGAAATAAGGCGACTAAGGAAAACTTATCTACCAAGAGTAGAAATTATTGCGAAGTATGATGACCCTAACTTCAAAAGCAGATACAGGTTTAGTGAAGCAAACGCCGTAAAACTGATAGAAATGATTCTTCCTAACCTGTACGTCAGGGACGGAAACCGAGGCCTGAGTATCTCAATTGACACTCAATTCCTAAGAGAACCTCGGTATTATGCAAGAGGAGGATATCAAGACAACACTGCTGACCTGCACGATATTAGTTAGGCATCAGTAAGCCGCATTATCAGCAAACTCGTTATAAATCTCCCTCAAGGCCTCCTCTCTTCTCATATTTGTATTCGTCGACACGGATTTATTTTCTATAATGTTCATTCTTCTTTGACTAGATAAAACATTGATCTTCCTCTGACCAATTGATACCACGCTTTTTCATATTATCCATATGCATAGCACACCAAACTTAGTAACCGAAACTCAAAGAGCAGCAGCAACCGTAAGAATGATTAAGAAACAGCTGTGAAACTACCACAGAGATTTATAAACTTGTAGGTCACCGTGCTTTGTTTAGCACTCTATGGGACTCGTATATGCGCAGAAGAACCTTTGTGCGCCTTTGGTCCGGATCAAGTTAGTCAGAAGATAGTCCAGACCAAAGTGATTACTATGATTACGGCCGTTACTGGCTTTCAAAATTTATGTTACGAAAATGACGGTACTTCTATTAATTGTATTACGAAATAATATATCTGTTCCAGAAAAATATGTATAATATTATTTTATATTTGTTTAGTTCCCTTCATGCTCCTCTGCTAACTGCTTTGTTACCTTTTACAGTTCTGTCCTTCAATTGCGGTAATTATTCAAATATTATAACCGTTTTTAAAGTTACAAAATGAAATCTTCAGATTCTGTGCCATATCCCATTTTAAATATCTTACTAAATTTAGTTTATTTCCTTTTATTCATTTTTCTGCACTGTGCAGTGGACCAGTTACCAAAGAAATCACAGCAAACGTTCTCTCTAGCCTGTATCACTCGTCTTTACATCCAGAGACATTTCTTCCTTACATAGAAATACCTTTTTCAGTTATTTTTATTCCTCTGAGGACGATTTAAAGGCAGCCAAAGCTTCTAAAGGAGCAGGAGAGGGGGTCTTTAAGTTTTCATGCTATCTTTCTTCGGATGGAAGGGTGTAATCCCATAGAAATCAATGCAAAATTTACAGTGAGTGCATGCAACATATACAAACACATATAAGGTGCATTATACACCCCCTATATAATGCACGATACTTTATATTGATAAAGTTAATAAACAGCTTCTTAGCTCTTACGTGATCTATCATTGTCTTGTTTCTGAACTAGAAACCAAGGTTGTTCATAAAGAATGTTAGTGTTGGATTTTGACACAAGCTAATACAAGATATAGGCATGACTGGTGTAGAGATTAAATGGTCCGTAGTCCTTCCATTTTGCCTTGGCGTGACTTCTATTTACACATCCTGGCCTATGCCAATGCGTGAGAATCGACTATGAATTTGAGCTGATAAGAAATTGACTTGGCTGGCCCCATATCTCAATCGACGGAGCACTTGCCTGTCGTGCTAGCGGTCGCGGGTTTGATTCCCAGCGGTGGGGGTAGGGATTTTTTCTCCTACCAAGATAATTCATTTCCCCAGAGTCTGGAAGTATGAATGAGAGTGCAGACGTGTGCGTGATCTAATGATTAAAACCCAACGAATACGAGTTAACACCTTCAATGTATTCCACAGGAGAACGTGGGAGTCAAGATGGACAAGGGCCTAACTTTTCGGGAACACATCCAGGAGCAAGCGCATCGGTCGTGTGGTGCCGTGGCATCACTATATCCTTGTGCTCAGGTCTGCGATGTCTGTTTCCCTAAAGTTGCGCCTCTTTATGGCACTGGTCCTCCCTGTCATGCTCTATGCGTGCGAAATCTGGGGTATGGCTGAAGGCTCAAACCTAGTACTGCTCCAACGTGCACAGAATAAATGTCTTCAGATTATTTATTCTGTACCTATGCATAAGGTTCCCCGCGAGACTACTTCACGAGGCTTCATCCATCCGCTATGTGGAGGATGAAATTAGGCGCCGGGCCACCAAATTTTTCGAGAGTTTGCCTCATCAACAGAGTGCCCTAGTCAGATCCGTTGGGGACTATGTACCTCGT
Organism: Mantis religiosa; assembly: GCA_030765055.1. Lineage (NCBI taxonomy): Eukaryota > Metazoa > Arthropoda > Insecta > Mantodea > Mantidae > Mantis > Mantis religiosa. The sequence goes on along the minus strand of CM060953.1, from coordinate 68,359,747 downwards.
GAGCGTCGCAGAAAGCGATACCGGTTACCCCGCATGTCTTGCGGTCATTACCGGTAACCATATAATCCCCATTTCTGCCTAAACTAAATTACAGCTACCCAATATTTAATCTGGATAATTCAAAATTCTACTTATCTTCTTCCAAGTTTATTAACTACTCCACCAGCGGTGCACGCTGACTGTAGCACCCGGTTCATCATTCTTCGAGGAGCAATAAGCTACCTCCCATCTCTACATCCTATTAATTTTCACCCGTCATCCTACAACATCCACATCCCTACACGTGGTAAAGCTCTTACCAGAGCAGGTACACGATTTGACCACCCTTTGGGCTGTTCCAAAAAGCCTGCCAGCCTACATGAATGAATGGACAGGAGAACGGCCGCCAATATGACTATTGCAGTTAAAGGTGGAGTATAAATGGAAAAATATGACTTCCCTGTATAGCGCGGTGCATAGGTTCGTTCTGTTCACAGTAAATATTTATAAATAGTTAATATCGTGAGAGTAAACTAAAACTTTGCAACTATCTGTCCCTGTCATAAGAAATATCTACAAGAATTCTAAACGCAACTTCAAGCTTACAGCCATTGTTAAATTTAATTGTTTCATCATCTGCTTCTCAAGGAAAGGTAAGGTATAAAATGGCTAATAATTATTATTAAAGGAATACGAAGTCACCCAGAAGCTTCTTTTAGACCACTTTCATTTGAAATAACATGAGAAATTATACCAAATCTCGGTAAAATTAAAATGTAAACTTCGAGTGGACTTTATCTGTGTAAGTGGCAAATCGTGCAAATAGAGAGGTCATGAGTATTAATCAGAACGCGCGCTTTGGCCTTGGGATATTTCTGGTTTTACAGAATATTAGGCGAATACTGAGGGGATTTATCTAATGCCATGAGTTTTCTTTAACTTCGGTTCATGTCATGTTCAAAGCTACGGGGTTCAGTTATGTGACCGCATGGTTCACGAGGCGTGTGGCGGTGAAATTTGCTCTGAATTAATTGTCGGCCCTTACTTCCGGTGTTTGACGAACCCCAGAGACACCTTTACTCGGAGACGGGGTATGGATGGTCCCGCCTTTACGACAAGGAACCTCAAACCTGAAAGAGTCAGTGACTCTGCCTGTCATCCCAGATCTGATTTTTTACTTCATTCCTTGCGTTCATGTATCACTACACTAGTAGCTGAATGGTTAGAGCGGCTGGATGGAGACCAAGAGACCCGTGGTTCAAATCCCGGCTATGGCACTGAATGTTTCAGTCTGGCTCTACCCTTTAATAGTGCGTCCTACACACGGCTAGTGTGAAAGAACAATTAATTTCCAATAGTTTTTAAGTTTTCAGTTCTGTCATGTGGTCCTAAGCGCACACAACTTTTTTACTCATGCTAGAGATGCTCAAATAAAGAGATATTTTTCCAAACATTTCTTTTTTAAGAAAATGTAGAAAGCCTCAAAACACCTATGAACTAAAATTTTTATAAAAAAGTTTGGTGGAAAACTCTACAGTTTAGAAATTGCAAATAAGGGAAGAAAGTGAGAAATTAAACTCACAAAATATTCGTAATGGACTGTGCAATGAGCTAATGCTTAGGTACTTACAATTAAGCATCAGATTATCTTCTATTGAATGTGTAGTATCAATAAAAATTTATGGATTTAATGGAATAAATTTACATGACTGTTAAAACTTTGTTACATTTCGTGTTAATTCGCTGGCAATAGTGTAGGCAGTATGATGTTTTGAAGAGAGTGTAGAATGAAAATGTATGGCCACCTCTTGATTTCAGTGAGTAATGGAAATACGGCGGCGATGTCATTACCTCTGTATGTACCCTCGTAAAGCAAGTCTTTATTAGATCCACTCCGGCAGAAGCAAGCGCTGAATATGAGAATTTCTTCGAGCTCAGTAATCCAGTTTTCAGGCACTTTGAGCGCCGTGCCTCCTCAGAAAGATGATGGTTTCCATCTCTATCGCTCATCGCAATGCGATTTTCGTTTCTAGCTTCTTTTCTCCTGCCAGGAACAATATCTCTTGGTTATTTCGCGTGTGCCAAAGCAGGGATTACAATTTACCAGCCGTAACAGTGCGTAAGCTCGCACAGGAATTTTAGAAACACCAGGATGCACAGAAGATTTAACAAACGAATATTCATGGATTTATTCAGACTTACAGCAGAGTTTGCGGATGTTTTGTGTGTGTAATTTACGTCCTCCAACGTTAAGTCATATCGGACGGTGAATGAATTGGATGAAATGATGCTCAAATGACTCCAATGTTCATTGAGCTTACAGTTACCCGACATTCGTCTTGAAGAATAAGGGAAAACTCCGGAAAAACCTTTTCCAGTTAACTCACCCTGACCGAGATTCGAACTTGGGACCTCTTGAACCTGAGGCAGACACGCTACCATCTACGCTACTGAGGCGGGCAGAGCGGAATATTCAAATAGAATTATAAGGGGAAATGATTCATTAAACTAGGAAATAAAGAAAATTGCTGAACTATTAGGGGAAGAAAATTAATTTAAGATGTACGCTTTTCCACGCTATTTCCTTTTCGCCCTGTTTTTACAATATTGTGACGACCTGATCTTAGTTTGTGAATATTAAGGAAGACGTGGTCAGGTCGAACATGGGAGCAAACACTCAGAGTAGAACTACATGCTTTAGCGAGAGGTTGGGGCGCCTATCGCTTAAAAATTATTCATCTAGTCATAAAGGAGGGGAGGGAGTGACGTCACACCTACTACTTGAGTCACCAGATTGTAATTAATATAGTAATTTGTGACGTCATATCACTTGTTTGTAAAAGCTAATAACATAATTTCACTTTATTCTAATCAAGAAAATGTATATTATCCTTATGATTTACCCAAAATCAATAGTTTGAACATTCTTCTACTTCTGCCAGAGCACCTGGCATTTAATATTGTATTTACACATAATGATAATCTAAAGAGGGAGTTACTTCTCTTACTCAGATGTATTAGCAAATCTTTATCCATAACAAACATGTGTAATAAATAAATCATGATGTAAAAGCATCTTATTGGCCGAAGTTTATACTAGGATTAAAACTGTACTGTGCAAAGACTTAAATGACTATGTCTTCCCATCTCGTTCCTCTACAAACACATGTAGCTTTTGTACCTTTTATGAAAAATAATTAAGAAGATATCAAAGTATAAAAATGATACAATTAACAATTTCATAAAGTTTTATTTAAATGTAATTCATAATTAATAATAATCATTATACCATAAGTCAGAAAAGATAACTTAATTACACACGAAGAAATATACGGTTTCCTATCTTAATATGAGCACAATCATATTATTCCTTTGCTACTTAGTTCCACGTATTATTTACTTTTAACTTATTTGGCGAGGTATTTTCCTTCTAATTCAATACACACTCAGATTCGTTTCAGTGACGGCGAAAAAGTTTTTGTGTTTTTGTGTTGTAATTCAAGGTATATTCGCCTTACTCCTTGTACACAGATCCATGTGCCACTGCGAGGTTGCAAACCCAGATAAGAAAATCGTACATTTGGTGTTAGCGTCTTATGCAAACTAGCAGTTTCTCCTATTCAAAACCAAGAAACGTTGCCCGATTTACACCCTTTCCTATGCATCTGACCATCCAACCCGTATTTGTTTGGGATTTGGAAAAACATGACCTGTATCTAAAGTTCTGCAGTTTGGAATCCATATATTTCAACAAAATGGCGTCCTTAAGTCTGAATTTGCAACTAATAATAGTCTAGAAATTTCACGGTCAGATAGAATATTTCGTAACAGCAAAATTTAAATATATATGCTCCGTAAAGGAAAGTAGAAGGTAAAAGGAGAAAATGTTGGCTACATTTTACCTTATTGTACTATTAAATATTTCGAGAGTAAAACAAAGTGCTTTAGAAGGATTTATTTAATATTTATTTGTTTATTTATTTATTTGTTTGTTGGTTGGTTTGTTTGTTCGTTCGTCTGTGTGTCCGTCTGTCTGTCTGTTTGTCTGTTTGTTTGTTTTTTACTCACTCAGTCACTCACTCACATATTTATTTATTATGTCCTCTAACGCCTTCATATCGGAAGATGAATGGAATGGGTGAAATGATCCTCAAATGAGTTCGGGGTATATGGAACTTACAGTTACCGACATTCATTTTTCAGAGTAAGAGAAAAACCCGGAAACACCTTATCCAGGTATCTTACCCTGACTGAGATTCGAACTTGGGACCTCTTAAACGTGACGCAGACACGCTACCATCCACGCTACCGGGACTGGTGGAATAGGTATCGGGAATATTTCTCGTTGTAGTTTGGATCAATATATTGATTGTGATAGACTAATAATATATGATGTGTCTATGGTTATACTGCAAGTACTAGAGATAAATTGAATGAACGTGTTAAAGTTGTGGGATGCAAATAGATTAATGAGAAATATGGGGAAAACTATCACTCTGTCGTTTCATAATACTTTGTCTCGCCCCATAACAAATATCCGAATTTCACCTATTGTAAAATGTGTGGGTGTATTCCTAGATGTAAAGATTAATTTAGTACACATTTGGAGGACATATGTAATAGATTAAACAAAGCATGCTTTGCTCTTACAAGTCTTAATTTTTAGGTTTTGAAAATTTATTAAGTATCTGTTTTTCTTTTGGTCATTGTTTTAACATATGTGTTCCTCTGGGGTAATGAATGCAATTATAATAGAATTTTCCTTATCCAGAAAGGAATTTTGAGAATTTAATTTAGTTTAAGAGCGAGTGATTCTCTTAGAGATATTTTTAGAAAATTTAAAGCTTTGATAGATCTATTTTTATTTATAAGTCTGCTATATATTAAGTGAATATTCCTAAATTATTTATTATGATTAATGATGTACATAATTAATGACACTATAACTAAAAATGACGTACATATAGCAGAGTATATGGTATATAAATTTATAAAGTCACTAATTCTCTCTGTAGGTAAAGTGGTAAATAATCTGCCTAAGGACATAATCTTTAAGAAAGCTGGAAAGCTGTTTAAAGAATTATTTTACAAAGCAATGTTTTACTCTTTTCAACAATTTTATAATTGTTTATATTTCTGTATAATTCACGTTGTCCAACTGTGCTTGTACGACAGCTAACAAAATAAATTACTTACCAACAGAGAAACAGAGGTTAAATGCGTTACCAGAATATCTCTTATTTATAGTTTTACTACTTATATTTTATATGTGAATTCCAATTCTTTCTTTATTTGTTCCAAAATAAAATGTCAGATTGCTGTGAGAGGTAAAGCCGTGTAACAAAATCTAGAACATCTATACAATGAAATAAAAGCTTTCCTCTCTGTTGAAACTCGGTCGACTTCTATTTCTCTTGTTCTGCCCATATTTGTCATCAATGCTTTTATACTCGTCATTGTTCAAAACCAAACGCATTACTGGTTGCTGCGCTATTTTGTTTTCTTCTATAGCTTCGATTTCGACTCGTAAACTGTGTAAAATGGACATTAATGTTTTACCCGGATATACAGCTTCTCGGTAACCATTACACTGGTTATTGAAAAAGGTATTTTAACAAAACGTGGTTTTAACTGAGTTAGTGCTGAAACTGGTCACAGCTGGCTCCCACTCGAAACTGCTGTCTTATCCTTCTTCTTTGCCGTCTTTAACGTCCTTAATACCTACATACGCAAGCAGAGAGGTATGCGTGATAATTGGGGGGGGGGGAATTGGAAATGAAATGATATAGTCCAAGGTTTGGGTACATCCTAGGAATTTCTTCAGTAGAACAAGAAACAAAATATTACATCAAGGCAAACAAAATACAATACTCAGCCATTCGTACTACGGAAAACGTGTTTTTTGTGTCCATAGCCTCCACTGGCATCATTCCCTGCTCTACGTGGGCAACATTAAGTGTTCATCTTGTGTAAGCTGGTTTATGACTAGCTATTTGTCCATAGAAATTACATTTTCATACCTGAAGTCAGTTGCTTTTGCAATGGAAACAACCAACGACGCTATGACCGACGCAAGTGTCCGAAGTCGCCAGGCCACGCTCTCGCGGTTCTAATCTCTACAGAGGGTTTTTCCAGTTCTTGCTCAATTTTCATTATTGCCAAATATCGGGGGATGTACAAAATAAAACCTGGTACGTTTTCTTTCTTAGTTGTATTTGAAAATGATAGTTTATGTTAATTTATCATCAATAGCATTGACTAAGGGGCGTAGCATATCTGGCGTTATACATAATTTAAAATTTTATAAATCATTATAATGGATGCATTAACTGTATAGTTAAAGTTGTACCTGTTATGTAATGATTAGGGAGCGGATTTATAGGCACTAGAAATGGGCAAAATAGGCACTTAAAGAGGCACTAAAAATTTACTAAATAAACACTTAGAAATACACAATTTTTTAAAAGGCTCCTAAACTTCACTATAAATGCAGTATAACAAAATGAAAATCATCGCAACATATGCAGCAACAAATTCGCTAAATACTATTTTGTGGTTCCCTAGGCGAAATAGTTCTACATTTATTCCAAATTTCATAAATGGCTCCACAGCAAGTTAAAATAACAGATATAGTCATATAATTAAAATACATATAAATCCACTTCAATAAGTAAGAACCATAATGTGCAGAAAGGTGTGGAATAATTAACTATGTCGGTGGGTTTTGGGGGGGGGTGGCCTTAAGGGTTAAAATTGAAATGACTGAAGCTTTTGTTTGATTGATTTCAAATTTATACCATTTATTTTTGTTGTCCATGAAGAATAGAATAATATCAAGTTTCAGCTTTCTAGTTACGATAGTTTCTGGCAATTTTCAAAGTGACCCACATATTGTCATTTTAACAATTAATGCTTGGGATAGAAGTTTTTACATCCATTTTAACCTATTATTGACCGGTATCTATGTGAAATATTTATCTTCGCCATATCAACGGAGAGAAAAAATAACCATACCTATTTAACAATTATTAATTTCCTAAGCATTTTCAGTAAGAAGGAAGCATTATAATCCTTTTCAATACAAATAAAAAACACAACAAATGTAAATGGTGTACTTAATTTGCGGTTATCCTTACGGGCATGTTTAGCATTTCATACAGATTAATAGAAAACTGCATCCTGTGGAACAGTTTGAAGTTACGACAGTGTAGAAAACATGGAATCTCAGAAGTCTGAGGTTAAAATTACATAATAGCAGCTACGATGGAGATGTAGGGTTATTTAAATAGTCATGTGACGTTTTCTGTAGTGCCGCTAGGAAAAACAAAAAGCTTTATATTATTGAAGTATGTCTATATTAATTTTAAGACAGAAAGTCTTAGTAGTACGTTTTGGGTCAATTTGCACATACGAGGGCTATCCAGAAAGTAGATTACGTTTTCGTCTGTTTCCGCTAGGGGCGGGGCTAGCGCGGCCATCTTGGGGTCAGAGCGTTGCGCAGCTCAGTCGGCATCTAGCCGTGCTAGTGAGAGGTTCGTGCTGTGCTCCGTTCAGATACTGTGACGGTTTGAAATGTCTGCGTTAATTGAAAATCCCGCGAGCTGCGAGGTGCGTGCAGTAATAAGGTTTCTGACTGCAAAAAGCTGTAAACCGATAGAAATCTATCGGCAGCTTTGTGAAGTGTATGGGGACAACATCATCACTGAAGGTGGAGTGCGTCAGTGGGTCATCAGATTTAAAAATGGCCGAACCAATGTTCACGACGAAGATCGAAGTGGGAGACCCAGCATAGTGACTGCCGAAATTGTCGAAAAAGTCGATGCTAAAGTCCGTGAAAATCGAAGGTTCACAATAACGGAACTTTCTTTGAGTTTTCCACAAATTTCGCGAAGTTTGTTGCACGAAATCATCAGCGAAACGCTTGGTTACCACAGGTTTTGTGCAAGATGGATTCCAAAAATTTTGACAGAGGACCACAAAAATCAGCGAATGGCTGCAGCGTTGAACTTTTTGGACGTTTACCATAAGGATGGTGACTCTTTACTCGATCGCATCGTTACTGGTGACGAAACATGGGTGAAACACGTGAACTGTGAAACGAAATTGGTAACGAAGTGGTTGAAGGCGCAGGCGGCCGAATTTTTCGACGAAGGAATTTCCAAGCTCGTACATCGCTACGATAAATGCTTTAATTTGAATGGTGACTATGTCGAAAAGTAGTATTTGAGTGTGGCTTTCATCTGTATATAATAAAGTTTGTTTCCTATACTTTGTTTACTTTTTATTCCAAAACGTAATCTACTTTCTGGATAGCCCTCGTATATGTCTCCTTAATAAACCCCTTTTTGTACATCCAATGTGCCGCAGTAAGAAATTTATCTTCCACGAAAACCTCACGTTGAAGCCCACAAATTCAAAAGCTGTTATGACCAATTACAAGCAGAAGAAATTGGCTGAAGGGCAGTTTTAGGCACTAATAAGCAGAGTCGGCACCAACGTATGAAATAGGCATTTATATGTACTATAAAACTAAGAAAGTAGGCTAATAATTGTAGAAAACGTGCGTTTAACTCAATAGCCTACGTTTCTGAACAAAGGAATAAAATAGGCAAATAGGGCAAAATCCGCCCCCTAGCCATGACTAAAATGTGGCTAAGTTAAATACACTGAATGTGATGTACTTACGAGAGGAAGGAACACCAACTTTAGGTATATCTTTAACAGGAAATCACAAGAATATATTGGAGGCCTTTCAGCTGAACGGCTTGTTTTGATTCCTTGAGCTAATTTAATGTTATATCTGACAATATTTTATTTCTGTACGTGAGCAATAAGGTTGACAAATGCTGTATTAAAAGGCTTAAAACGGACGATGTAGGGAATGGTGGTGTTTTTGATTGAGGTTACTGACGGTAAAAGGCTAGCTAATTTATCGTAGTTTGTTTTCGTTTCACTATTTTATATAAAACTTCTGTTAAAACTTTGCAGAAAAGTTCCATAATATTAAATTTTCCCGTACCAATAGAGACTTTCGGTTGTGGTATTTCCTAGGTTTGTGTCACACATATTTATTCCAGTACGAATTAACCATAACCATTAGTTCTCTAGCTGACTGCACTAGTTACGGAAAAGAGGTCAACCATGTCACAAATGTGAATTAACTGCTGGAAGGAGGCGAATAGAGAGAGGTGCAAAGCAAATGCTCAGATAAGCCAAGATGTCCAATGAGTGCAAATCCTCGCGGGGCTTATGTCTCTGTTTCTGTTTCCAATTGGTTACAGAACGTCAGAGCGGGAGGGCAAGGAAGGTGAATGTGCTACATTATACTGCAGCATCAATAACAATGGTAAAAGTTGTCTGTTAACAGGATTCCAAACTTCATCCCTTTATAACTGCGGAGTGGAAGTTGTCCATTGAGCTTGTGGTGTCCAAGATAAGTAAAATGAACATTTACAGATCTTTGGTGTAAAAAAATTTTACACCAATTAACTTGCTATGTAGAAAACTAGTTCTTCCTTTGAGGCAAGATCTCAATATCTGAACTAATATTCTGAATGATCCACAAAGAGAACAATAAAGGAAGCAGCACTCCCATTCAACGTTTTTGAACCACTGTATTTCAACAGATAGATTGACACACTGCAGTGCCGAAAAGCGCATTCTGTCAATTTTGGCTGTAACTTTCATGTATCTCTACTCCTGTATGGATTTGTAACATTTTCAAGTTATAAAGTGTCAATTTTTAACTATCGTTTTTTCCACGTCTCATCATTTACTCGGTTTTCACCTTCCACGAAATAAAATAGTGTCTCTGCATACATGCATGCAGAGTGTTTATAAGGGTATTTACTTTAGGAGCACTAAATCCTTACCACTTAGCAGCATTAGGAGCGTCAGCGAATGCATTTGTTTTAATTTACATTTTAAATAAATTAATGGTTGAATTCATGCGTATAATTAAAAGACGTAATTGTGCACTAAATTACCAGCCGTCATTCTATTTAAGTGGTTTATCACTAAGTTTTTCTTTTCAGTTTCAAAAAGTATAGTTTTGTCGTTTTTTATCATAATAGTTATGCAGTGCTTTAAGCCCTTGTTTGTTAAAAACACTAGCGTTTTCCAGAAGTGTATAGTTCGGGCATTAATTAAAGTTCTGCACTCTATACAGTAACTAGGAGTAGTTGAAAGGATATGGTGGCAGATGGTGGATGGCAGAGCTATGTGATAGAGCAAGTAGGAGCTAGATTAGAAATGAGTAAATGTAAATGTAGGCAAGTAGAGACAACATCGAGTTCTATAGAATGGTAAATTCCTATGTGCTAGTTAGTATGGTAAAGTACAGGTCACCTACTAAGTCTTTAGGATACTTAGGGATGGTATAGTTATATCAGTTATATAATTAAATTAAAGACTTATACCTACCAGCCTACCTTGAGGACTTTTGCAGCATATGTTTGAGGATAAGATATGTAGAATACCATCACCGGAAGGCGGCATGACGAGCCTGAATCTAAGATAAGCGTGACATCCGAAATAATCAAACTAGAGTAAACCCTCTAGACTACAATGACCCTCTGTTTAACCTCGGATTAACTCTGAACGACTCTTGCGCCACGCTGCTTAGCCAGCCTTAAACATAGGTCACACCAAAATGTCAGCTAACAGCTAAGTCAGATTTCCCACGTTAGAGGAGCTACTTCGACGTTTCCCCCCCTAAGCAAAGCATGCTCATATTTCCCAAAATATCTTGGCCACTAATCAGCGTCTACGCGACTCACATTTCTCTTATTCAGTGTCCGACCACCTGTACGTGGTCGACATGAGTCAACAGGAAGCTCATGCCATAGTCTAGAGTCGTGTTATATCTCAATTACAATTTCTCGTCAGCCAGCAAAATTGAGACTGTTCAGGAAGTGCGAAGTATGCCAAAGTGACGGCACAAGAAATAAGCATTAAGTAACAAGTTTCCAAAATTTGATATGTTCCTAAGTATTCCTTAGCCATACACTTGACACTGTTACCCTTTTACCACAGGTGTAGTACAAAGAACTTCTTCCTGATAGTTGCTCTTGCAGATTCCTGTCATATCTAACACTTCTCAAACGATTAATACTTTGGATTTTCCTCCAAAACACCAAGTTTTCTACCTTAAACCCCGTTAGGATGCTTTTGCTGTAAAATCTCCTATAACTTAAAGTGTTGTTAGAAATAAAGAATCTACATTTGATGCGAAGCTATTTTAGTAGATTTCTGGAGATATGCTGACCAATTAAATATTTGGGGTGAAGTAGCACTTCTTCGTATCAAATATAAATGTATTTATAGTGAAATTCTGAGTACTTCTAAGTTGTTAGCATAAACGAGATGTAGTAATGAAAAATATGTACCTATTGACCGTCGTCCCACAAGTTGGACACATTTAAAGTGTCAAATTTAGTTGCATATCAAATATACGTAAGCTATTGATCTACCATTTGACTATACCTATACTGTGAAGATGATTTCCGTGTAAAATGTAAGGTCCGCATTCGGAAGACCATACTTTGAATACTCGTATGCAGCGCAGCCCACTCCAGACAGGAGTTTAAGATTTCCTTGTGTCAGTAGGCGAATACTGGGGCAGTTCCACCTATATCAAGAGTTTTCTGTGTTTTGCCTCAATCTGCTTCAGGTTTGTAGGGACTGAAAATGGCGGTTTGTGTGTTGCGGCAGGACGGTGGAATGGGTGCTCAGGAAGGATTTATCAGTGATCTTTGGCAGTTTTAGTGAGGCCCACATGTTTCCTTGCTATTTATTTCCGGGTCCCTCAGGTTGCGTGTAGGTAAAGCAGGGCTAAATGTATTCGAGATGGGTATCATGTTAGGATCGTTATGGATTTCCCCCTTGCTAGTGCGATCCTCCAAATTTGGATCTCCGCTTCCTCCCATGTGTGACACTGTGCTCCACTTTTGGAAGGACCCCTGCGTCTATTTATAACCTTTAACCATTTGACTATTTATTTAGGTTATCTCTTGTGCGACATGGATGGTTAGCCAATTCCCTAAGAGCATTAGCATTAGATGTGAAGTCACTCTAGCTTTCCTAGCAGGACTCGGTCTTCTACTTCCTCAATACTGAGGTCCCCGTTCGATTATTATCGGGTAGAATGGGAAATATTTATTTAACCGGAATAACCCCCAATGTTTTGTATACTATGAAAACATGTATAATAGGTGTGTAATAGAAAAACGAGAAGACACGCTGTAAATTTGCGAGAAATAACACCATCAGTTATTTTCAATTTAAAACCTTCCAACAGGAATGGAGGTTCAAGGGGCTGTGCAAATAAAGCAAACAGAAAGGAAACAAATTGACATGCCCGGGTGCTTCGTTTATGAATATGTTTAACTTATTCATTCTTCTCGTCCTCTAAAATGCTGTGAATTTAAAGGAAATGTTAAATACATGAGTTATTGGATTTTGTGTCATTTTATTTACTATATTTTGCGAACTACTCAAACTTTAAAATCGAACTTTAGGCACAGCTTTAGGTGTGCTCCAGTAAGCAAGAACAAACACTTCTCCATATTTTGTGTAAAATGTAAATTCGTTTCCCAAGAGTCCCCAACAGGCTTTCATTAAAATAATACAATATTAGTTCTAAAGCTAAAACTTACAAACGGAGATTACACTTTATTATTTAGTATGTACTGTCAGAAAATTCATTAGTCTTTTATTTCAATCATTTATTTGTTTTTGAGCCAAGGAGCTTATAGATCTGAAATTTTAATCATATACTGCATTCCACACCGTTTACCAGATATATAGGTTTAAACATTGTCTAAATAAGGAATATTCTTTGTGAAAAATTTTAATTTTACAATCGCATTTTTTTTTTTTTTTTTTTTTTTTTTTTTTAGTTGTGTTTTAGGTTGCCTCAACGTCAATGTAACACTTCTTTTTGTTCACATCCTCCAGCTTTTAAGTAATATCGGACGATGGATGGATGGGTGAAATGATGTTCAAATGAGCCCAGGATCCACAGAGCTTAGAGTTACCCGACATTCGTCTTTCAGGATAAGGGAAACCCTGGAATAACTTTATCCATGTAACTCACCCTCACCATGCTACCGAGACAGGCATCAGTGTAATATAAGCGCCACATTAGTAGACACACTTAAAAGAATAACATTAAAGAGTGTAATTGGGGAGGTAGTAAACACAATAAAAGTACTTATAAGGTAATGAAAACATTATTAAAATAAATATTTGCAAACACAGTTACAACATTAGTGATCAAAATTAAAGGATTGCAAAACATGATAGAAACATTGGTAAGTTTTAGGTGACCGGCGTTTTTTTTTTTTCTGTATAACAAATTAGTCAGTTATACAAATTGTGCAGTGGAATTGAACTTTGTTGATTTCCACTTGTTATTTTAAGAAGAAAAGAAACGGGGTGAATCAGAATATTAAAACGAAATGGGATGAAGGTAGATATTTAACATTCTGCTGGTGAATATTTTTCAAAAAGTAATGAAACATACTGTAAATAGTTAAGTACGTTACTAGACTACCGTGAGATTGGGTCGGGCAGTGAGAACGTAAACAGATAAGAAGCGTGCTCCAGGATGAATGTAAGCAGAATTATCCGAATATAACTGAAACATTTTAGAACTGTTTCTCTCTCAGATGTTCTGGAATTATGTGGAAATTTCCAATGGCTATATAAGCAAGCGCTCGCGTATGCATGTTAGTCTCATGAGGTCAATGAGTGCTGATTGAGCAAGACCATGAATAAACTAGAGAGTACATAGCTAAATCCGTTCCCCAACTGAATTTGTGGTCACTGTGTCGGCTACCAATAATGCTGTAAGTGCAAGAGATTAGACACTTTTTGGATTACATTTACCAGCATACGAACTGTCCGGGGTTACGTCGTGCTGTGCATTTCCTTACTCGGAAAATTTATGAATTGCCAGTGAATATTGAAACTAGTTCCCATTGGTAATCTGATAATGTATACTAGCGATGTCTCATTGTAAGTCAAACTACCTTTAAGTAGCAGTGAAAACATTCCTGCAATGACAATTTAAAAACCACGTGAAGTAGATATGTACTTTAATTCTTTCAGACTTTCTCACTTTTCATACATACGAGTTACCAGTTGCATGGTTTAGCTGATGTCAGGTTTTAAAATTCTTCACGGACCTATGAATAACACCGCACAACGGTGACGTGTAACACGGACTTTTAAAGCTTCAGAAATGCGTGTAGTGTCCGGCACTTAGCACAGCGCCCGCCTCTCAGATTAGCAAAGATTTCCATTCTAATACTAGAAAGAGCAGAGGAAATGGGACTGGAAGAGACAACATGTCCACTAATGTTGTCGAAGGAAAATCCTGAGCTACTGCATTTTCATGAGTGTTAGCCGCCTCTCAGGAGAGATCTTGCTGTTTGTTACAGAATAAAATTGTGCAGAGCAGTTTTGACTCCATGTAATGTCCGCCTGTGATGCGCATATTTAAAGGGATCGCTACAAAACTAATTAAAAAAAAGCTTCATTCCTCTATTCCGAAACTGCACCGATAGCATACAGAGAGAGCATTTATTACATGTTTGTGTTTAGGTGTAGATTAATACAATATTAAAAGAATATATTTACAAAGGCAGTGTATTACAAAATGAAAAAAAAAAATTACCGGTATAATACCTGAGTAATTCCCAGGAAATAAAATTTTAATTTATTTTATTTGTAGTTATCCTGTAAAGAGGTTCCTTAGCAGGACTTGCTATGTAACTATAAAGAAATACATGAATTGATACTTTATAATTAATGACTAAGAAGATTTATTTTCTCGATGTTCGCACACTATGTGCGTCTTTCAAAGTGACAGAAAGTGCAGAGTCCGCTATTTCGTTGTATTACTAATAAATTTACGTGATGTGTAATCAGTATATATTCTACATTATTAAGCAACTATGGCAGTTATGTGGATATACTGTGGATATAAAAATTGTCACAAAATTCCGCACCCTTCAGATAGATATACGGCAGGGTACTTAAAGTACAAATATATGCTTTTACAGAACCTGGAAGACCTTCAGGAGGAGGTTAATTAGTTAGTTAATTAGTTATTAGGAATAAAAGGAGCTACATGAAATTACAATAATAACTGTAAAATGGCAGAAATTACCAAGAAAACTCTATGGATGGCTGTACCGGCTCATTAATAGCAGAGAAATATACACGAGAATATTTAACTCATTTAAGTTTGAAAACGTATTCTTGCAATTTTAGTTAAACGAGTTAGTATAGAACATATTAGTTCTGAGGAATACAACTTGAAAACTTCTGATCGCACTCTTGACATGTGCAAGTGTACTAAAAAGGTTCGTTTTGATAAATGATGATAATGATGATCATTAAACGTTGTAGGTGAAAAAGTACCTCCAGGGTCCAAAACCAGAGGTTCTGCCAGATATTTTCATAGAAATATTGTTAACTGAGGCCAAAGAAAACAGGAAGTGTCAGTTGAGAAAACATATTCCAAAACATGATATTTTTGGCATACTGATAATATCATGTAAAGATAAGCCACATTCTCTGATAAGATTTTAATTGATATAATGAATTACTGTAACTTTTGGTTAAAAAGTTAAGAAATATAAAGTTACATTTATTAACGCTATGGATAATCCAATTTTAATTACATGTGTCCTAATCCTTTGTACTAAATTAATGGTAGCTTGGATTCTACCCTCTATTGTATATTGGAAATTAAACCTCATTGTAAAAATTTATCATTCAAAGACTATAAAATTTAATAAAGGGGAATTAAGATAAAGAAACGTACATACTAATGACAAAAGGAACGATCAAAAGAAGTGATATACTTTAAACGAGGAGGCTGGAGGGCACACAGATTGACTGCTATTCTAGCAGGTGAGTCTTTCCATTTTGTGGTGGAAATGCAGACTGCGGTGAACAATTATTTTGCAGAGAAAAACGCCAAGTACTATTTGGACGGGTTACAGAGATGAGAGCATCGATGGAAAAAGTGTGTAGAGCTACAAGTAGACTATGTTCAAAATAAAAATTCTGAAAAAAATGTCTTGTATCTGAATTAGGTCCGTAACTTCTGAGGCCACCTATGTAGGTAAGAAGTAGATAAGGCAAAAATATAAGCAAATAGCCTACATTATATATTATATAATATTAACAATGATGTACCTAGGATTATGATAATGCAATACTAGCATAACGCTGTATGTGAATACACATTCATAAACGAACTATAATCTGAGCGATGTAGATATTGCTGTGTGTTGACTGTCTGCAGAAATATCATTGTAAATTTAAGCCGGAAATGTAGACAGAGAGAGAACGTTCTACTCACTAAATCTAACAGCTGTTGCCAGATACTTGGTGCTAAAATTATTTGTATCTCTTCAGACCAAAGAAGATAATGAAAAGAGTATTAAAGCCCTGTTGTACTTTATTACCAGCCTTATTTTCGTATAAAGTTGTCTCCCTATTTTACTGAAAGAGGAATTAACAAGAGTTTGCGTCCACATTACTTATTCCTCCTTGCTGCTGATTTTCCTAAAATACTCTTTACCCTAGGGTAACTTTTCTAAAGCTTATAATGCTTTCGAAATAGCTTCTTTGTTTGCCTGGTTCATTCTACCAATTTAAAAGGATTAAGCAGATTTCCTCCACCATTTTCTCCCGTAAGTTATTAGTACTGACAATGAAACAAATGTTTTACATGGCCCAAAGGGAATTGGAAAACTTTTAATAGAATTCCTGATTCAATTTCTTTTCGTGCCCCTTGACTGAATAACTGCTTAGTATGTTGAAACAAGTGCTGACCTGTAAGGTTATTCTAACAACTGACAAAGTTCTGAATTAGCACCTTGAGAGGTGTGCATAAGCTTTATAACAGTTGGAGCTTATATTTTATATGGCTGTGCTTCCAGCTCAATTCTAGGATAATCCTATTGAAGTAAAGAAGACTTTATACTGCACTATAAATCTTACAAATTTGATAAGCCAATAATAGGTTCACACAGATCCTGAAAACACAAATTGCAATCCTTAATTTTCATTTCTTTTATTAAAACTACAAAATGTCTTAATAGGAATATGAGAATACACTACTGTAAAATAGTATGTTTAGTATATTCAGTAGTATTTTATTTGTCAGTGTTGTAGAAACTACAGTAAAATGAGCAACAATTCCTTAAGCGCGAGTAATCTTCTGAGAATGTGCTTTTGCGCTTTTATGTTCCTGCAAAGACACATATTTTAAAACAGAACGAAAACTTTGAAGCTCATAAAAAGGCACATAAATGTATAACTTGCTGTTTAAGGTCTCGGCTTTCAAGATTGCGGCATGATAATTTTCAAGAAAATTCCTCTACTCCAGTTATCCTTCACTTCCAACAGTTGTTACATAATATTGATATTCTCAACAACAAAAATGGTTCTGACAGTTATAATTTAAATACTATAAGCTCAGTTATCAAATGTATATCATAAATTTCTGGGAACGGTCTCAGAAATTCTGTTCATTCTGAATTACGTTTGCGTTACTATTATGTGTTACAAATTGGAAGAGTTCTGGAGTCCAGCTAATCAGATGCCGTATCACACTCAGCGTTGCCAGCTTGTTACCCCTCTCCTTTTATATTTCCCTCTCTCTCTCGCACACTCATACAACATGCTGGTCTGCTTGGCGCAGACATAAGGGTAAGGAAATTATATTTTACAAACTTTTACAATGATGCAGTTGCCAACATCAAAATTGCAAAAAGCATTTTCGCAAATTATGTATACTTTTAAATACTATAACTACAATTATAGTTTATGAATTACCTGTTTTTCTATTCCAATGGAACTGCCAGTGGCTCATCCATATCAATGCCAATGTCATTTCCGTTAGGAGACAATTCATCATTGTCACTGTCTTCATCGTCTGAGTCTTGCAGATTTATGATTATAGGTTCCAAAATCTCGTCACGTGCTATTTATTGCTTAAAATCATCTTCTTTAAGGTTTTTGGCATGTCTTACGCTGTTTTCCCAGTTCTTTTGTGTTACCATGTCAATTTCTTCGTGAACAAGTCGTTTAACGTCCGTAAGTTTAAAAGTATTACTTCTGTTTGCAACCCCCTTTTTATTTGAGCCCACACCAACTCAATTGTATTATATTGGCAGTAGTACGGTAGGAGGCGTATTACCTCGCGTTCCATTTCAAATACAAGTTGATCCAGCTGATACACTTTGAATAACGTGTACACCTTAAAAATAATACTTCGAGTCTGACTTCGCAATACCTGCCTTTTTGACTCGCCACTAATTTCACTGCAATAAGCCATTGCACTATTGAACTCTTACTCTATTGTGTAAAGAACAACTGAATGATATTGATCTGAACTCTCCAGAGAAAATAAACATTTCTTATCCAGCATTCATTCATAAACATTAGCATACAGCATTCCACAGGCTAATAGAAACTGAAGTGTTTGCTTTTTCTTGAATTTAACACCTTGACTTATTCACAGTAATTCATTTATTACGTCATGTCAGTAGTTTCAATTTCAGTTCTGAGTAATTAAAAGTGTATATATATATATATATATATATATATATATATATATATATATATATATATATATATATATTGAACTCTAGAGTAAAAAGAAATTACGAACCATCATAAACAATGGTATAATGTGACCAGTTAATTCCTACATCTTTATGATTAATTCCTTCTCGAAGTACAATTTTATGAAATTTAATTATTAATAAACTTCATGAAGAATTTAAATTATTAATTGGTAAGAAAAAAATTAATAAAGGATCAACATTTATTTTTATTTCAACTTTTTCAATTATTATATATAATAATTTTATAGGTCTCTTCCTGGGCAGCAGGAAGTTTATTGTTTCATCTCGCTCGAATTGGATTATTCAAAGTAATTCTTTTATCACGTCATATCAAACATTTACGTTTTAGTTCTGAGTAATATATGCCAACCAATAATGATATTCACACAGAGCTTACATCTTGATTTATTGTTATAATCCAGGTAATAGTGGTGTATTTATTTGTATTAGTATAACTATTTGAGGTAAAAATATGGGGTTTTCATGGTTATGTTAGATACATAACTCTCTACCTTCCACATGGATCAGTTTTGGGAAAAGTTGAATTTTTGTCTTAGTGCGAATAGTATTTCATACAGATTGATTAGGTTGGCGCTCCTCACACACGACTTAGCGGGAATGCAATATGGCAACACCGCAGGACTATGATTGGTTGCTCGTCTAGCAGCGCACAAGGACAAACTCCTTCCCATTTGAAACACATAATAGTGATCATGCACAAACATGTAAATTCACAATTTATCTATAGTAAGTAAATTTTTTATTCATTTATGTTTCCAACATATTTCTTGTCATTTGTTTGAATTTCCCAGCAGTCGTACTTTCCTCAAATGAATAGTTATTCCTAGTTTTCTATTTCTTCGGCAAGAGAAGAGGAGAGCATTTCAAGCCTTCACACAGTGACCCTGAAAACATTTTTTAACTACTGATTAAAGCTTTTTGGATATTCCCCATGCATCTATGGGAGATTTAGCAATAAATGATTTCTGCGAAATATGTATTTAGATTAATATAAAGTAGACTGAGGAATTAACATTTTTACTAGTAATTTCTACAAAAGCAGCTAAAGGCGTGTGAGTGCAACAATCAAATACTTCTTGCTGTAAATACTTACATGCCGAAAAGGAAAGGCTGAAGGTGTTTGAGACTCACATTGGAAAAAGAGTGTATTAATAGGTGGCACAGGAGTCGTGCTCTTCATTGGGTGGTTCTGTACCTCAAATACCCGTGTACCAGGCCTGTCTCATGTTCCAGAGGTCCCGAATTTGAATTTGGGTCAGGTTGAGTTATGTAGATAAGACTTCTTCTTGGGCTTTCCCTTGTCCTAAGAGATGACTGTGGAGTAACTCTAAGTTCTATGAATCCTGGACTCATTTTATCATCATTTTACCCATTTCATTCATCGTCCGACATGACAACAATAGAGAGCATAAAGTTTTAAAAAAAAAACCTCCAATGGTAGATAATTGAGAATAACAGTGAGAGACAGCGTCGGATGACACGTAGTCGATGTTATAAAGACTTGGAATAGTGAAAGGAAGATTTACGCTAGGACCTCCCTCCTTCCTGTATCCTTAATTGGCAAATTCAAGCAGCTATTCGTTTCCAAATTATTATTTAATGTTATACTTGTGGTACGGTGTGAGTAAAAACAGGTCTTAAACTTCGTTAAAAAGGGAACTAAGAGAGACAGAAGCCGATGGGCTGAAAGTTGCATCCCAGACATACTAGCAGTAGTCTAGTCTGAGATATCTTACCATGATGATGAACCAAATTTATTCGATGCACACTACACGCTTGGTTGAACTGAAGTTCTAAAAATGTGCATAGTTCAGAAGCAATTCATATTTGAAACTTCAGGCCTTAGCTTTGAGTTCACTGAAGATGTGGAGTTCTATATATGCACTGAAATTAATTCTGCCCACGTCAGTAAAGTAACACAACTACCACTTTCAGCAATCAAGTTATTGTAATCAGTTTATTTGGTAACCAAGCGTGATTAAGGTTCTCTTCTAAGGAATTACAAAGGGAATCATGTTACAGGGGTTATCTGGAATAAACATTTCTCCATTTATTATATCTCACAACTGCTGTGTTTGCTGCAAAGCGCTGTTTCCCTATTTGCATTGCTGTAACAAGAAGATAAATTATTATACATCTATACTAGTTGTCCTAAATCTCCCAATATAGAGTTTTTCAGAAACTGTACTATAATCATAGCCGAAAGAAATGTGGATAATATTTGTCTTTAAGATACAAGTACCAATCCGATTTCCTCTTCCAGGCACTGCCCTGTTTCTTGCTGCAGATACTGTACCATTTTACATAACAGGTGCCTTCCAGTTTCATTTTGAACTCAAAAATCATGTATCGATCTTCTTGTGGAGATGTACTCTTGGACATCTTGTACTAATGCAAGATGAATGTCTTCTGAAACCTTGGAAATGGCATTTGTGGCACATTAAGCACTATCTGATGTGTTAACCATCTAGTTCTTTTCCATAAAAATACCCCAGGTGTATGCATACCACACAAATTGTCAGCCACAATTTCATATATAAGGCGTATAAACAAAATAGGTATTTTTAGAAACATTTGACTCTCTGACCAGTAGAACCCAAGAACCTAAATTTAAATTAAACTTAGCTTTGGTATTGAAGTTCAGCTTCTTAAAAATTTCAACATGAAAACTAAGAAATAAAATCCTTCTTCTACATACTACGTTTACATAATATGCATTTATTTTTATTCTTGACGTAAGTGTAAAGATTTCCACTAAAACACCATACATTTAAGATATTTACATTATATATGATATGAACGTGTACCTCTATTCCACTTGGAATAACCTGTGAAGTGCTCTTCATTCGGATAGGATTTTCTAGCGTTTTGTACCGTTATTAGATGACAGTTCGGAAAAGTGGAGTCAAAATCAAAATAACTTATAAGAGCTAAATAAAACCATACGATAGTGGATACTGAACAAATTATGAATATAGAGTACATCGCACTTTAGGTGCCCTTTGCTCTTAATGTAATGATTATTTTTTATATTTTTATCTCATATTTTACGAAAATATTAATTTGTTTGTGAAGTGTAGTGAATTAGACCAGAGTGTGATATCGATAATAAATACGTGCTTTTCATGAGTTAAGCGTATCAGATTATAATGAATACAGCGCTACATCTAAAGATATATTTTGCTGTTTATCTCTTATTGGCATCTGGTGATTTTAGTTGATATATCTGCGCAAGTTTACACTAGGTAGTTACCAGAATATTGGATCTGGATTAGAGTGCTAGAACTTCCCTTCAGGCAACTTGATGGTTGATGTTACATTAATTGATATTTGAACGAGGCTAATGATGTAAAACATATTTGGTATCCAATTAAACAGGTTGGCAGCTTGCCGTTTGACCTTGGGGGTGTCTGTATGTGAATGATAAGTGAATTACATTCAAGCTGCAAATGCTTGCCCGCTGCACTTGGTGTATATGACGTAGGGTGGTAATGATGATCCCAATGTTTTAAACAAATAAAGCAAATTTAAGGCACTAAATCATTATTTTGTGGAACCTATTGATAACTTACTTTTCTAATACTTCATGCCGCCAAACGCTTGAACAGGGCTGCCAGAATTTCACGGAAAAATATCTTAGGGCCTCTGACCCCCAAAATATGTTTTATAAAAGGCTCTGTCACCTTTCTATATTATGTACTCTTTAAAATTTTAACGCAAAAATTAAGGCTCAGCATCTTCAAGAGATACGTCACGAAGAATTCCAAGACGTGCATCCGCACTATTCAATTTTCTCAAAATATCTCTCAAGTGTGTGTAGGGTTTAACGCCCGCTTTTACTACATACGGCACCGCAGGCGGTGACACTGATGATACATGAGATGAAGATGTAGGACCGGTCGAATGAGATGGCGGGAGAAACCGGAGGTCCAGGAGAAAACCCGCCCCAACGCCGTGTTGTCCACCACAAATCTCACTTTGCGGTCGCCTGGGAATGAACCCAGGCGGCCTTGGTGAGAGCCAAGCTGTCTAACCACTGAGCCACGGCGTGGCCACATCTCTCAAGGTTTCATTAAAAGGCCATATATACGATATTTACACGGCAAATTAAATATACATTCTAAATATTATGTGAAACCTTCCCATTTCGGCATATTCATTACATTAATTTAAAGAAGTTACATATGTCATTATTGGGGCACATAGGAATTTCTTTTCTTGAATGATTATCCTCCACGAAGACATTTTAGGCCTTCTAAGTGCACTAAAGGCACACTTGTCACGTTGAGACATCTGATAGCTCGATGAAATAGATTTGGGTTCGCATTTGGTATGTGATTCATAAATGTAGATATGTTTTGTGTTCTCTAACCTAAAAAAAGTAGTTGCATCTGTAGCTTCCAATGTAGATTACACATATTGTAATCTAAACAGAGCATATACAGATAATAAACTCTGTCAGTATTACATTCCAATACGTTTTGTAAATGATAAAAATTGTATGTAATTTAAGAACATGTAATTAGTATCTTAAAATGACTACCAAATGCCATTTTTAAATAATAAGCAATGTACCAAAGATTCACAAGGTCCACAGTTGTTGTTCAAAATGGCTTCCATTTGCACAACTACAAGTTTCGCATCTTTGTAAGTGATCCCTAGCAAATGTACTTCCTTTGTTACTATTAGCTCTGCAGATGAACCATCATCTCAAGTATTCCGAGTTACTAACCACGTCACTAAAAGTCTAGAAAATTCAGGTGTAGCGAACGCTTAGGCCACCTCATGGGCTCATATTCACCTCATGTATACATACAAGGGACTTTTCCATTTTTCAGCGGTTACTCTTAATTTCCAATCTCCTCTATACTTATCCTTCCATTCTCCATCAACCAACTCCCGTCCGCCCATCATACCACTACTACAGATTTCCACGAAGTATAGGCCGGCCTCGTTTCCTTATACCACCTAGAGATTACTGTAGTATCCTCATTGGCCACCTCTGTTCTTCCACCCTTCTCAAGCGACAATATAACTGTAGCCCGCCTCGGTAGCGTAGATGGTAGCGTATCTGCCTTACGTTCAAAAGGTCCCGAGTTCGTATCTCGGTCAGGGTGAGTTTCCTGGATAAGGTTTTTTCCGAGGTTTTCCCTTATCCTGAAAGACGAATTCCTGGTAACTCTAAGCTACATGGTCCCCAGACTCATTTGAGTATCATTTCATCCATTTCATTCATCTACTGATATGACTTAAAATCGGAGGGCGGAAATTATATTGAGCATATATATATCACTGTAGTGTTCAACTCTCGATTCTTTCATATACATTACTTTCTAATATCTTCATTCCTGCGCCTCTCCAACCTGGAATCTCTGGCACTCCTTCTTATACGATCTATTTCAACTGCTTTTATCTTACCTTTTTGAATCTCCAATAAACTCCAGCTCTCATCCCCATATATCAATATGCTGTCGACTGTGACCTGAAGAATTCTCTTTTTTGTTTCCATTGTTATGTCCCTACTCCATACTACTCCATTCAGCTTTTTACTGCTCCTCTGCAATTTCTTATTCTATAATCTACATCTGCTTTACAATTTCCAGATTCATGAATTATTAATCCCAAATATTTAAATTCCTTTACAGATTTAATTATTCCTTGGGGGAGTGTTATTTCTCCTCCCTTCTACTCGTACTTATCACCAAATATTCAGTTTTATTCATACAGTATGTGCCAAAATATACAGTACTGGTAATTATGTACTCTTATTGTTATTAACTTAAGTATCGAGATGGTAGAATAAATGATCAAAGTGTGCTCCATTGCGCTTTAGGCAGTGTTCATAACGTTCACACAGATTTTCCAACATATTCCGGAAAGTAGGTCGCTGCAGAGTGCCGAAGAACGAGACGATCTTCTCACGCAATGCAAACACAGTTTTG
This sequence comes from Mantis religiosa, assembly GCA_030765055.1. Taxonomy (NCBI): domain Eukaryota; kingdom Metazoa; phylum Arthropoda; class Insecta; order Mantodea; family Mantidae; genus Mantis; species Mantis religiosa. The sequence goes on along the minus strand of CM060953.1, from coordinate 68,335,152 downwards.
GGTGGATCTAGAAAACTGAAAACTTTTTCCTTCAACTTTCCCCACATGTAAGCACCAGGAGGTGTGATATCGGGGGATCTGAGCCGCGCGGAAAATTACTCTTCCTTGAAAGGTTTCTTGCAGCATAGACATAGACTGTCGAAGGATGTGGCAGGTCGCTCCCTATTGCTGGAGCCACTATCTATTCATCTGCATGTTCCTGTCACAGAAAACGTTCTTAGATTGTGAATAAATGGCCATATCACCATGTTCCTATAGCGTTCCCAGTTAACAGTAAGAGGTGCACCATCATAATTCTCTATGCAACACGGACCTAGCACACCGTTTCCTGACACTGCACACCAAATCGTCACACGCACACTACGAAGCGGTTTCTGGACTATAGTGCCTGGCCTGCCGAAACCAAGAAATCAAGTTGTTTGGTGACTTATAAAACTGATGAAGTGAAAGTGACTTTCGTAGCAGAACCACACTTGGAACAAAAAATCTATATCCTCGTACACCATGGCCAAAAATCGTACACAATATAGTTAGTTAGTTACTAACACTCCCCACATGGCAACCTTGGCCTTCGGGGTAACCTCACCCCACCAAGTGATGACCGGACCCATTTCTCAGGTGGAGGCACCCAGAGGGCGGTGTCCATTACCTCCGATGATAGGGTGATAGTGAAGATGGCGGTGAGGTGAGAGGACCTACAGCTTTTACCGTGGACTCCGAACCACGTTGGGCATGGGGGATACTTCACGTGTGCTAGACAGAGGTGAAGGCGTGGATAGGGCCGACTTAAAATCGCCAACCCCAGAGCCGGGAATCGAACTCGGGACCCTTAGAACGGGAGCCGCGAACGAAACCACCGCGCTACCCCGGCGCCCTCGTACACAATATTCTACCTGACATACTTATTGTGCTCCGTCAGTCGTTGCCCAACCTATTTTCGGTACGGATATTCACCTATATCTTTAAACAATCGTGGAAGTGACTTATTGCTGATGTTTAATTTCAGGGATGTTTGCCGAAGACTTCGAGTTAGAGACTGCAACACCTGATTGAGGACACGTCCATGATTTTCATTTGTGAAAACAGGTACTGGCGTACCAGACATTACCATGGAAAATCAAATATCCCTTTCTGGATGCATAGAAAATTTTAATATGAAATTATGAAATAGAAGTTTGCATGCAGACTTGCCAACTTATTCCGTAATTATTACTGAAGTATAATCCAGTTTGGATGCTTTAACTGTAATTAATATGACGCTGTCGAAATATATCATAATATCCCTATTTCCATATGGAAATGACATTACTCTGACAATACTCTAATATTGAAACAATACACTACCCGTACGATGAAAATTTTTAACAACAGATAGCATAACTGTGTTGCTAGGTGATGGCTTATTGAAATGTTCTTGATATTGTTTCGCCAGTAACAATATACTCGGTCCGCTTTGATACCCCATTCCGTACGAGCGAAAATAATACTCCACTATAAACTATTCTTCCTTGGTCGCGAAACCCATTATCACCTCGAATCACAGGGCACAACGTTCTTTACACAACTAACTATGCATAATGACAACGTAACAACGCTTAGACGCTCAGGCATGCGCATGCGCACAGAGAGTAAATGCGTAGGGTATATTTTGGCACATACCGTATTAGCTTTCTATCCGCCTAACTCAAAGGCTTCAAGAAGTTTCATCATAAATTTATCATTCATAAATGATCATCTGCAAATAACAGTGAATGAACATCCCCTCGTACAACTGCAAATCTAGGGTTCAAAAGGTGATTCATGTCTACCTGTTTTTTTTTTTTTTTTTTTTTTTTTTTTGTAATTTACGTCCTCCAACGTTGTCATATCGGACGATGAATGGAATGGGTGAAATGATGCTCAAATTAGCCCAGGGTCCATTGAGCTTAGAGTTACCGAACATTCGTCTTTCAGGATAAGGAAAAACCCCGGAGAAAATCTTATCCAGGTAACTCGCCCTGACCAAGATTCGAACTCGGGACCTCTTAAACGTGAGGCAGACCCTCTACCACCACACTACCGAGGCGGTCTTCATGTCTAGTGAAACAGCATTGTGTGAGGAATACTTTTTCCATGGTTGTAAAAAGGTATGTTTCCATACGTAAATTACCAAAATGTCAGATTTACTTTATTCAATCAGCTACGGAGAATGTAAGGGCCTATGACGTTATAGCCAAATATTTCTGCCCTTACGCTCACAGAAAATTACTTGTTAAAATGCTGATACGTGGAGCTGTGGAGCTCTGTAACATCTTATTGTTACGAATGGTCATTTCAAATGCCATTTTCTGCTAATCTATTTTCATATTTCTGTAGTTTGTTCTACAAACCAATTGATGAAAGACAGCAGAAGCGCGTAATCCGCTGCTGAAGGATACTGTCCATTCAATGTGACACGCTCATAATAACTATTCTTTTAGGGTCCTGAGAACAAACATTACGATAGGTTGTCTATGTCTTCAACCGCTATATACCTACAAAACGTGTTCGGAAAATGATTGATTATTTCAAAACCCCATGTAGTTCACAAAGTTACTAACACCACTGCGTTAACATTAGGTTCCTTTACCCATCTTACAGGTTAAAAAAATATTTCCATAAGTTTTCTGAAATGGTCCATCAAATTTAAAGTAAAAACAATTCTTTTGAAACGGCCGATCACAGAAGAAAACGCTTTTATACCGTGACATTGTGTTTTCGTAGAAATAAAAGCCCAATCCTAGAAATTCAAAATGCTCTGTATTTCCCTACAAAGACACTTGTACAGCTCTGATATCAACAGAATGATGTAACACACACATACCCAATCTTCAAATCCATCTTCCACTCGTCCAACCTGCACAACTGTAACTCACTGAGTCTTCTCTGCGCACCAGTCCAGTCCCTTTTGTACACGGCGCGCTGTTTCTGGAAGTTTCCCGAAATATAACGACGTACGGACCCTCGCGGTGGAGCGAGAATCGTCCAGACCATCCCCGTCTCTTTCTCCCTCTGTTACTCTCTCTCTCTCTCTCTCTCTCTCTCTCTCTCTCTCTCTCTCTCTCTCTCTCTCTCTCTCTCTCTCTCTCTCTCTATCTCTATCTGCCACTCCCACTCACACGAGTGGACGTGGTTTGGACGCTATCTCTTTCCTTTCCTGCCAGCTGGTTTCGGCCAGTCGCAAACGATGCCTCGCGACAATACTTTCCTGTAATACCGTTGTGAGGTACATATTAATGAATAAATGAAATAGCCTAGGTTGTCCCTATGAACGGCTAATACCTTTTGCAAATGGGGAAACTCTTGACCTTACTTTGTTCACATGTTGATTTGGACTACGTGGGTGGAGCTATGTGATACATATGGCTGACACTATTTCACATAGGAAGGAATTTAATACGTTTCCTTCCACCCTGCACGTCAAGATTAGAGATAAAACCTCATACCGTAAAAATCTCCATGTTTTCAATGTTTTGTGGCATCGAGGAATGTGACATATTTTGAGATAAACCCAATGTTACTAAACATGTTGCATTGTTGCAACTTTATGCGTTCAACTTTATGCTAGACAAATTGGGACTTCAAGTAACAGCCTCGTCTGTGTTCCCAAGTGTTGAAATATTATAAATCTTGATAGACCTCGAAACGTTTCATGCTAGTGAATGAATTAGACATTACAGAGAGCCCTGTATCTAAGTGAGAACACGAAAAACAATGGGGAAGAAGAAAAAAACGTTTATGAAACGTGTGTATGAAATTAATTTTTCTGATGCAATATATCACGTTTCTACATATAATAGATTGGCTTGATGGCTCACTCTCGGCCTGTCTTTTATAATTTGTGAGCGAATTTTCAAAGTAATCTTAAAATAACCATTTTCCCAATTACTCCGTAGCATTCTAGGTCAATTATTCTTGAAACCTTATTATACCTTTCATTATAGATAAAAATTGAATAGCACCAGTCAAATATTTTAAAATGGGTGATATGTAGTGGTATCCAAATCCCATTTATTTGCACATCACGGGGCCGCACCATGCCAGAGGGATTAAACCGCTCGGCTCTCAACAAGGCGGCCCGGAGGCGATCTCAAGCGACCGCAAAGTGGGATTTGTAGTGGACAACTCAGCGCTGGGGCGGGTTTTCTCCGGGACCTCCAGTTTCCACGCCATCTCATTCCACCGGTGCTACATCTTCATCTCGTATATCATCAGTGTCGCCACCCTGCGTTGCTGTATGTGGTAAAAGTGGACTTAAACACTATACATTTGCACATCATAGGAAACAACATAAAATAGACATAAATTTAAAACAGTAATAAGTATTGAACAATTCCAACCTTAATAACGGATAAATTAGAAACGGTTAATGCCAGAAAAATGTTTTACATAAATTGGGTGTTTCATTCTTCTGCAGTACGTTGTGGAAGCCTCAAAACATACCTTCTTGGTTAATTGTCAATATAGAATACCACGAAGAACAAAACCTCCTTTAAGAAGTGCATGTATTCTTCTTTAACTTCACTAATTATACCACTGTCGCGCTGCTAGGGTATTCTTGTCACTCTCTCTCTCACTCACTCACTCTCTCTCTCTCACTCTCTCTCTCTCTCTCTCTCTCTCTCTCTCTCTCTCTCTCTCTCTCTCTCTCTCTCTCTTGTGGAGCAACTGGTGGAATGATGGCAGGGCAGGTGTAACGTAGAACCCAGAGAAAGGCCCTCTGAGCCGTGTTATCCTCCAAAATTCTCAAAAACGGTCGCCTGGAATCTAACCCAGGTGAGAGTCAAGAGGCCAAGTGTACGTATTAAAGAAAAAAAAAGAACATTACTATCGCTTTAGCATATGTACTCTTATACACAATAAAATGAATTCTAGATTAGTTAAAAGTATTTGAAGGACGTGTACAGCAAGTTATTTGAGTGTAACACGTGCATATTTTTTATACAGTCCACTTACTTTTCTCCGGTTGGTTTTCCAATTTATAAGTGGTTCTTTTTATCGGTAAGCACAATACAGAGCATTCCCTTTCATTGATAATCCTTTTACGCCTCAGCTGGAATGGAATTTTATAAAACGATGGTCTATGCAATGGTGTTGTACTGAAGTGAAAGTTTCGTGTTCAAGGAACTAGGTCAGAGCACAGTGCAGGCAACAACGATGCGATTTTAAGCCGCATAATGGAAGCAAAAACCTGAGATGAAATTCTGAATGAAAGAGATAAAAATGGAATATAGATGGAAAAGTTGCTGCCATACATAGCTTCACAGAGTGCCGTTGGAGAAACATATCGTATGAAAAATGTATGTCCAACTATCTTAAAACACGAACTGATAGACCAATAATTGAAATTGGTGAAAAGAACGGAATTAAAGGCTTCAGTTAATGTAAATCGAAGGCTATTTGTAAACTGTATTCAAGTTTAGTAAATTAATAATAATTGATCATATGTTCATCTTTAAATTTCACTTTAAGTTAACTTTTGAACACTCCCTTGGAAGCTGAAAGAATTTTACCCTTGATGATTAGCTAAAACCATCTGTGATACAAATACAAAACTGATTAGAGACAAGGAGAAGCTCTCATGGAAATTCACCAGTTCGGAACTCTGCATAAAGCATAGTAATTACTGATTAAATTTGATCCTAAATAGTTTGATTTAAATCGTATTCGTTGGAGCAATTTTTTGACAAAAGATAGAGTTCTGACAATATAAATATTAACTCCTCTTATTGCTTAATAAATTTTATATAAATAGGTTTATGGGAGGTATGTGCGATTTGGGCAATAACTTAATGGTTCACAGAAGTTTCATTTTAAAACCTCCTAAGTCTAACTTGCGTTTGAATTAATAGCACGAATGTGGAAACCCTCGATCAATCGCAGGAGTCATCCATTATAATTTTGGTTGACTCATTATATATTAGACTATTGACACTAAAAATCTGAAAGTATGTATTGTTTTTGCCATACAAATTATAAAATAGTGTTAATAGATAAACTTATTGCATTAAAGTAGATTAAAGAACTTAAAGCTGTAGATATGCATCCGGTAAAATATTCAGCAGGTTATTTGAAGTAACTTCTGAGATAATGGGTCATACATAACCTCAATGGTTAAGCATTGTGGGGATATGGCACTTACTTGTTTCTCAATTGTTTGACATAGTGTCCTGTCACTTTTATTAATTACACCTGAAGAGATCTAAAAGGAGGAATTATTGTTATAATTATTTTAACAAAATCATAAAAGCCAGTCTTTTCTATTCATAAGGATTAAAAAGTACCACATTCACACACACATACACTAACCTGTGCATTAGTCCTTTTGATATTGTTGCTTTATTCACTGATATATTGCCAGTAATTTTCATCTCGATTTATAAAGATGTTTCAGCAGTCTTATAATAGCATATTTAGTTCATTATGACCATTACTTCGAGTTAACTGTTTCAACTTTCAGTCTGCTAACTCAATAAAGGTCTTTGATCCCCAGGTATTAAAAATATATTTTCTACTGAAGGATAAATCAAAATGTGCACACAAAGGATTGTAAATTATTTACAGAGCTTGTAAAGAGGCTCAACGTTGTAAATGATCAAAGAGTTTATAATTAACAATCCCATGTTCTGATGCATAAAGTATAATAGATAATGACATATTTCATAACCATTAGCTTTACTTTGTATGAAAATAATTACCACAGGTTGCTTCGTCAGTTTAATATATATGTAGTTCACTAAAGAGTCTGACTATGAATTAGGAGAAAATAGGTAATTTAAGATTCTGTACCATTGAAGACATAGCCACAACGGATTATATCCTCTGTTTGAAATTTGCTTTTGGTGCTCTTGAAATGTCTTTGTGTGATGTTTCATCGGGTTTTGTAACTTATTATACATAACCTGCTGTGTCAGATACACATATTTTTCTATAACCGTTCAACGAACTATTTATTATAAAAACGTTTCCTTCTATCTACTGCATATGAATCTAAATAATCGTTTCAATAATAGAATTATTTAGTACATACTTCTTTGTAGATACAGTGGTCACAGAGCAAGACCGTGGCTTTAAGGGACAGAAACGTTTTAAGTCCTCTAAGGATACATTGAGATTCCAATGTTTCCATGTCCAGGAGGGGAAAAAAAGGAGAAAATGTAAGAAAAACAGCTTCCAATTTGAGAAACATACAACTGAAAATCTTAATTCATAACGAGGCATACATTCCAAATAGTTAATACTATAAAAATTGTAGCGAAATCCACATTTATGTGAAATAACATTTTGTCCATATTTTTCTGTTTGAGTTATGCAAAGTAATTCCGAATTATAGGACTTCAGAGACTCTTAAAAATACAATATACTCACTTTGCTTGAAAGTATTTTAAATATACTGTGTTTTAGTAAGTGTCACTTTTGAAAAATTGCTCCAAAATTGTCCATGTAAAGAATATTTTCTTATGGGGGCATTTTCTTGGAAACCCTCTATTATTCATATGCTGATTACTTTAAGATATTGAACTTAAATACCAAGTTTCATATTACTGTTGATAACTAAATCCAGTTTTTGAGTACTGGTGTTCACACGGACACACTAGAAACTACATCAGGACTTATTGTAAAAGTATTTTTAATTAAGAGGACTTCAAAGCGTGTATTTTCAATTAAATATATGTATATAGTTGTTAGAAAGAATGTAATGCTCTGCCTATTTATTATGTGGTAGATAAAGTATGAGTGATATATTAAATAATGTCCCTAATAGTGCACACGTCCAAAGAAGCAACTTGTCGTTTCCAACAGCACTTTGAAAATCAGCATTAATCCTTCAGAACGATGAAAGCATATCATACAAATGAATAAATAAAAGAAATATAAATAAATACAAATTAAGAATATGCTTTTCCAGAAGCCTGAATAACTTTTTCCAGCAAATGGTGAGATGTACGAGAGTAGAAAAACTGAAAAAATATTTCTGGAGAAACAAAATCTTTACCGCTGACAGACAAATGCTTTCATGTCAAGCGGTGTAGATTGTATGCTAGAAAATCAAAGCTGACACAGTGAGTGTCACTGGAGTGTCAATCAAGCGCACCAAATGTTTGACAATGTTACTTAAAAAGGTAAATCTTTATGCACGGAAGCTGCTTTGTACACATGCTTACCGCTGATCACAGGGATTATGTCACAAGCAATATATTAGAACGAGTTATCGCTTCGAGTGATCGATCTCTCCCGAGTGGGTCGATATCCAGCCTGTTGGAAGACCTAATGATGTGGAAGTTACAAATGGCGAAGAATTAATCCTCAAGCCTTTACTGTGAAACAACAAAGGAAGGCGACAAAAGCTGTAGAGTTGCGCTTCTCTTTCTGATCATGTTCATACTACTAGCAAAATCTCTAGTTCTGCTTTAGAAAGATGTATCTAAATAACTTCACACAGTAATATAAAATCGAAGATGTCCATTGAAGTTACCTGACCTCCCTCTGCTAATTATCTATTATAGATTAGTTTCGCATTCTCAGGATCACTTTACCTAGAAATAAAAGATGTAATGAGCTCGCCTTGGTAGCGTGGTGGTAGCATATCTGCCTCACGCTCAAGAGGTCCCGAGTTCGAATCTCGGTAAGGGTGGGTTACCTGGATAAGGTTTTTCCGGGGGTTTCCCTTATTCTGAAAGGCGAATGTCGGGTATCTCTAAGCTCTATGAACCCTGGACTCATTTGAGCATCATTTCACCCATTCCACTCATCGTCCTATATGACTTAACTTTGGAGCACTTAACGGTCATTTGATATATTAGTAAACCTTTAGACGCCCCTTTTGATATTTTAAATTCCTGTACTAATAATATTATATCAAAATTTCCCTATATTGTGTATGCTGCTTTTTAGGAGTATGCAGAAATTTATCAAAATTAAGTCATAGTTTGTTATGGCACCCTTTTATTCAACCTAAGAGAGTTGTAACATCTTTTAACTGTCACTTTTATAGGAATGTCAATGAATGAACTTATGCAATAAGTGGCCAAATGAGATCATAGTAAAGTGAATTTAAACATGGCTCACATTTTAGAGAACTATAGAAAGCTGTTAATTGTTACTTATGTAAGTGGAGAATTATTGGTGAATTGTTAGCCTGATTCAGTATCTCCTGGGAATAGGTATTGTTGCGGTAACGGCTATTAAAGTCGGCGCAATAGGTAGCAGACGGCGGATAGTGTTTCAGGGTAATAAAGGGCTTGCATAAGCAGTTAACGATAGCACCGCTAGTGTTCACAAAAAGCCGGCAAATAAAGATAACTGAAATAAAGGACTTTCCGGCACAGATAGGATTTCACGTTTGGAAGGTTCTAATGATATCGTGATTGACAGAGAAAAGCTGGTTTCCTGTTTGTACTCGGAATTTCTCGAATTTATGAATGAGATATATAAGCGATTGTGACACACCAGCGGACAGTTGTAAAACAGTCGCGGGAGAGGTAAGCAGAGAACAGCTGAGAGTGTTGTTGTAACGAGAGATGATGTTGTAAGCTAAACGCTGTTTGTTGTCATCGACCTTGGAAGATCGTGCTGTATGTGTAATATAATGTTGTTACGTGGGAATTGAACAGTGTATTGCTACGAAAATAAAGATCATTTGGAATTTCGGCAATTTGGACTTTTAATTATACGAACCCACAAAGTCACAATATGTATTTTGACAGAAATTACAGCTATTTTCAAGCTATGCTGCTTTAAATACAGTGATTATCCTTGCTTTACGAATGTATCACACAGTGACTAAATCTGGACGTTTGTCATATGTCAAAAAAATGAACACTTTTCTGCAATCTAGTACCACATTTATTAATTTAGACACTTAAATGCCAAACTCCGTTCCTTACTGTATATACTTAGCTACTTTGTTTTCATTTAGAAAGATCAAAGCTCCAGGACTTACTCTCAGCTCACCCAGGTATACAATTTCGGCAGTTGCGGATTTTACTTCTCGCTTGTTGTGAAGGAAACATACGTTTCTGTTCTTAATGGGCTTTACTGAAATACTCCAATGCTTGGTAGGCTGAGACAGTCGTTTCTCTGCCTTTGCACCAATTCCAGGAAAGCACGTTCCTCACGTCTGTTGAATAAAGCAACCATGGTGTGAACTGCTAAGTGTGTTACTGCAGTAATGAATTCCGCAGTAGTTCGATAGTTAAATACCTTCGAAATATAAAGGATTGCCATATACTAAAAACACGTAATGTAATATTTACCTCCGAAAATGCAGTTCACCTTAGTCACTGACTCTCAAATGGCAGGCTATTAGAAAACACTTAACTTTCAAGGCAGGGAGCAGAAAATACGGACAGAGAACACGGCTGTTATTACGAATAAATATACTAGATTCTGCATAAACTGAAGAATTAAGACAATTTTATAACAAGAGTAGGAATATATTATTGGGAAAAATAATCGAGAGATAATAATGCTATTCATAATTGCGCACTTTGTCGTATTTTTATGTTACAGAGGAGTAGGACCCTTCATTGTTAACGATTTAACCTTCTTTTTGTTTCCATGATATATTTGTAATAAGAGATACATGAACTGCTAGAAGAAACACCTGAAGTCAAAGCCGTGTGTTCTGAGAGAGCTGTGGCAGCAATACAGGGCACTCTCTGGATCTTGAAGAGATCAGGGACACTATAGAAGTATTTAAATACGTACATGGTGACATGGGTGATGGGTTGGTTATACGGCTGAATTCCGTCCGGCTAGCAAATGATGTTTGAACTGATCGTACCCCGCTGACGATCAAACTTGAGGTTACCCTAAAATAAACTCTGGTGCACGTTTATTAACACTCTTCCAGCATTAAGTCCTCCAGCATAACAATCCCCAGCGTAAATTCCTCGCGTGCGCTAGCTCAACTAAGCTTAAATAGAGGTCCTGCCCAAAATGGCAGCTAACAGGCAAATCAGCTTTTCCCATGGTAGCTAAACATTATTTTCCTCCCAAATATTGTATCATTTTGTGCAATCACTGTTTACGCAATTGAGAACGTGTTGAGTCCTGTCACTGGCCACCTGTGTATGATCAGCAGCATGTATGGTTTACCAGTCCAAAGTACATGTTTTGCCAATCAGCAAAAATTTAAACTTAACCAAGAACAACAGCTGTGCTCAAACTCAAAGCACAGAAAATAATTGTTAAATAACAATGAATATAGCAATTTCATAGTCTCGCTCAGCCTATATATGCAACACTGAATAAGCTGAAGAATTAAGACAATTTTAAAACAGAGGGTAGAAATATAGTATTGGGAAAAAATAATTGAGAGATGCCAAAGATATTCATAATTGCACATTGTCGTATTTTATGTTACAGAAGGGTAGGCCCCTTCATTGCTAATTATGTAGCTTTCTTCATATTTACATGATATATTTTTAATAAGGTTGTTTCAGATATAGTTGCTCTGTACTTATTTGTGAACATGTTTCGAAGTGCAGCACATTGTGTCAAGGTGTGCCATATTAAACACCAAGCAGAAAAGAATAATTATTTGTTACTTATTGTGACAGATTTATCCGCGAAGTTTTGGCAAACTTCACTAAGTCACAAAGGAATTAATAAAGGAATTCAATTATATATCAATTGCATTCACATTCTTCAATTCAAAAACAGAAATTATAAAGATGGTATCCAATTTTGACAAATGTCTTGTCATTTATGATATTAGAGTGTCTTCGGAAATTATTTTTGTGTCTAATCTTCGATAGGTTATCATGCTACATAAAATGTTCAGTCTTGATAACAAACGATAAACGTTGTTTAACAAAATTTGGCAAGGAGTAGAATATATTTCTGTTTGTAATGCTTTTCTTTGTCTAAAATAAAGAAAGGTGTCTGTGTACAGTAAAAGTTTGCTTGTGTACTTTCATATTTAGTTCATACCTCGGTACATTATCACTTCAGATTAATTTTCTTACCTTCTAAATCGTCCCTGGATTTATACAATTTTTTCAAAACTAAAATTAAGCAAATCGGGTCAGCCGTTCTCGAAATGTTGTGAGACTAACAAACATCAGTTCATATATATGTATATACGAGGGCTATCCAGAAAGTAGATTACGTTTTCGTCTGTTTCCGCTAGGGGCGGAGCTAGCGCGGCCATCTTGGGGTCAGAGCGTGAAACGAAATTGCAATCAATGCAGTGGGGGCACACAAGTTCTCCCCAAAAACCCAAGAAATGCATGCAAACAATGTCGGCAAGGAAGATGATGGCGACTGTTTTTTGGGACAGAAAAGGTGTGATTTTGGTGGACTTCCTGGAAAGAGGCACTACAATAAACTCTCAAAGGTATTGCCAAACTCTCCAAAAACTCAGAAGAGCCATTCAAAACAAGCGCAGAGGAATGTTGAGCTCTAAGATCTTGTTGATTCACGACAACGCCCGGCCCCACACGGCAAATGTCACTCGTGAAGTTCTTGAATCTTTTAAGTGGGAGTTGTTTCCTCATCCGCCGTACAGTCCCGACCTGGCACCGAGCGACTTCCACCTATTCCCAGCAATGAAGAAGTGGCTGGCTATGCAGCGTTTTGATGACGACGCACAGCTGCAAGAAGAGGTAACGAAGTGGTTGAAGGCGCAGGCGGCCGAATTTTTCGACGAAGGAATTTCCAAGCTCGTACATCGCTACGATAAATGCCTTAATTTGAATGGTGACTATGTCGAAAAGTAGTATTTGAGTGTGGCTTTCATCTGTATATACTAAAATTTGTTTCCTAAACTTTGTTTACTTTTTATTCCAAAACGTAATCTACTTTCTGGATAGCCCTCGTATATAATCCTCAGATTAATAAAATCAAGGTAATTTATCTGTTTTCGTCTTGGACACCATCTTTGTACTCATAAAAGTCAGAAAAGTGCCTGTGTTTAGCTACATAATGTCGGTGTTCTTATTCTCTATTCTGATAAAGCATTACTTTTTTCCATCATAAGAGAGAAATTATACCTATTCTAGTTTTGCATGCCCTTTAATCACTCTTCCCGTGCAAATAAAATATTGCCCTTGACAACTTTTTCGTATCTTTAGCGTAGGTGTAGGGGAACACAAAATATGACCACTGGAAAAGCGTACTCCATTCTAATTAATACTATAAAGCTGTATTTACAGATAAGCCCTCTGCAGCTAGGAAAACATGCAGCCAAGCTAAAAAACAGGAAGTTAATTTACAGCTCGTATATCTTTACACTTAAGGGGATGCAGCACCGAAAAGCCAAAATACAGCAATTTTCAACCGATCTTGCTGACATTTTTACCACTTAGTTGTGATGCATAGTGGACGCAGCATTCAGAATTTGGTTTTTATATCTTCAATAGTTTTTGAGTAATTAATTTGTGAAGTTCAAAATTTTGATAAAATTCAAACCACTCCACGTGATGAAAATTTTCAAACTTTTAATTTTTCTATTTCTAAAAATATTCAGATGGTTATGAAGAAAATATCTATCTCATGAATTTCTTATACTGCTTTAGTTCCAGAGGGGAAAAAATTAGGTATGCAGAAAACAAAAAAAGCCAAAAAATGATTAAACCTTTGATTTTATATATAAATAACTTTAAAAATACAATGAATATTAAAAATTCATATGATAGAAACCTTTTTTTTCCTTTATTAGAAAATATGTTGAAAATTTTATAGGGACTGAATGAAAACTGCATCGTGTAGAACATTTTGAGTGACAAAAATTTTGAAATAGCTATAACTGAGTAAATCAAATTTTAAAATCCAAAATATTTTCCTTCTCAGCTACATGCCTTGAAGCAGACTAAAACCCACCAGATAGATACATTGGACCCTCTTGTCTCTTCCATCTCTCTTCTGAAGCATTCTTCTTCAATTTCAGTTTCGATCTGGATGTTTTAGAATTTACCTTTGCAGAAATTGCTGAATGAAGTAAGCGTAATTGGTCCTTCCCTTGCCTAATCTTTAGAGATGCTGGTGAAATCTGTGAAATCTGCATTATGTCTGACTGCAGCTTGAGTGAGGCAGAATAACCAAAATTGAATTCACCGATGGTTGATGTCACAGCAACCTGAAGTCTTCTTTGGCACAAATATTTCTTTTGGGCAATTATGCCATATCATATTATGTAAATCTTCATTTGCATTTTGTGTCTTACCCAGTGTACATCTCCTTAGAATTTCATCTGATGCCAGCCTTTGGTACACAGGCATTAGTTGTCTTACCACATCAGGCCTCAAGTATGTTCCCATTGTTGTTATGTTTAGGTGTTTCTTCCCATGTATCGTTTAGCCTATTCATGATCCTAACTATGTACACAGTCAACAAAAGGTCAGTTGTTTCAAAGAATGTTTTACCTACAAGTTATATAACAGTTATATGCACGGTTTGATATATAAATACATACATAAATGTTAAATGGCACACTAAAGCTCATAAATTATATATAAGTAGTATGTGGTTTGACGAGAAATACAAGAAGATCACGACCAAGCTAGAAACTCACACAAAAGCAAAATATAAACATTACTATTTCCTTTTAATGTTTGCAGCCAGTGTTTCCATGGTGTCACTTATTGTAAGAAATAACCACCATACCAACACAAAATTCCATCAGAAATTTTGCCGGCTAATTTCAAATGTATTTAATTTAGTACATTCAATCGAACTCAAATGACAGAATTGTGTGAATCTAAGGGCCGGCATGCTCGTGTGCACGGGCATTTAAATAGTCATGTGAAGGTCTTTAAATACCTGGAACTCATAAATTTAGTTGGATTATGATACTATAAGTTTCAAAGTATTTTATAAGCTCAAAAACAAAAAACAAAAATTATTTTTCCCATATTTTTAGCCAATTTCGGTACTGCATTCCTTTAAATGTTTAATCATTACTGCACGTTTCTTATACTTTGATGCTATAATTATATGAGCCTTTTCATCAGTGCAATATGATTTTGCTAATTTCACTGTTTCCTCAGTTGTGCCACCACTTTGCTGATAACCGTGATAGAGATAATAATAACGAACACCTTTGTGCTTTGGGAACACTAACAACTTCTAACACAAAGCTTTACCTGTAGCAGCAGCCTGGGTATACCTAATAGCCAATGGAAAGCGACATCGTGAGGAAGAATACATTAGCTGCAATGTGCTTATATACACGCACCCGTTTGCTTAGAGCAGCTAAAACGGTTATGAGTAGGAATTAGCATGTGTGCTGAATATCACACCTGCGTTACACAAACACTAGTTATAAAGCGAGCCTTAGAAATACAAGATTTAATTATTTGAAAGGTTGTGAATTTCAACAAATGCAAAACATATAGATGGCATATTGAATGAAGCACGTCAGAGTTTTGCAATATTAAATACAAATGAGAATATATGGGACTACAATAAAGAATGATCACAATTTTGTTTTACAACGTATCTTTACTCATCCTCGTAATTTTGATGGTCATTCTCGAAATAGTCTCCCCTGAATGCGATGCACCTTTCTCAGCGTTTCTGCCAGTCATCAAAGACATGCTGGAAACAACTTTTTGAGAGATCCTTCAAAATCGCCTCCGCAGCCTTCACCACTGCTTCTGATGATGGTTATTTCCTCCCACAAAGGCGTTTCTACAAATTAGGGAATAGAAAAAAGTCACATGGGGATCAATCCGGACTATAGCGACGGTGAGGAATGCACTTCACGTTGATTTTTGCAAGATATTCAGCAACAACATTGGCAATATGCGGCCGCGCTATATCGTGGTGCAGCATCCAGCCTGCTTCACGGAAATGTTGTCTTTTGTGACTGATATGGACTTGTAATGTTTTCAGGACATCCCAGTAATATTGTCCAATTACTGATGTGTGTGCAGGTACAACATGCTGATAAACCATTCCATGAATATCAAAGAATGAGATGACCATAACTTTCCCAGCAGAAGCAACCACTTTCGTTTTTTTGGGGATTGGTAATGCAGGAGATTTCCACACTGAGCTTTGCTGTTTGTTCTCAGGATCAAAATGATGTAGCCAAGTTTCATCAGCAGTGATTACATTTGAAAGAAAATCCAGGATCTTCCTCTAACATCAACTTTTTCTGCATGTTACCTCCATTGCAGCGGTAGGCGATACTGAATATGTCTGAACTTGCCTGGTTCTCACAGGCGGGAACCAGGAGTACCAACAATGAAACTACTACGACGCATTTGTTTCATATTAAGCTAACAGTATATAAGATTGAATTTTAGTGCGTAATATTGTGACCGTAAAAAATTAACACCATTCTTTACTAAACAGCCCTCGTGCGCTTCTACCTCTACTTCGTTTCATCCATCGCTGCACCGTTTTTATTCACTAGAACACATCAGTCGAAACACCTCAAACATCAGCAGCTTTGAAACCTACAATATGACCGAAGCCCAAACCAAACTAAAGCTAAAATCCTTCTCTTTACGACGGTGCAGGAGGGAATACTCATTTCGTTTACCACACTGAAAGACATATCCATTAGCCATTACGAATTGTGTTTTAAAACAGCATTAGGAAAGTCTGGCCACGCCACGGCTGAGTGGTTAGACCTATCACCTAGGCGGCCCGGGTTGGATTCTAGGCATCTGCAAAGTGGGATTTGTGGTGGATAACATGGCGTTGGGGTGGGTTTCCTCCGGGTCCTCCGGTTCCCCCACCATCGTTCCACTAATTCATGTTTCATTCATTCATCACAGGCGTTGGGACGACCCCTCCCCTCCCAACAGTGATCTCATCTATCAGGTCAATATGGTTCGGCTCCCTCGCTCTGGCGGAGCCCAAGCGAATCCTAACACCACATTGGTGAAAAAGGGAGAACTACAAATAGAAAAATAATGAAGGTCTATCAAATTATAATAATTTACCACAAAATCAATGCTCATAATTCGTAATAAACTCCATTTCACCAGTACATATGCAAAACTAATCCATCTGATTACCGAACGGGATGGCTCAGGCGATTGGGAGGCCTGGGTTCGATTCCCGTGAACGATCTATCTTCCTCAGGGGTTCTAACGGCGGTTTTTCTAGTCGCCAGGCAAATGCTGAGTAAGTTACTTATATCCCCCGATTTTCCTGTCCCTCCATTTCATCTCCACTATGATTTCACATCTTCTCTCGTCTGATCTCTTTCAGGAAAGAAGTTTCGGCTGTGCATGGCAGGATGCTATGCTCTGAGAGAACCACTTCCTCCAGGTCGGTTACCGGTCTGTGAACCAGTTGTTGGGACCGCTTCCGAACCACAGAGGGGGGAATATCCGTTTTCCTGGACTATTGGGGGAGGTTTACATCTAAGTAAAATGTAGGGATCCTGCTCTCAAAATTACCTACATTTGAATTTAAACCCATTTACTAGACATAGCAGCCGTCTTCCTTCAGATTAATACCTCTTATTTAGTTTCTACCATCCACAATCACAACATCCATTTCTTAACCCACCATTTTGTAGGCAGCAAAAGTCTTCTCGGTGAACGCAGCCTGCCAGTAACTTGTCGTCATCGTCGTCGTCTGCACTATCGTGGCTCCTTTGTTTTCTCTCGCCTCGTCCTTCCTCCAGGGTATAACCCACTCCGGAACATAGGTACAATAGATCAAGGCTGGTCACAGTGCCGAATCCCCTCGGTTGTAATCCTAATCTTAAACGATCTGATTAAGTGTAACATTCTGAATATTAATTTAAGTCTAAAACTGACGCCAAACCTGCTCCTGTGTTTTTATTTGTGAATTATGTAGTTCCCACTCTAACACACTCGCATTAAAAACAAACTGTCTTCTAAAAGTAAGATTGTGTATCCAGGGGTCTGAGTTCATGTGTTTTGTGTCAAACGCTGACATAATTCTACGAGAATTGCAGTATCTTCAGTGCGTGGATCAAAAGTAAACAAATAATTAACCTACGAGGATATAGAATGCTTATTATTATAAGACGAAAATAGGGTCAAAATCCATATTTTCTAATGATATAAATAACGTTTATTCCATAGATAAAATATGCCTGTTCGCGTGTTTTATAAGGTATGTTAAGCTTTTAGGTATAAAATAGCACGAAACATAGAAAAATATATGGTAATGCAGTTACTGCTGGTCTAACCTAACCATTATATTCTAAGGCATGTTCATGCATGTTTAAGTAGTTATATTATATGAAAGCCCCAATAATTAAAATTAAGGGATTATAATTGAGGGAGTTAGATGTGCAATGAGCCGGTTTAGGATACAACGAAGAAAGGGGTATTCTTTTAGGCCTGGCCTCTAAGGAAAGGGGGAAACGAAGCGACAGGATGGTACCAAATCTCCTATACAATGTGTGTGAGCACAAAGGACTTCTAACGAACGCCATCCTAAATCTTTAGAACGCTAACCCTTATCTCTTTGAGAGAAGAGATTTTGTGTACAAAGTACAAGCTTTCTGTGTATATATAGGTGTTTATTTAAACCTCCTACGCTTTGAATCAAAGGAACCAGATTTTCTATTGCGATGTTATAGTCCAAGTTAACGAAATATAAGCTTTTATTTATCTTAAAATAATTAATTTTCTTTCTCTGGAATAATTAAATGCACATTCCTTTGTACAACATTCACTTTGATGATGAATTATTAATACACTTATTTTCTCTGTAAGTTTAAAGTATCAGAAACTTATTATTAATGAAAACGTTATGTTTGGAATCTAAATAACTCTAACCTAAAACTTCTAAATATTGAACTTTTTATCCATACTTAAATTTATTAGCTCTCCTGCCATATTTATAATTGTGTCTTAAATTTCATGCAGATGTTTCTAATATTTATTGAATGGAGCCACTAGTATACAGTTACTATACACATGCCGTCCTAAGAAGCACACTTTCCTGTGAGCAATTTCCACGAACAAAACCTACAAAAGATGGTAAGCTACTCTTGTGCATACAACTTGTAATATGGCAACCCATGCACGAAAATGTCACTGTCGTCTGTCACGCTTGTGTACGTGGGTGTGGAGAAATACAAAAAAGTTGTTTTTTTTTTTTTTTGTAATTTACGTTCTCCAACGTTAAGTCATATCGGATGGTGAATGAAATGGGTGAAATGACGCTCAAATGAGCCCAGGGTCCATAGAGCTTTAAGTTTCCCGACTTTCGTCTTTCAGGATAAGGGAAAACCCTGGAAAAACCTTATCCAGGTAACTCACCCTGACCGAGATTCGAACTCGGGACCTCTTGAACGTGAGGCAGACATGCTACCATCTACGCTACCGAGGCGGGCTAAAAGTGTGTTGATTAAGAGGATGCAGTATACAGGGTGTTTCAAAACGACACCGAACGAACATATGGAAGTATTTGCTCAGCGTCTATGTAACACATATAGAAGTTCTTACCGCCAAAATAGCCACATAAAAATGCTCCAGAATGAGTGTGAATCTGGCAGTGACCGGAACAACGACGCGTGCCTCACGTTGTTGGAGGTTGCAGGTCAGACGCCGTGCCGCGTGCTGTAACTGTTTGTAAACATACTGGCATACTCAGCAGCTGCTTGCTACTATTAAGAATTTCTTTGGCTTATAAAACCACAATAAAGAAGCAATTCCTTAATCATTGCTTATGAGTGTTTAACGTGTTCCAAAATTTCGTTATAGCAGTCCATGATGGCAAATAAGCTGATGGACATATGCAACTTATACTTTTCGGGGGGAAGTTAATGTTAGTGAGGCTGAGGATGAACGTATTAAACGA
Organism: Mantis religiosa; assembly: GCA_030765055.1. Classification (NCBI taxonomy): domain Eukaryota; kingdom Metazoa; phylum Arthropoda; class Insecta; order Mantodea; family Mantidae; genus Mantis; species Mantis religiosa. The sequence continues at coordinate 68,315,385 of CM060953.1, read as the reverse complement.
CAAACAGAACAGAAAACATCAAAGAATAGTAGATAATGTAACCAAAACTAAATGGCTTATACAATGATACGAACATCTTATTTCACGTGTTTGATAATAATAAATAAAGCACTGGTAAGTGAAAAGAAAGCTGCTGAAATTTACAGTAAATGGTTAAAAGTATTGTACGGTTAAAATCCTAACAAAATGTTCTGAGGTTAGGCATATAAATATTATTATTGATGTAACTAGTTTTTCAATTCTTATTTTTAATGAAAGTAAATTAAACGTGCGTTCGTTTAACTCCCTTCAGCTCTTCCGTCCATCAAAACCATATCCGTCATTTCGGCGTTCGTATAGCGCTCCTTATTGCTTGGATTTGCTATCTAAGTACGCGCAAAATCCTCATTGTTAGGACGGAATGTGTAGTTTTACACTGAAGAGCAATATTGCAACTGTCCGAATTATTAGTCGACTTTTTCACAAGTAACTGCCCTTTGCCCCGTTACCTGAAAGGTAGATCAGGGAGACTGATAAAGAGCAAGGAGTAATGTTTTGTTTTCGTGGCCGGTGCGTCCCAATAACAAGTTTTGAGGATCGCACCTCAGTGGTTCCTTCGCTGCCTAATCAAAAAATCATGTAATATTTTGTGCTGATTGCACCTTATATTGACGCGCTTCATTTGTTTGGTTTCCTGTTTTTCCCGCAAGGGCGCGTGGTCGTCGCTTTGCCTGTCCTGCGGGGTACCACTGAGAGGCGAGGCAAGGCAGACGTGTTTCGTTTTTCCTGGTGTGCGGAGGTGTTATTCTTTGGTTTGTACTTAAGCCTCGTGGGATAGTACTTTACAGAAGGGTTTTTCTGACCGTGAATTTGCCTGGGTCATACTTCCATATTTTGTTAGGGGAGTAATTCTCGAAACAACAAATTTACTTGAATTTTTGGGTTTTCAATTAGGCTTGAACTCAGACCTATCTCTCGGTGTGGCGGATGTCGCACGGGGTAAAGCAATGGTAGTCTCAAACGGTTGTTTGTAATTGGTGACGCCTGTAAGGAGATAATTGTAATATTTGGTAATTAAATGCAATTTACCCAGACGTTTGTGGTATACTTGACGAGGAAAGTGAACATCAGCTTTTTGAGCTACGCCGTATGTTAACACTGTTAATGGATAACAGTATAATAAACCTCAAAATCAAGTAAATTTAGTACATCAGTCTGTGGTATTGGGCTTTTAAATGATCAGTGTTGAAGTTTTAAACAGTTCCGTAGTCGTTGAGCTGAATAGCTACCTCCTTTCTAACCTACCACCTGATTTTCACCCGCCATCCTGCAACACTCACATCTCCGCCACTTCGTGGTTAAGCCATATCCAGAATAGGTACACGTATCAACCATCCTCGGGCTGTTCCTCAGCGTGCCAGCTGCGATTGGACTGGACTAAGTTTAAACAGCTGTGAAACAAACCGATTGGCATTTAAATGAAGCTAACAGTCATAATACTTCCAGATAATACGGAAAATCTGTGATTTTTTGAAAGCTTTGAACAAATGTGTATGCGAATCCTTAAATGATAATATATAAAATGTCTTGTTAACTTACTATAAAATTTATGTGGTTAAAAGCAAGTTTTTCTTAATAATTTGTCCGAATCAGTCTAAGTTAAAATTACACAGAGCACACTAAGCGTGGATATCACATACCAAATGCAGAATATTATTTATCCTTCACACAAATAAAGTAAAAATCACAAGATACATGTTTTTTGAACTGAAAGTTTCCTAAAATTTGTAACAATACTTAAGGTTAAGTTTCTTAAAAATGTAAACTGACACAACTGACAAAGATGAGCATATGCTGCGATACAACTTAAGTAAACTGGTTTCTCACTACCAATGTAAAAATAAGTATATTGGACTAGAACGACAATCCAAGAAAAAAAACAACTAATATATTGCATTTGTAAGTTACAGTGGAAGATAATCAACAAACTCTTTTGGAGTTTAAAGAAAACGGACATCGTAATCTTCCTGGCTCATTTACTACATTTTGCTTTGAAGTTGCTTCCATTAATTTCACTGGTGTTTTGTTTCAGGAAAATGCATTGCATTTCACAATATTTAAAAGTCTAAGTAAAATAAGCAGTTTCACTGAGGCAAATTATTCTCAGAGGTTAGTACTGTGACTTGCTTTTGATGCGCAGTTAGCAGGCAGGGTTCCCAAGTTGCACATAATTTTTTCATATCTAACTCTTCTCTCAAAATGCGAAACAAACGTTCTCCTAAAATCCCCAGAGATTCATCAAATTCGAATACCTTCATTTTGCGATTCTGCAGAGCCATGTCGTGTACTTTATTGATGAATTCTGTTGTGATTTTGGTCTTCCGCTGTGTGCTTCAAAGTTCTCACGGGCGCGTTTAAACATGATCCACTTATAAATGATTTAAAGCATTCTGCAGAAACCTTAGCAGTGCACTATAGGTACATACTACAGCACAATAATAAACACACATGCTACTATGACTCTTGAACTTGTTCTAAGTTCTTGTGAAATTAATTACGAATGATTGGTTGCAAACAAATCTACTTCAAAACTGTAGCAGCCATCTGAGGATCATTCCAAAAGTTTTTCAAATGACCCACTAACATTGTGAGTTACTAATAAAGACTGCATAAAGTTTAAAAACTATCTATGTCAGCACAATTCCAGAGCCAAAAACAAATCGCAATTCTACAGCAGTCCAACCCATGAACTCTGGCGGCAAGAGGTTATAAAAAAAGACTAATAGGAACTTGTATATTCAAATTCTTCGGGCAGCAAGCCAGGTGAATAGACCATTATAAATCGACGTTTCAGGAGTGTGCATCGCTCACATCATCAGGTTATTTATTAAATGTTATAACCACAAATGTAACACTGAATATAGCACAAATATAAACAAAGACAAAAGACTATCAAAATTCGCATTGCTGAACAAAAGACTGTTTTCAGTAAATTAAATATCAGGTCAGGAGATGGCGTGAGTTTAGAAAATTAATTGGGTCAAAGAAACGTTACTACTTAACTTTATTATCAAACTCTATTGATCTTTGCTTCTTAAAGCGACGGATTTCCACTTTTAAGGCCGGTTTCCAAGAGGAGCTGAACTGAAATCCGGCATCACGATTAAGCGTTGCCCTTTTAGAGGAAATGGCCAATCCTCCTTTATTCTCCACTCCCAGTAACCTTTGCATATTGACAAGATGGTCGTCTCCCGAAAGTTGGCTCTATGCTCGTTATCAAAACAATGCTCTGTCAGCCCAGACTTCTCAGGTTGCATTAAACGAATACTCTGTTTATGTTCCTTTATTCCGGTAGCGATGGTCCTTCCGGTTTGTCCTATATACGGTGTCCCACATTCACAGGGAATGCGGTACACTCCCGGAACTTGGAATTCCAGTTTGCCTTTTACTGTTCTCAACAGATGTTTAATCTTCGGCGGTTGCTTGTGGATGGTCTCGATGTATTTGGCGAGAATTCTGCTGATTCTGACTGTCGGTAAACGGGAAGCAGGCTGTAGCGGTAGGCTTATCTGACGCTTCTTGTATTACAGGTTTCCCTTTCCTAGCTTTGGTAATCGAGGCAACGTCATATTCTGAGTAGCAGCTTCGACGGAAAGTGAGTCTCACGTGCTGTAATTCTTGTTTTAAAGGCTGGGAAAAGATATACACAAAGCTTTATGGCTCACAGATGGCATGGATGTTTGCTCAAATTAAAGAGCAGCCCCTAAGGCATTAGAGGGCTATTTGATTCACTAATTGTTTATTGCCTTCCCTAGACAAATCCAGCTGTGGGATAAGTCTTCCAGCAAGGCTCAGATAGGGACTTCCACGCGCACTGTAAGCTGTCTAGTCTGCAGTCTGTAGCCTCCTGTGACTCCTCTATTTATTCCGTTTCTCTTGGGGTCGTTAACCTATATAGATCTCGTATCTGGATCGCAGTGCCCGAGAAATCCTTAACCGTTTTATAATATACCTTCATTTATTCTCCAACATCGCATTACATGTCCTTTTTCCCAATCAGAAGGGAGTTTTGTCTCAGGAAACGTTTGCCAATAATGCCAAATATGCCCATAATACTAACCATTAGAGTAAACATTCCTTGAGCAAGGCATCACCCTCAATATACAAATCCCAGTTCATAACTTCATTTATCCAAACGTAATCGCCCCAAACGATTGATCGCTTAGATGTGTGTAAGCAATCTTGATAAGATCGGTGTACCAATTTTGGCTTTAGCCTAATTAACGTTCTCCAGAAAAGAAATCTTACCTGTATACAACCAGCTTCAATAAAGCTGTAAATAACTCTGTTGTCATCCTCAGTTATTCTCACCTCCCTTTTTAAGGAACTTTTTTCCTGCAAAAAGTGACATTCATAACCACCAGCAGTTCACATGCTGAACCTCCTTCGTCTATGCAAACCGTCACTCCAGCTGTTTAGTTAGAAAGTTGGTAAAATTTCTTTTAAAACTGGCAGGTGAACCTTGAATATCCAAAGGTATTTTTTCATTCTGTTTTTTATATTCTACATAACAAAAAAGTTACATTCCCCGATAAACTTTAATGCAAGAACCTAAAAGTTCATTTGTCAAGATGACATGCCAATACAACAATACAGTTTACTCATAAAGATTTATTTAGGCTGGAAATATTCCGCTATGTATTTATCTCGGACGTGTGAAATATATAAAAAATATTATACTTTAACTAATTAGACCCGTGTGGCTTAATTTCGCGATACTAATCATTAGAAAAAGTGGAGTTCACTGTTAAAGGGTACGGGGTAGACACATACAGAGACAGCTCGAGTACTGTGATCTTCACATTGATGTATTGTGGCTAACAGCCTCCTGGATGAAAGAATAGACAGTTCCAGCAGACAGGCCATAGATTAATAAAAGTTCCTAGCAATTGCTGAGAGTTCCTCAACCCCCGGCCAGGATCTGCAGCGTACCTACTAACACTCCGAATTGGATGTTGTCAAACGTACTCCTATAATTAGGACGTGATCACACAACAGCGTTGAGCACCGAGGATACCCCTTAAAATCCGCAAGCGTTGACGCCATTTGTTTGGCACCGCTATACACCAAGAACCTTAAAGGACGTCTGAAAGGATAAGAAAATTCAATGGAGGGAAGTTACGGAAAATAAATCTTGGTATGGAAGGAAGCAATAAGGTCGAAAAACCTAAGCCAGAGTCTATGTTCGTTGGGGATCGTACCCGCAACCTCCGAAGACGGGTAACACAGGTTACCGTGAGGCTACGTCGTTCAGTACAATTTAGTATCTACTTAGCGTATTTAAAAATTTGGCAAGGTGTACGAGGCATGTTCAATAAAGAATGATCATATTTTGTTTACGGTTATAATTGTTTGCACTAAAATTTAACCTTACTATATTCTGTTAGCTTAATGTGAAACAAACACGCCGTAGTAGTTTCAGTTTCAGTTACTCCTGGTTCCCGCCTGTGAGAACCAGGCAACTTCAGACATGTTCAGTATCGCCTACCGCTGCAATGAAGGTAACAAGCAATAAGGTTGATGTTAGACGAAGATCCGGCGTTTCTTCCAAACGTAATCACTTTTAATGGAATTTGGCTACAACATTTTGATCTTGAGAGCAAACAGCAAAGCTCAGTGTGGAAATCTCCTTCTTCACCAACCCCCCAAAAAGCAAAAGTAGTTGCTTCTGCTGGGAAAGTTATGGTCATCTCATTCTTTAATTTTCATCGAATGCTTTATCAGCATGTTGTACCTGCAGACATATCAGTAACTGGACAATACTACAGGGATGTCCTGAAAACATTGCAAGTCCATATCAGGCGCAAAACCACATTTCCGTGAAGCAGGCTGGATGCTGCACCACGATAATACGCGCCCGCATATTGCCAATGTTGTTGCTGAGTATCTTGCAAAAATTAACGTGAAGTGCACCTCTCACCCTCCCTATAGTCCGCATTTAGCCCCATGTGACATTTTTCTATTCTCTAACTTGAAGAAACGCCTTCGTTGGCGGCATTGTCCATCATCAGAAGGAGTGGTTAAGGCTGCGGAGGCGATTTTGATGGATCTCTCAAAAAATGGCTTCCAGCATGTCTTTGAAGACATGGGACAAGTGAATCGCATTCAGGGGAGACTATTTTGAGAAGTACCATTAAAATAATGAGGATGAGTAAAGGTACATTGTCAAAAAAAATTGTGATTATTCTTTATTGAACAGCCTTCGTAAAATATATTACTAATAGCAGATAGCTACAAAGCCCAAAAAAGCTTACAGAAGCATACAGGGCGAACATAAAATCTCAATCCATTTATGAGAAAAGTGTTTATTTTGAATTGTTTTACATGAGATCTGAAGGATGCTGTCAACTGAGAACGAATCGCTGTTGCTTCTGCACATTTGAGGGGATTTACGTATCAGGTGGTTCAAGCGGGTCTGGACGAATATTCCTTAAACTTGGTCCTACAAGGGCTAATATCCGACAACTAATGCAGATATTTCAAGGAATAGGCTGTGTGCAGGACGTGAAACGTTTGGATATACCCCAGGTGACCGATGGAACTGTGCAGCAGGTAAGCGATACTGTGATGGGGAGTTCAAAGGCTTCAACCAGGAAGTTAAGTCGAGAGTTAGGTATACCACAATCGACAGCGTGGAAGATTCTGCTGCAAATTCGACATGTATTAAAACGGGAAAAATACGCTTGTCGTGAAGCAATGTGTTGCGACCGGTTGAGGGCAGTTGAAGAAGCCAATTTGTTTCGAAATGTGTCGTTTAGCAATGAGGCCACCTTCCACATATTTGGCATGGTTGAGACTTCACCTTGGTGTGTTACAGCTGTTCCTTCAACCACGATTACAGCAGGATGGCTGTCGTTTTCCAACAGGATGGAGCCCCTCCTCATTTAGCACTGATTGTTCGGGAGTACCAGGATGACTTGATTCCTAAATCCATGGATTGGTAGGGGTTCACACTGCATATGAGTGCCACATTCCCCAGATCTGACACCTCTTGACTCTTTTGCATGGAGATATGTGAAACCACGAGTTTATAAAGTTAAAGTCAACTCCATTGCCATTCTTAAGTAACGTATTAGGCAAGCAGTTCGCAACATCACACCTGCAATGCTGAACAAAGTGAGGCAGCAGTGCATTGCTGAGAAACTTGTATGGAAGTGCAATGTGTTCATATAGAATGAGACTAAGGAAAAACGTTCACGGATTATGTCACCATGTCATATGGTTTACAATATCTGTATTTGTTTGAATGTAATATTACGTTTTCTCGAAAATGGATCGAAACTTTATGTTCACTATACATAATATGACAGCGTAATGGTCACGCAACCGCTGGATGGCTAGAATGTCCAAATTTAAAATCGTAATCAAAAAGACACAGCACTCTCCGAAGGTGAGAGGTCCTTAACACAGCCCCTCAAACAAAACCAAAAAGACACACGAACGACACGGGAGGATGGAAAACTAAAGTTTGGGCAAGGTAATAAAATTGTGCTGAGAGCAAATAATAGTTGGGACAGCCTCTCCTGAATCGGTCTAGTGATTACGGAAGGGGCTCACAAGAGTTCCAACAAAAACAATTGAAAGCCATCAAAACCATTGTTAACGCCATAGGCAACTCTCCGTTTTTTAAAAAATTGAAATAAAAAAGACCTCATTATATTCTTTGAACATTATTCTACTCAAATGTTACTAACAGAAGTGTTAGCATAGCTAGAAGAAATGTGTGGAGCGAATGGAAATAATGAAAAGTGCAGCAGCTCTTCATTAAGGGAAGCCTAGAAACGTAGGTTAGGACCACATTTGTCCTGCAGAACTAGTTAGTTTAGTAACTAACAAAAATTCACCAATGTCACTTAATCAAACTTTGAAATGTAATCTGTTTATTTTATTTCCATTTTTGATGTTTCATCTTTTAAAAGACCTTCATAACACAGAATTGATAAGACATTCTCTTGGGGAAAAATTGTATTAAGTCACGAGAAAATTTCGCATTAGCTTCAGTTGAATTCAGAGTTGCGCTTCTACATGCTTTGTTTACCTTTCTGAGTTTTATGTACTCGTACACAATAATAGACAATAGAACATATTATTTAAAATATTTTATTCATTAGTTATTTTTAAGAGTTTAAATGTCCATGAATTGCCAACATTTCAAGTAATGCCAAACTATCAAGAAATTCTGTTCTGATCTATATGTTCAACGTGTTTGCCCGACCTTCTGGAAGTTGGCTAATGGCTCCATATAACATCAGCTCTGTAGCTTTTACTGTCCAACTGGCGCATATTTCTCCCCTTCTGTTTCTGCTGATGCATATCCATTGAGAGTCGTATTGGAATTCCAAAGTAGCGCTTTTATCGATATTGCATTATTTGGATGGGGGAATGGTTGACCGAGGTCTTCCATATTCGTCAACAAGTCACGTGGGATGTAAAATATAGCGCAGCTGCTATTGCATAACTTGCACAGGTGTGGCTATTTTGAGTATCCGTAACTGTCAGAAAGCATGCACGTTTTTTATGTGTAGGTACATCCAAGAGGCGGCTAATCTAGTTTACAATCGTGTGTTAGCTCATCTAATATTAGAGGTACCGCTTCCCTTAATGAGCAAATCTTGTCATTGTTTGAAGTAATCAGACACGTAAAGGCTAACCCAACAACAAATAGCAGCTGTGAAAAAGCAGTAAAACATTAGACAAAGCAAACCATTACCCCATTTCTTTGGAATGGCGTACACGTTGATTATAGCTAATTCCCAAACAATTTTAATAAAATAATAGTATGTAATATGTTGCAACTATGTGACATTCTATAATCATTCTCGTAAAAATTAATTTTCTAATTACTTATTCTGTCTATTTCATGTTAATCTAGACATACCATTGTACAAATGGCCGGATTTCATCTATCATGTTCGATAGAATGGAAATGGGAGTACAGCAGGCTTAGGATAATGGGACGTGTGCATGGCTCAAAAGGCGAGCTGTCGTTTCGTATATTATAAAAATCTACAAGATTTTACGAATCCATAGACATATTGCACCACAGGTATTGCAAACATTTGAGCCCTTTAACTGGTATTTTATATGAGCTGAATCTTTCCTGGGGGTGTATATGTTCTAAACGTTCTCGGGCTTCGAGCCAGGTAAGAATATGTTGTGACATCGACTTTTCGGGAGCGTGCATCTCTCCCATCTTCAGGATGCTGAATGACTTTAGGGCAGTTGCAGGTCGCCTGGGTTCTCCCGGGCGGAGGGATACACGCCACGGTAGCTATCCGCTGCGCGGATTTACCCGTGCGGTATAAAATATATAGTAATATGCGCGAGCTTGCGTGTGGTTGCGTAAGACGGCGCAGTTGGCCTCTCTGATGCTTCTGGTGCCAGGATGTCCCTCCATGAAAGGGCGACAGTGCCTGATCTACCTCGCTTCTAGCAGTGGGGGGGGCCCAGTAGCGATAGGCCAGATGGAATTTTGGTATTACGTTTTAGGGTTTCTCCAGGTCGTGCGCGCACTCTCGGGCGCAAATGCAGGTGTTAACCTTTCAGCCGCGGCCAAGGTGCGACGTAACATGGTGGTGATTGGGGGTGAAAGGACGAGAGGCAGACTTTACCACCCAAGGGCATCCTTGGGGAGGCGGTAGCTCCTGTGTCTCCTGGGGAGATGGTGGTCGTATTGACCCAGTGTATTCACCAGCTGGTTTGGGCGAGGAGTAATCTTGGCATACAACGTGCGCGTTCGTTCACGCACGACGTCCTCAACGTATGGTATGCCAGACTGGGTGTGCAAGAAGTGTGATGTGGAACCTGCGGTCGGTACTGTAGATCATTCTTAAAGCTCTGTTCTCTACGGCCTGCAGCCTGCGGAGGGTGGATGACTTTAGGGCTGGGGGCAACCTATATATATATATATATACCGGTCGCCGAGGTAAATGACGCGGACATGTTCGGCCCGAGGTTCCTCTAGTAACGTCAGAGATACCACGAGTGCTAAGGGTCCGCAGCGCCCGCACCACGGCAGCTGAAGGGGACGGATCACCTCCCCTACCGGAAGTCTGTAATTTATATATAAATTAACGATTTTCGAGCCCAAAACATTTTGATTGTTGGCCAGTGTTATTGATGTGTATAAGAAACAATGGCTGCCGGCCTGCCGTACTAGAGTTCGCGGGTTCGATTCCCGGTGGTAAGGTTGGGTAATTTTCTCCGACCAAGATAATTCCTCATCTTCCCCAGAGTCTGGAAGAATGAATGAGAGTGCGAATGTGTGCGTGATCTAATGATTAAAACCAGGGGCGGCCGGTGAGGCATTGTATTAACGGTGCCATTAATAAACTAATAAATAAGAAACAAATAATTAATAGATAAGTAGATAAATAAATAGATAAATAAATATATAGATTGATAAATATAGAAATAAATAAACAAATAATTAAGTAAATAAATAAGCGTTGTTAAAATATAAATGTGTACCAATTTCGAACGATTTAGGTAATCTAATCAATAATCCATGCTATTTTATAATATACTGCAGCAAACAGAACGTACAGTGAAAGTAAAATATATATTTATTACATTTGTACTCTTGTTACACACAGGTGTAGCGAGTACAGTAAAAGTTAGATAAATACAATTCATGGAGAATGTGATACGAAGCGTTCGTGTATATTTCGCGATAGAGAGTCAGTTATCTTAAGTCCCGTGCTTTACTGCACTCTAACGGATAAAGCGTAAGTTATGCGCCAGGGAAATCTCGGCACCACCTTCTCCCATAAGAAGCCGTGTATAAGCAGACATCCTAGCCCTTAACACAGGTGCTGGAATCGGCGCCAAGGACAGAGCGCTTGCATTTAACGCGTCTATTCACATGGGGGAGCAGATACTCAGAAACAAACGTTTTTTTCTTTTTCTTTTTTTGCACAGTTCATATACACTTCTTTCATTTTCATACAGATGGTGCCATGACACAGCGGCACTACTTCAGAAACCACCCCTGGTTAAAACCCAACGAACACGAGTTACCACCTCCGACGTCTCCAAAGGAGAACGACCGTCAATATGATCACTGCAGTTAAAGGTGATGGAAAAAACACACACACACACACACACACACACACACACACACACACACACACACCCACACACACACACACACACACACACACACACACACACACAAATAAGCAATATTTATCTTCTACCGTAAATAAATATTATGATGCATTCTGGACTTAAAAAAACACTCTTATAAAGGTAAGTTCGTCTCTCTCTTCGTGTGTGTGTGTATGTGCATGCGTGCGTGCGTGTATGAGAACAGTATGAAAATGTAAAGACCTTGGAATACCAAATTTGGTAAATTCAGCTTCTTCCACGGAGCTGACTATTTTCAGGAAACTTTGCTATCTCAAAATAGCCTTTCTAAATGATTTCGAAGGCTATGATTTTCTTAATAATAGTTCCAACGAATTTGATTAAAATATCAACTGCTTTAAGATATTTCAACAACAAAAAAGGTATAGGTATCTTTAATTTTTTAGAGAAGCCGTTGAAGCTTCATCGTTCTGGATCTGATGAAACGTAAAGAGCAGACGAAGTTTCACTACAAAAATTAGATATCGCTAATTTACATAATTTACGTCAAATATATATTCTGTGCGCTTTACCATTTCCGGGGTATTCTTATTGCTTGGAACTGTTGCAAAACCTATACGTTTCTAAACAGGAGATCGTTATTCGTTATTTTCCTCCTCTCTTGAGATTGTGAAGAGACTGGAATGTCAAAGACAAAATATATTGATTTTCTTATCAAATTATTTGGCACTTGAACCCAATATTCACCAATTGCCATTGTACCTACAAAGTAATAGCTCTAAAAATAATTCCTATACTCTTTCTCTTCATTTTTAGGAATAACTTCTTCAAGAATTGGTAAATAAAGTCATGTACGGATAGCATATCTAATTGTTATAGGCGTTTTCACATTGAAAGCTACTTCCATAATAATACTTACTGTATTGATAGTAAGAAGATGCTGTATATTATGCTGCGACTCATGTTAACATAACTTAGTAGCTTCCCTTGGTTCATTGACGTTTATTATACAGATTACAGCAGTCTTCTGAACTATGTAAATTTGCTCTCATGCTAAGGAACAAAGCCTCTTCAGCGTAATTCTGAAATTAGTTAAGCTCAACTTGGTAAGTGCTTTGGCTGCCACAGAAGTTTCTACATGGCGTATAATCTCATTGAATTTATCCTGTAAGGTGCTTCAAAATTTTCGCCTTTTATTTCAGTTCATGATACATTACTTGGAGCTGTAGCAAATCTTTCTTCTTGGATAAATTCTTCACTGTAAACTACTGTATTCGCTACATTAACATGGTGATGAACTTTAACGTAAAAAATATGGAAATACAAATTTTCATTTCTACATTAAACATAAACTAACCAATTAGAGATCAATTCTTCATATCAGCACGTGCAGCTCAGCTAAAAAAAAAAAATTTCTGTAGCAATGTGTTGACTTGGTTAACAGCTTTTTTTGCCAAGATATCTATAGTCCTAGGTGTGCAGTGGCACAAATGATTCAACTCACACTATACAAACTATTCGTAGGATAGTTCTGCCTGCTTTAGATTAATAAATCTACATATAAACATTTTTAGAAATAGTTTAATTACGTCTGTTACTATAGATAAAATGAGAAGAGGTGAAGGCGTCAGGCTTAGGCCTAAGTAAAGTCTTTCAAGTACTGATCGCTATGGGATAGCTTTTCAGATTTCAATCTGTTTGAGTGTCCAGCACATAACGAGACAAAGTATTGGGGAGGTATACAAACGAATAATGAGTGTCTCAGTTCGCTCCACATAAATTGTGCTTTTTATTTTTTTTTTCCTGCAGTAAGATTTTGGCTATCTGTTATGGTTTATAGTCTACGCCAAAGTTTCCCAGAATAAAGAGGACATTGAAGATAATTTGAGATAATCGAGTTCATTAAATTTATTATGAACATTTTCTAAATATTTTGGTATTTTAAGCCATTTTTGAGTAAATCAATATAGTTCAAAAACATGTTTATGTAAATGTTAGTGTATTCTTTTAATCGTCCTGTCATGTTCTTGGAAAGAGCTGAACTATAGAGTTCAATATTTAAACGACGCTCATGGTGTTCACACACACATACAGACACACATACACACACGCGCGTGCGCACTGCGGCAAACCCGTATACCAGTGTTAAATTGATTGGGTTCTAATTAGAGCTATGAGTTTTCTTATCCCCAGGTGAATGGTTGTAAGAAATGGATTTTGGTGGTTGTTGGCTACTCAGTCGTATTAATAACACTTTGTTTGTTGTACAATAATTTGGTTTAATTCTTACTAAGTTTGCTTATCGACTTGGACCTGTTAGTAAAATTCCTAACATAAATTAAAATTTACTTGAAACCTTGGATTACTTGTTTAAAGCTACTTTCGCGCGGTTTCTATTTCTTATTTATACGGCGACTACTTTGCTCTAATAAACTTCTAAAGCTGCTTCCACTTACGCTGGTTGCTATTCTTGACTTCCCTACATTTCAGACTTATAGATCTTCGCTTCTTTTCTGAATGCGCATGAACACGTCCTTACTGTCGTAGTATGACATTTTAAGTAAATTTTTCTTACTTCACGAAGCAGTTCGCACCTTATTCTGACCCCCTCTCACATGACCCTTCTCAAATGTTACATTATTATTGCTTTCTCATTTATTTCGATTTTTCACATTGGTTGGCAAAACTCATCTAACTTGTTCCCTGTGTTGGGGAACGCCTACCCTGAGTTGTTTGTAACGGTATACATCGTTATCAAATCAGCGAAGTAAATCTCTTTAGCGTTCATGCTCAACTGCATCTTGAAAGCTCTTTGTCCCAAAACATTCCTGGCTGGAAGTATTCTATAGTTCTCAGACATTGAACTTTTAATAGCACAAAGAAGATCACCGTCCTCCCTTCCTGTCTCTCCGAAATGTACAGATTTTTACAGGAATATTTTCTTTTCCTTGCCTGGATGCTAGTATGTATGCTGTATTAAATTATATTCTTCCCTTCTTATTCTTTAAGTCAACTGCTATTTTAATCGTTACTCCATCTGTTATAATTTCATATTATTATAACGAATTTTTATATTAGTTTAGCAAAGCATTTTTATTAATTTATCTTTTTTTAATTATCTGATTTCGATTAATTCGCCGCCTCCTAATCACTACCTGACACTGCGGTTATAAAACACACACACACACACACACACACACACACACACACACACACACACACACACACACACACACACACACACACACACACACACACACACAACAAAGATACTAACTTTCTGAGCCCCGTTACCTCGACCCTGGGAAAGAAAAAGAACTCATCGCTCAAGAATTACAGATGCGCCTAATTATCCAGAGTTGCAGGAGAAACTTCTAGATTTCTTCAAGTGCGTCGCCAAAGGTGAGAAATTAATCTGCATCCAACTTCTTCCCAAATAATTCTGCTTGAAGTTGGTGCCACAACGTGGTGCATCATCATGTCATCTTCAAACACCATCGCATTAGCACAAACATATCGCTTCATAGCTTAAGATTGAATGCCAGACATTTGACATCAAACCAGTGCGAGATGAACTCAACCAGTAATTGTTTTGACTGTGACTCCAAACGGTGCATTCTGGCCATTCCGGTGCTTCCCTTTCACCGCTCATCTGGACTGATTTTTGCTGGCGTTTTATTAACGTAATTTAGTAGGTGTTGTTTTATTTATGGAGACTGTAGCTTTTGATTCCTGGCACCTCTTTTCACAATGAGCGTGAAATACCGCTTAAACTTAGCTCAAATACCTCTTTATAAAGCTTGAATTTCTCTTAAATGTCATTATTGTACGACCACCGACTTAACTATCATTTCGAATGAAGCCATGATAAAAGTTCGTAGGCTACCGCCGGTTTAGGATCCAGGACCTTGGGAATTATTTTCTAACATATCACCCCGATTAGGAAGCATACTTGAAAATATTTTGCACTTGAATTCAAGCCTATGAGAGATTCTTGCTGATATTTATACTGTGTGATTAGCAACTGCATTTCATTCATCAAGAGATCGAATCTTATTTCGGCTCGGGTAAAGTTCTTTTAATGGAGCTTCCTGAATATTGTCGCGGCAAAGGGCATAAAACGTTTCGGCGCAAATAGATAACAGAACGGATAGTGTTTCACGGAGATAAAGAGCTTGCATACGCAGATACACATAGCGCCGGAGATATAGGTTTGCCGAAACAAACTGAGATAAATGGAAATTTCTGGTGACATCTTGATTGTTCGGTTTCTTTATTGTTCTGGAATAGTCAGAAAATTATCATATGAGGTATTTAAGGGAGCGACGACTCGCCAAGGGTGAGTCAATCGTAAGCAGTAAACAGCTGTTGAGTGTTGTTGTAACGGGAGCTGATGTAAAAAGAAAGCTGTTTGTTATTGTTGTCACCGACCTTGGTAGATTGTGTTGTGTGTTACGTGAGAATTGAACAGTGTATTTCTACGGAAATAAAGAACATTTGGAATATCTGCAACTCGGACTTTTAATTCTACGAACCCACGAAGTCACAATATGTAAATGAATGTCGAGTAACTTTAAGCTCATTCAGATTCGTTGAACATCGTTTCACCGATTTTAATCATCTACCTAGATCGAGAGTCCGTTAAAGGAGATTAAATCTATCTAGAGAGAGAGAGAGCACAAGAGTGAAAAACTAGCTCACCCTGGGTTTGTTTCGAATACCTGTTATAGTGATTCCGCCTTATGAAATAAAGACAGACTTGTTCAGAAACACTAAATAAGAGCATCGCGTGTTCACAACCTCTTTTGGCATATCTCACTGTTTCACGATCTGCTGTTTGATATTTCTGTTTCATTTATCATCTCGCGTTAACTTGACCTTAAGTTTCGCATCATTAACTTACTGCTCAATTGACAATGTGAAAGATTCGAAAATCAATTTGGACGGATCCTTGACTGAGGTTAGATTTCCAAGAGTATTTTGCATGGAATATTCATCTCGAATTCTGAACTACAAGAGCAATGAAGCCCAACAATGCTTTTGGGAGCTAGTGATGTTACCTTGATGCCCTTCCTCACCTCCTTCTTGTGCATTAAGTTTCTCCGTTCATTCTGTGTCTCGACGAGTACATCATAGCTCGGCAAATTAGTAGGTGAAGGTAAATCCACCTTCGCCTCTTTTAAATATTGGGAGTTATTACCGTTGAGCGTCTCTTGTATTTGAATTTAACTTTGTTATTGTGTCGTTTTTTCCATTTATAGTTTATAATAAGTGCTAATCCTTGCAAGTGCAAAGTTAAGGTCTTATGGAAGAGTTATAACAAAGGAATCAACATATTTGAAAATTTATAAAAATTAACTGAAAATTTAGGGAATAAAGTTGTGAGATTTTGAAAGACTATATTTCTTAAGCACTTAATTTGATGTTTTACTTCTAAAGGAAAATCCCTTGTGAAGTTTTGAAAGTTTTCAATGTTGCGTTGAGAATTATCACGTGATTTATAAATAAAACATGAGCTTCCCTTAAACTGAATTCATAAGTGGATAAGTTGTTCTTTTTAAGGTGAGAAGGTACTGCAATTGGAGTTAAAATTCACTTTTTATTTTTACAGTTTTCTATAACGTAATCCCCCTAGACTACAAATATATAGTTTAAAAGTTCATTGGAGCAATATTCTATGCCTAATTTGACAATTATATTAGTGGGTGTTAAGTTTCTGCCACGCCCCTTTTCGTAAGCTTTCAGAAAATCGATCTGTAATACTGAACTGATAATTCTGAACTAAGCCTTGTTTTGTAAGGGATCTTCCAGGCTTTCTGCTGGTACGACTATAACTCCAATGGTGCTAGTGTTTCTTTTGTTTTTGGCTGTGTATGTGAACAGTTATTTGTTCTGAATAATATTTTGTACTAGTCATTGGTGAATATATGATATGGTTAGGCCAAAAGCATTTGGAAAGAGAAAGCTTGTAGGCAATCGTTTCAGTAAACATAGAAAGGTAAATGTAGACAATTTAAATAGAATAGACAATGAAACCACGTGTAATATCGAGGTTAGTAGGCCCAGTTCACACAATATATGTGCTAATCATAATAGTAGTCATATACAGAAATTGAGAGCTGCAAGTCCTGAAAGCAAATAAAATGGTTGAAGAACTGGTCGAGAGAGCAAGAAAAGTGAAGAGGAACTTGAAAAGAACAAGTGCGAATACAGAGGGTCAAGACTATGCAGCAGGAACGTTCTGACTCATGTGCGAAGTCTGTAATCAGTGTATAAACTAAAGCTAAATTTCTCAGTTACACATTTTTTTCAGATTCCGGGTAAAAGTTAAAGTTAACCACTGCGCGACAGCCCTTAGGGTGCCAAGGCCAACCAACCCGACTGCCGGCCTCATGCCCACTTACGCACGGCAGAGGTGGACGATCATCCAACCGATACGGGGAGATGTGGTGAGCATCTCGGCATCCCCCAGCCGGAATTGTTGGTTTCTGTGTCCAGGGCCGCTTACCTAGATCCTCACTTTTCCTCACGATGCTGACCCGGCACCTAAAATCCCCACTACATGGGTGGGATCGAACCCGGGCCGCTTTCCCTGGCCAGGGACTAAGGCACACTGCCTTAGCCCGCTGCGCCACGGCGCAGGACTTTCAGGTTCTGGTACACTTAGAAAAGCAATCAATAAAAACTTATGACTTTTGTGTGTATTAAGCAGACTCATAAGAATAATAATAAGAAAGGATTTTTCTCTGAGATTCATAATACTTGCTTTAAAAAATTCTGAAATTTCAGTGTTTTTGTTTACAAAAACTAAAAAATTATAAAAATTATCAGTACAGGATTTTCAAATAATGATATGTATTGTTAAAGATAAAGGTCTTAAAAAAACGCGTGAACATTTTAATGTACATATTAATAATAATTTCTTAGTAATGGTTACCCAAAATCATGGAAAAAGGAATAACTTTTCACCTTAAGCTGCTAATTGAATAATAAACGATTTGCTTCATTTTCATTTCTGTGATTATTTTCAGCAATGACTCCGTTTTACAGTAATCTTAAGATAACTTGGTGAGGATAATCGGGATTACATCATACTGAAATAATTAGGGGCCCCGATATTTCTAGGTTATCATGTTCAGGTGTGCTGGTCCCTCTGGGTATCCTTTCAAACGGTTCACCTAGGATTTTGAGGTACAGAGGATCTCATGTGATGATATGCTGTAGTGATTAGAGGCATCTTCTTTAAACCAATCCTGTTTCTAATTTTACCATTGTAATAAGCTGTCCATTTTTAAAAAATGTAAAATTAGGTGTGGTACATTGGCTTCAGTGTTTCTAATATTCATCACCTTATACAGGTATGCGCGGGGTATATTAAAACAGAAGCGCTACCAGTTTGGTTGTTTACTTTCCTCATACGATTTTATGACTCCAGTTCCTTTTGGCTATAAGGCTAAACAGGAGTTAAACCCTCACTTAGCCACATACATCTCATACTTTTTCATAAACTGCCCCAGTTTCTTGCAGATTTCTTATGCGTTTTCATTTTAATGTAACACCATATCTTCCAAGCCACCCGAATTTTTATTACATCTCTTCAATTTTCCCCATAACTTAATTCATCTTCTGTCCGTCCATTTTTAAGTTTCAGAATTACAGTTTTATAGGCATCTTTAGAGATCTCTCAGGTCTCCTCACTATTTTTGCATTGAACAGGGAATTCCATCTCTCTCCCTCTTCCCCTCACGCACTCGGTAACCAAGGGGGAGTTTCTATAGATCATTAAATAATCACTGAATTTGGATTTCTTAATTAATTAAGCAGTTAGAAGCATAATGTTAAAATAATTTCTTCTGTACGGGATCCTAACGTAACCAATTCCAACTTTTCCGACACCACTAAGCCTTGCCACCATCCCTCCTTAGAGGCGAATTCTAGTTAGGCAGTCCCAAACTACTAACCCATGGCATAATAGCCCAAAGTGAACCTCAGCCTGCCAACCGTACTACCAGCCTTACGCCCACATCCAACCGACACGGGGAGATGTGGTTAGTATGAATGCACCCCCATTCGGAAAGTTGGCTTAGACAGCCCACTAGCATATCCAGGGTTCGCTACCTGGCATAGCTACGAATAATCATTTCCAGTTGGAGAAATTTAGAATTCTAAAACTAATAAACAAGACATTGAGTATATACAAATAAAACCATTTGTAACTTAAAACATTACTTATAAGAAATGATGACACTTCTCTTATAAATTGTTCGGCATTGCGATTTCATGGAAATTCTTCCACATCCTCAGCCGGAACCAACAAAACTGTCGTCATCGTTATAAACGCTAGATGTTAATATGTTCTGCCACAATTTGAAAATAAAACAAATTTAAAAACAGAATCGACACTATTTCAAAATTCATTACGCGATTTTGTTTTTAAATTAAATATATTTTACCAAACCATAAATCTATCGGAACATTTAATTGTTTTAATAATTTAACTTCTGGATTTACTTCATGGTTAAATGACTACAAATGATCTGCTACGGCCGTGATCTGCTTAGTGTTACGAAAATGTTCTTTCGTTCTGGTTTCTAAATTAAGTTTTGTCTTTCCAATATAAACTTTATTACAATCGAAACAATTAAATTAATAAATACCAGGTATTTTATTATTAGGAGTTTCATCTTTTTCTAGAGAAATGCAATAAAGTTTAATACTATATTTATTTTGAGGAACTGAAGTTATACCAAACGCTTGAAACTTTTTTTGAAAACGTTTATTACCCCGTGATGGTAAGTAAATTTTTTTTAGATTATAATCGTCTTTTATCTTTAAGGGTATAAATATCATTAACAGTTTTTTTTTATATTTAAATTGTTCAATTTTTTATTTATAAAGTTTTTAATAAAACCACTAATTAAAGCAGTGTTAATAACATATTTATATCCTTTATTAAATCTATGCTTATTCAGGGGTATATTTATTAATCTATAAATCAAACTATTGAAAACGGCGAATTTATGTGAAAAAAGGATTAAAACTTTTATGTAATTATCAATATGAGTAGACTTCCTATAAATACCAAAGTTTAATTTATTATTATTCCTTATTATCTTTACATCTAAAGAAGGAAGAAATCCATTAATTTCTGTATCCAATGTAAATGTTATAGCTTTATCTTACAAATTTAGTAATTTTAAAGCATCGTTTATGAGTTTATCAGGAACAATAGCAAAACTATCAACAAAAATTTCTATACCAAACTTTGAAAATGAAAGGGAATGCTTTAGTGATTTGCATTTCGAAAAAAAAAAAACTCTTAAAAGATCAGCAAGAAAAGGTGAAAGAGTATTGCCCATTGCTAAGCCAGAAGTTTGTTGAAAAAATTAACCATTAAAAACGTAAAAAATGTTGATCTAAAAAAAATTCAGTAAGTTTAGCAAAATCAACTATTAAGTCCTCATGTAAATTTATTGAATTTAACCACTTTTGGTACAAATTAAAAGCTTTTTTCCAGAAATACTAGGAAATAAAGTGGCTACATCAAAAGAAACAAGTTTATTAGCTTCAGATAATATAAAATTGTCAACTTTTTGACTAATTCCGAAGTTTAATACGCTCTCTCAAACTTATCAAAATTACTAAATTGTTTATCTAACCATTTAGCTAAATTATAAGTTGGTGAATTTGTACAATTTACAATAGGTCTCATTTTATTTCTAGGTTTATGAATTTTAGGAAGATGTAATTTTCACTTCATTAAGGATAATATTAAATTTTTAAATACAGGATTTTTAAGGGTCTTTATTAGTTTTTATGAAATTTTCATCTTCAAGTAAAAGCTTTACTCCATTAATTTAATGGGATTTATTTAAAATTACAATTCTATTATCTTTATCAGCTTTAGTGAAAATTAAATCTTTTTGATTTAATGATTGAATAATATGTTGATTATTATTATTTATCTTAGGTTTTTATTTATATAAATGTTGTAATATTTTGCTACATTTCAATTTAATCAGTGATTTATTATTTTAACTTAAATCTTGAGTAGCAGTTTCTATATCCGCAATTTTTTTTTTATTTACGTCCTCCCACGTTAAGTCATATCGGACGATGAATGGAATGGATGAAAAAAATGTTCAAATGTGTCCAGGGTCCATGGAGCTTAGAGTTACCCGACATTCGTCTTACAGGATAAGGGAAACCCCCGGAAAAACCTTAGCCAAGTAACTCACCCTGGCCGAGATTCGAACTCGGGACCTCTTGAACGTGAGGCAGGCATGCTACCACCATGCTACCAAGGCGGGCTTATCTGCAATATAATCATCCATATTGTTTGAAAAATCTACACACGTTTTTAAACCTTGATTTAAAAATTTACCTCTTTTTCAATAAGGTTACAATTTGATAAATTAACAACATTATCTTTATTATTTTTCATAACGGGGTTTACTATATTTTGTTTCAAACGAAAATTATATAATTGTTTTTTTAATTTAGCAGTTTTATTTTTCATATTTAAATTAAGAATATGAAATAATTTGGATTCTAAACTAAGCCAAATTGAATTACCCAAAATCTTTGTTAGTTTTAGATGCAAATCATATAATTTAAGTTCAATATTATCCAAGTTTTTAAAACTTAGACTTCTTTCGTCCTTAATTACTTTTTGCTCTGCAGCAATTTGATGAACACTATCATTATCAAATTTATTAGTTTTTCTAACAAAGATAGGAACTACTTTGTCTTAAACAAAGATTTAGAAAACATAATGTACTTAGCGAAAACGGCATTTTTGTGTAAGTAGTAATATTTTGATTTTTTTTTACTATTTATGCAATGGTTTATTTCCAAACTCTTTCATTTGCCATGAAAATACGACTAAAATATATTATGACCGCAATTGATAGCCAGTTTTTAGAAATTTTAAGTTTCAAAAGTAGTTTGGGATTTGAGATTTTTCTATAAAATATTGGTATCGAATTCTCGTAAGCCTGGAAACTTAAAGCTGAACTAAATTTAATGTTTAATCAAGATTGACTTCCTGAATATTTTTTGTTTCTTAGCTACAAGCTCAGAGTTATACATGCTTCCTTTGGAAGGGTAGTAATGTGGTGGTTCCGTGTTGTGGATTTACAGCACGTGTATCTCAAGCCAGATAAGGAGCTGTTTTTTCTCACTCCCAAATTAGAATGGGACGCTGAGAACCAAACAGTTCAAGTGCGCCCATAAATATTAAGATAGAAGCACATACTCGTGCACAAAATTTTTCTAAAACATCTTTTTCTTCAAATTCAAAGACTATTTATATGCATACTTAGAACGTGGCATGAGATAAGTTTGAGTAAACAATGCTGGGTCACTGGATGTGGCATATCACATTTTTGTTGCACTCAATATGTACTATTTTCATCTATGACCATAACAGGATGCTGTGGATGCTTGGGGAGGTTTCTGAGCGCTCAAGAGATAGAACTAAGGTTAATTTTATTAAACAGAGTGTATGAATTTTCCCATTGGTGGAAATGCACGAGGGCATGAAGCAAGTAAGGTGGTGCAGCTGCTCCCCTTTAAGTAGAGTGGTAAACTTTGAGGCCTATTGACTTAGTCGGAACCTTGCACTAGCGCCATTACTGCTAGGAAAATAACACACATGCACTGTGGCGCAGATTAAAGCGTGGGAGGGCAAATCAAAGGTAAAGAAGAAAGCCGAGTGCTGGCGGGGAGAAACGGGATTTCAAGTGGTTGGCAACATTGTATGCCTCGGTAGAACAAAAGAGCTGCGGCAATTAAAATCGTATTTTCTGAATAGCGAAATTAAGGCTTAAAAATAAGCCATTTAAAGAAATAAAGACTCTGTTAAGGAATTGCTTCATAGAAGGTGCTAAAGAAGAGACACAAAAACTGTTACTACTAAATGAAAGCACACCTAGAACAGAAACGCTGCCTTAATTTTAAATGTGCATTTCTTCTGCTTACTCTTTTCTCTTTAGCTTTTCCTCCTTTCAGTTACTATTGACTTTTTACTTTCTCTGTAAAGAGTGGAGAAGTATTGTATTCCAGCAAAAATTCGATTTCCAGATGTTATCAGAAATGCATGTTTTGAGGCTCAATGAATCAAAAGAGAATAGAAAAACGTCTCTCTGTCTATATGTCTAAAAGAGATAGAATTAGAAACCAGGATATGAGAACGCAATCGGGAGTTGAAAGTTGATGATATATGTAAGTAACAGAAACAATGGAAAGAACATGTACTGAGTAGGGCCTGGCTTTTCAAATAGAACATGTCTTAATTTTAGGTGTTTTCTTTGTTTAGAATATGCTCTTTATGCTTTTTCCTTAGTAAAAGTGTTTTTGTTAGTCTTTTCTTCAATAAAATAGGTTGTTTTAATGCTTTTATTGTTTACCAGTACCTTTACTTATAATTTTCCTTTTCTGCTACTTATTTGTCTGAAACAAAATGTTCAAATGTGAGGAGTAGAAAGATGTTGGGTGATGATGGACTTCTTCGAAGGTCTGGGAGTTCGATCTAGTCGTTCCTCGGCTGTTCTGGTATATGCATGGACTCTTCTTTTCAGGGGTGTTCGCGGCTATAGAAGGATATTGTAGTTTTAAATAAAATACTATTTATAATTTCCCCAACGAGTCTCAAAACTTTGAGATTTATTAAGAATGAAACTTTTTTAAACATAAATCAATGGATATCAATATTCTCTGGTGCAATCCTTTTAACTGTTCACCAAGTAAAATATACTGAGTACCTTTACTTATAATTTTCCTTTTCTGCTACTTATTTGTCTGAAACAAAATGTTCAAATGTGAGGAGTAGAAAGATGTTGGGTGATGATGGACTTCTTCGAAGGTCTGGGAGTTCGATCTAGTCGTTCCTCGGCTGTTCTGGTATATGCATGGACTCTTCTTTTCAGGGGTGTTCGCGGCTATAGAAGGATATTGTAGTTTTAAATAAAATACTATTTATAATTTCCCCAACGAGTCTCAAAACTTTGAGATTTATTAAGAATGAAACTTTTTTAAACATAAATCAATGGATATCAATATTCTCTGGTGCAATCCTTTTAACTGTTCACCAATAATAATTTTTCTGTTGTACCAAGTAAAATATACTGATACATATATCCATACATACATTGCCTTTGCATACGAGCGTCTATTTGTGGACTTACTCACACGTCCTTTCACCATGGAAGTCAAATGAATAAGCAGCAATCACCTCCAGTCCAGGTGCTTATATAGTCTATTTGCCGTTGCTATAATGACAAATCAACATCATTCAACTTTTATACATTTCAGTTCGAACCTTATTCTGATCCCATCTCTAACTTTATCGCATGGTCAAACTGGCTCATCCATCTCAAATGTTACATTATTATTGGTTTCTCATTTATTTCGAATTTTCGCATTGGTTTGCAAAACTCGTTTAACTCCTTAACGTTCAGCCCACCGTGAGTTGGGGAACGCCTACCCTGAGTTGTTTGTAACGGTATACATCGTTATCAAAACAACGAAGTAAATCTCTTTAGCGTTCATGCTCAGCTGAAATTTGAAAGCCCTTTGTCCCAACACATTCCTGGTTGAAAGTATAGTATAATTCTCAGACATTGAACTTTTCCTAGCACAAAGAATCTAACGGTCCTTTCTTCCTGTCTCCCCGACGTGTACAGATTTTTACAAGAATATTTCCTCTTTCTTGCCTTGATGCTAGTATACACTGTCGCGGAACGGGTATAAAGGTTAGGGCGTCTGATATCTAATTGCGCCGAAATATTTATACAAGTTCCGCAACAATATGTTATATTTAATTATATCCTTCCCTTCTTATTCTTTAAGTCAACCGCTATTTTAATCATTACTCTATCCATTCCAATTTCATATTATTATAACAAGACTTTATATTAGTTTAGCAAAGCATTTTTATTAATCTATCTTCTTTTTTAATTATCTCATTTCAATCAATTCTCCGCCTCCTAATCGCTGCCTGATACTGCGGTTACAAATTATTTGTGAAAGAATACGGCGTTATCAAAACTCATCAGCCAATGCTGTTCATTTCCGCACAAGCTTGTTTGATATTTACATTATTCTTACAAGGAACAGATTATAGGGATAGCTTTCCTGTATACTTTTCAACCTGCAATAGTGAGTCCATGATTTTCGTGTCTTCAAAACCAGGATTTCATTGGATAGTCTTCTGCATCTTCGAAGAATATGCACCTCCCAATGGTCCAAATAATATGCAACGTAGTATGTAATGAAATTGTTTCTGCATGTGTTTATCTCGGTTGATATAGAAAACATAGAAATAAATGTTCTTATTAAACAAAACAATAAATTCTGTTAAGTGGACTACTAATATGCATATATCTCATAGCTGCAAAGAACCCATTTCAGCTGTATTCCGTTATGTTCCTTTGCCTGATATTCCGGAGTAACGGAATTCGAAGCACAGTCGCACTAATTTATTCGCGCACCTTTTCTCTATTGAGATGAATATCTTTTAAGGCAAGGCTACAATGAAAATTCGCAGAAAATTTTTGAAGTCGTGGAATTTTCTTTTCTCGCATTAGGGTGTGTAATAATAGTCGGCATGCTATTCTTATCTATTGCACCACTTTAGGCTATCACGTGACAATTTAAAGAGACCTTTAATAATCTTTAAAAGTAACAATCATTGAATTAATTTTCTAACACCTTTAAGTATACAAAATGCCTCACGGGTCAAACATAGGTCCATAATATGTAAATAAGAAAATTCACATTCACCTTGTATTTTAATGCTCATGTTTTGAAAATTATATGGTGTTAAGAAATAAAAGTTAGTACTGTCACGAAGCCGTTATCTACGATAGCGTGGCTAGCGTACACAAAGAGCCGGCAAATAGCGATAGCGCCGATAAATAACAGACGGATAATGTATCACTAGGTAAAGGACTTGCCGACAAGATTAAGTTACGCTTCTGGAAGGTGATAGAATTTTAGGTTTATTTATTGTCCCAGACATCTCTCTAATTTATGAATGAGATACATAAGGGATTGTGACACGCCATCGGCCAGTTGTAAAACGAGAGTGCGTTGTGAGAAGCAGAAACAGCTGTAGAGTGAAAGCTGTTTCAGAAAGCTGTTTGACTCTCACCAAGGCGGCCCGGGTACGATCCCAGGCGACCGCAAAGTGAGATTGTGGTGGACAACACGGCGTTGGGGCGGGTTTTCTCCAGGACCTCCGGTTTCCCTCGCCATCTCATTCCACCGGTGCTCCATCTTCATCCCATGTATCATCAGTGTCACCGCCTGCGGTGCCATATGTAGTAAAAGTGGGCGTTAAACACTACACACAGAAAGCTGTTTGTTATTGTCATCAAACTTGGAAGATTATGTTGTATTGGTGATGTAATGTTGTTACGTGAGAATTGAACAGTGTATTTCTACGAAAATAAAGAACATTTAGAATTTCGGCAAATTGGACTTTTAATTCTGCGAACCCACAAAGTCACAATACTTCCAAAATTTTGAGAGCTAACACGCTGACAATGGTTTAGAACAAATGCTACAATAATATTACAAAAATAGGAATGTGGATAATTTAAAATTGATCTGTACTAACCGAAAACAAAAATTAAACTCTAAAGCTCCAATTTTTTGACTCGTAGAACATTTTATATACAGAGGAATTTCTACAACATTTTCACAAAGTAATAAATACTTAATGAACTATTTGGTGTAGCAATATGAAAATTTGCTTGCAAGTTTAAAACGATATTCTATCTATGTGGCTAAATTTTCATAATGATAGGTTTATTATTATAGAAGTTGGAATTTTCAGTGTAGCCTTGCCTTAAGGGTGCAGTTCACTTGTTTTATTCATTTACTCTCGAATATGACTTTCCAAATTAACTTTGAAAATTGGAAAATATCATTCTTCGTTTCAAAAAAGGAAAAGCAGCTATTTAGGCTACTTTAGGTGTCAAACCCTTATTTAGGTTTGGGGAGGGGTGAAATAAGGTTAAAATATAAAAATCCGGGCCCTAGTAAGGAGAATACCATTACCCAATATATAACCCAGGAATAATCAGCTGCTAGTTTCTCCCAACATAGTGTCCCAAGTGCCAAATCGGCAGGCTCACGTCAAAAAGCTACGTAAAGTTTTTCCAAACAAACCTAAGCATTGTCATATTTATTATAAAATCCTAAATCAATTCAGCCCTGTGTCAGCTGCATATGATTCAACTAAGGCAACGAGAAGTTGATGTCATGTGAAATCTCGCATTACCTTGTTCTCAGGGGTCATCGAAAGGAGGAACTTTAGATACTTTGGAAAATGTTCAAGCAAGTTCAGACACAGGAAATAACCATTAAATAATAAAGTGCTAACATTGTATATGTTTCCAAGCTTTCCTCAACCATCCACGTAACAAAATGTTGTATAATACGTCACAGTTCCATGTAAAAACATTTCTTTTAGAAATGGTGCTTCAAAGGTACTAAATTTAATATTGCTGTGATAGGTGGGGAATGGCGTACAAGGTGTTATCAACCTCCACGGAAATATGGTATTTTGGAACAAATATTCCGGAATTGTATGAATTGAGCTCAAATAGGTACATAGAAATATACACTTACACTCGTAAGCCCGGGCCTTAAAGTACTTACAAGTAGTAAGTCGCCATTAAGGTAGTTGTCTCATGTGTTTATGAGAACTCCTAAGTGGTTTACCGGGAAAATACGAGTCAGTTGGAGAATTTAATGTCATATCGGCACGTTGGCCATAGTAGCACAATGGTAGTGCGGCTGGACGGAAACCAGAAGATCCGTGGTTCAAATCCCGGCTATGGCATTGAATTTTTCAGTCTGACTCTATGTTTCCACAATTTAGCCTACACACGGCCAGTGTGAAAGAATAATTAATTTCCATTAAATAAACACGTGTTGGAGCTTATTGGTGTGCCATTCGGTAAACTACAACACGTCATCACAATAGGTACCAAGAAAGGTACCTAGAAGAAAGGCGATGTGCACTGGCAAGAACGGGTACCCTGATTCCAAGATGACATTAACCCTGCGCCGACTAGGTCTGTCAGAGACATCCGCAACCTGAGGGTCCCGGAAGTAGATTCACATACTCTTCCGCAGTTCTTCGAAAACCCAGTCAGAAATCTTTCCGAAACTCAGATTCTACCATTCTGTTGCAACATTCTAACCACCGTGGTCTAGTCTTGGCACCCTGAAACAGGGAAAAGGTTGGAAATAACAATATTTCAGAAGGAGAAGCTAGAAGGGGAAGCATAGCAGCTTACCATTTGAGGAATACAGGAAAAACTTCCCGTAGGGGAGGGGATCCGTCCCCTTCAGCTGCCGAGGTGCAGGCGCTGTGGACCCTTAGCAATCGTGGTACCTCTGACGTTACTAGAGGAACCTCGGGCCGAACTGCCGAGCCCCCGCCGTCGGGGAGTTGTTCGGATTGAGTTGGACTCGAGGGGGCAGTGTGTTCCCGACGCCCACGTGGAATTGGGTACCTCCGGCCAGGCTACGGCCGCCTGGAGGGGGCAGAGGGTTGCCTCATAAGTCACGGGTACTAGCCTGCACAGCTAGTAGAAAGTGTGATAGATCCCAAGCGGCCCCACCGAGGTTTTCGGTAGTCTTCCCTGCGGGGTTGACGCGCGTAAGTGGCGTAGCCACTTCCACCCGTCTTGACGTTGTAGTCGATGGGGCGGGGAGCTTTTTTGACTCAACGTATTGCCCCATGGAAAGAGCCCCGGAGTTTTCCATCGCTCCCGGGTAGGAGGCCCGGGTTCTTGGTCCTATGGGTCCAGGACTAATGGGAGTAGATCCTCTGCACCTAAATAAAGAATACCAGAAAAGCTAAATAATAAAATAACAAAATCTTGTCAGAGCGGCCCATCGGAAAAAAAATCGAACCCACGGTATCTTAAATGCGGAGTTCACACATCACCATGGAACTGCTTCGTTCCCTAAAAACGTATTTAGGCAAAGATAAGCCAATTTTTACTGAAATATTGAGTTCACTATGCATTATATAGAGGGAAGAAATATATGAACTCAATCTTTTGCGAAGCAACGGTCTATCCGTATCAGCCAAAGAAAAACAAAGGAGTAAATCATACACTGGTTCACCGAGAATTCATATTGAGTTATTAATGTTCTTGCTGATAGGAAATAAACGACAATGTTATCATTTAATCTTTCCGTTTGTCCAATTTCCAAGCTTACTCTGACTTCCAAGCAAGTATCTCCTAACCCAAACTTAACATTACGATAGACAGGTAATGCAAGGGAAACAAAAGAAGGTGGGGTCATTTAATGTCACGATAGCGGGCAATCGCGCAAAGTGCTGAGCTGCTATTGTGTAACTAATTTATTAAATGGTCTCAAACCCCACCCCCTTTCATTCTCTTAGGTTATAGGTTAGGTAAAACCCGTGTTGACGTGTGTTGTTTATCTTCCCTATGATCGATCTCCTTGGCATTTACGGAACATACGCGTGCTTTAAAGAGGACTATTTGGTACTGTTTTATGATTTTGGGATATGTTTTGAAGTTGGTAGTCCTCATCTTAATAAATAGGTAAAATATGAAGCTGTTATCAGTGAAGCAAAAAGATATATACAAATATATTAATTTGTAACAAAACTTCACTTAACTTATAAGAAATGATGAACGTTTTCTTATTAATTGATTAGGATCGCGATTTCCTGAAATTGTTTTTCACATCGTCAGCCCAAGTCTTAAACAGCCTTTTTGTCAATGTCACTTTCACTAGAGATTACCATGTTCTTGTCAGTGCTACCAAAATCTGAAAATAAAACCAATTTAAAAACCGACTCGACTGTCGGTATTTGAAAATTCATTACGCGATGTTTATTTTTGTAAAATAAATATATTTTCTCAATCGGCCCATTTCATTGTTTTAATAATTTAACTTCTGGATTTATTTCATGCTCAAATGACCAAAAATGATCGGCTACAGCCGATTTATCAGTCTATTTATACTTAATGTTACGAAAATGGTCTTTCCTTCTGGTTTCCAAATTACATTTTGTCTTTCCAATATAAACTTTAGGTACTACAATCGAAATAATTAAATTGATAAATAACAGATTTTTTACTATTGAATTTTTTTTTCTTTTTTTTTTAAAAGAAATGCCGTAAAATTTTAATACTATATTTATTTTGAAGCACTAAACTTACACCAAATATTTCTTATAAGTGAAGTTTTATGTTCGGAATTATTATATTTGTATATACAAATGACAAAATATCTTTAAAATATTAATTTTATAACTTTTGTTACCAATTATTGATCTAATTTGAAATTCTGCTTGTACCATGCATTTATCACATTGTTCACAACCCATTAAATGTTTTCTTACTGTACTAAGCTAAAGAAATGTCAGTGCATTCATTTAATTGTAATAGATGAAGATAAACCAACTGTGCATAACCTTGTTAAAGAGTATTGCATAGCTTTAAATCAGTTTTTGCTAAAGCTTACCTGAAAATTTGAAGCTTGTAGTATAATAAAAGTTCCTTTGATTAGCGATAAATGCCAAGAAAAAGGTAGTTGAAACTTCAACTGTACTTTAACTGGTGCATGAAGAATTGAAAGGAATGTTATCAATGTTTCTGTTTACACCTAAAGGAGTATTAGAACCTGCTTGGTGTAAAAATAATAAATGAAATAATCTCTCTTTTCTAATGCCCAATAATTCGACAAAAGTCGTAGTTTTATTTACATTAGTTCAATTTAAGCTACTGACGAAAAGCAAAATTGCGTTGAAAACCTTTGCAGATATTATTGATGTCGTATAATTAAGAGCATAATATAAAGTTTAGGAGATAAAGGCTTTCTATTCATACTGTTACACATTTTTACATGTAGCGTTTCAGATTTAAATAGTTGACATTCTAAAATGAGTTTGTTCGCTGCTCTTTGAGATCTTATCTCGTGAGTGTGTCATACAGTCAAGTAGCTTTGTCTAGGCATCGATTTTCTTGAACTCCTTAATTCATGTTCCATCCATCACCAACAGTTTTGTTTCACATAATACAGCAGCTTTTATTAACAATTAACAGCAGTTCTCTAAGCTGGGTACACAAGATTCAGAAAAGCTACAAAACATGTGCCACTTCTTTGTAAAAGTTCATAAGTCAAATTTTCAACAAGTCAGAGTCCTTGTAGTATGGATTGGGGGCTGCTGTCAAAACGAGGGGAAAGTGCTTAGGCCATGTTTCCACAAAAAATATCTTTGTCTTATTACCTACCACCATCATCTTTTTTCCCTAACAAGCATGAAACAGTTCGTTACTACATTGCAATACTATGGTTTCTGTGATATATTCATGTAAAGAACCGCTGAATGAATACCCTAATTCAAACTCCAAGAATTTAAACATGAGCTTAAACATTTTACTTCCACTAATTGTCACATGGTGCTTGGTACTTCCCCGATTGCGTTGCTTACCACATTAAAGCTGGCATCGTCCTATTAGTATTGTGTTCGCGCGTAAACAGTATGGCGCGGTATTCAGTTATTATCATGCTGCTCAAAAGATTACGCTGGCTTTATCTTTGTTAATACAAACCTCTCAGATAACGCAAAGTTTATTGTCCGAAGAGTGAGGAGGGTACTGGAACGCTTCCCGGACGTGCGCTAAACATCGATGTACGCATCACTCCAGAGCAGCTGGAATGTGCAGAAATCACTTATGACAGATAGATGCTACGTCCATTTGAAGTAATCAGTGCGTTATCTGAGTGGTTATTTAATTTATAATAATGTTATATTAATATAATATAACTTATCTAAATTACTGTGTAGTGTCTCACATAGTTTATCAGTTATCCATGTCATCCAGAATGAATATGACGTCTGAAGATATTTCTGGAAAATTCAAGATATGCATTAAATTTTTCATAATAATATCTTAATATGAACATCATGTATACCATTATTGAGGTACGTAAGGGCGAGGTCTACCCAGGAATCTGAAGACTGCAACCTCTATCACCCGGGAGAAGATGGAGGACTCCGGGAATCTTTCCATAGGGCAATACCTGGAGTCTAACCCCCCCCCCCCAATGATAACGACGTCAAGACGGGATGGAAGTGAATACGCCACTTATGCGCGTCAACCCCGCAGGGAAGACTACCGAATAACGTCGCTGCTAGCTCTGGAGGCTAGTAGCCGGGACATTTTAGGCAACCTTCTGCCCCTCCGGTCTGCCGAAGCCTGGAGGGATATACCCGATCTTTCGCAGGTGTCTGGAACACACTGCCCCCTCGAGTCCAACCCATTCCGAACAACTATTCGGGAGGGGCTCAGCTCTTCGGCCCGAGGTTCCTCTGGTAACATCAAAGGTACCACGAGTGCTCAGGATCCGCAGCGCTCGCACCACAGCAGCTGAAGGGAACGGATCCCCTCCCCTACGGGAACAATTATTCGAGAGCAACATTTAAAATAAATGTTCCATGCAGTTACCTGAAGTGAGCAGCTTTTCTTCATGTCTTTCAAGGATGGCGCTGAACTTAAAAGCCTAATATGGCTTAGGCGCGCGAGGATACTTTTCTAAAAATTGTCTTTTTATATTCAGGGAGAGCCAAGGCACTTATTTGAAGTGAAATATTAATATTGAACTTTTAGGAGGAATAGAATACCTTCTCTATAACGTATTTTTGTTATTTTCACCTAAGCTCCAGGTAAAACAAATGCACACTAAATTTCTTATACACCAAATGACTCTTATTGTTTTCTTTTTGTGTTATAAATTCATAAGTCTGTGTATAAATTATTAAATGAACTATACTATGTCATGCTTCGGTTGTTCGTTCATATCCACAAGTACATTTGTCTTTCCCTTCATATTAATTTCATTCTATTCTCGTAGCTACAATAACTGGATGGTGTGTTTACGAGTGGACTCATTTTCCACTGCTTGGCTCCCCACAATGTTCTACACCCATTATAATAAACATAAATCCGGTATGAGTGCAATTATCTTGATAACGGCTCGTGAAATGTGTACAGAAACACTGAGAATGCAAAAATGTTGGCACATTCTAACATCGAAGCTCTTGTTGGTTTATTTGCTTCCCTTCACACTCCATTGTTATTGAGAGAGCGTTATCACGGAAGTCCGCTACAAATTCCTCTCCACAGGAACTGCGACCCCACACTGTGGGTCTTCAACCGAAACTATCTACGTTTTGGCTACCCTTTCACCGATACATCTTCACGGGACTTGAAAGGGATTCTAGGTGCTTTGTTTCTTCTTGTTGGAGGAAGAAAGGAAAACTGGCTGTTAAACAGGGTTACCGGCTTGAGTGTATGCTAATAAGGGAATATATTCACACTCCACCCTTTCACCACATTACACGCTCAAGGTGTATAAACAGAAACCGACCTAAGTAGCGTACGGATGAGAATAGCTGTTTCTATTTTTAAAACAAAAAGCAAGCCGATCGATTTTTTTTATTTTCTTGATAAACTGTTACATCAGGAAGGAGAGAAACTAGAATACAGGGTTGCTACTTGGAAAACATGTAAGCATTTGAAATTACAGACCAATAACAATAATATCTTAGATACAGGATGGCAAACGATAAGTCACCTGATAGATTTATGAATAACATATTTGTTGTTGAAAATATTTGTCATTTATGGATTTAGAAATGAAGAATAGAGCTTGGATATGCTACCTAATGAATCGCATGTTGAATATGACTGCCGTTTTGTTTTACAACTTCAATTCGCACACGTGCATTTGTGACGACTCTTTAACACAAATCTTCGGGAATGGCGCGGCATAACTCTACCAAGCTGCACTGCATTTTCGGGTTTTCTGTAGATTATTCACGGAGGTACACGTGCCCAGAATCGAAAGTTCTGTTTGTTCACAACACCATTCACATAAAACTACGCTTCGTCAGAAAACCAAGTGTTGTGTAGCATTGCTTCTTGGTCTTTCTCGATTGCCCAGCTCGCAAACTGTAGTCTCCGGTCCTGGCTCTTCCTGTTGATTTACTGGGACTACGAATCAAAGCCACTCGAACTGCTTCAATGTCTGGCGCCGAAAGTACAGTACGTGGCCGCTTACTCTTAAA
The DNA here is from genome assembly GCA_030765055.1 of Mantis religiosa. Classification (NCBI taxonomy): domain Eukaryota; kingdom Metazoa; phylum Arthropoda; class Insecta; order Mantodea; family Mantidae; genus Mantis; species Mantis religiosa. The sequence continues at coordinate 68,281,121 of CM060953.1, read as the reverse complement.
AACAGATCCAGTACCTGCAAATTTGTTATGTAATCTGCGTATTGTCTGTGTGCTGGGAGCCCACCACGTGCCAAATGAGCACGAAACCTTCTATGTGTCAATGGAACACAGTTCATCGCTGCGAACAGTAACACAATCCTCGTCTTTTGTGCTACGGTCAACCGTCCTTTGTCCGCCATCGCGGCAAACTGAAATGGCGCAGTCATCTGTGGGTGGGCCCGCCTCGGTAGCGTGGGGGTAGCATGTCTGACGCACGTTCAAGAGGTCCCGAGTTCGAATCTCGGTCAGGGTAAGTTACTTGGATAAGGTTCTTTTCCGAGGTTTTCCCTTATCCTGTAAGACGAAAGTCGGGTAACTCTAAGCTCCATGGACCCCGGACTCATTTGAGCATCATTTCATCCATTCCATTCATCGTCCGATTTGACTTAACGGTGAAGGACGTAAATTAAAAAACAAATCAACGTTGGCCATGGTAGCCCAATGGGTTAGAGCAACTGGACAGAAACCAGGAGATTCGTGGTTCAATTCCCGGCCGTGGCATTGAATAACCAAATGCTAAGCCCTGGCATCAATTAACCAAAATAATAAGAGTTAAGTGATGAAGCCTGGAACTCAAGTACTTACGATAGTAAGTTACCACAAACGATGTATCTCGGATGCTAGAGCCCCAAGTGGTTTACCGGGAAAATACATGAGTCATTTGGAGAATTTAATGTGGACGGCACGTTGGCTATGGTAGCCCAATGGATTAGAGCGACTGGACGGAAACCAGGAGATCCGTGGTTCAAATCCAGGCCATGGCATTGAATTTTTCATGTTGACTATATGTATACAAAACCTTAACCTATATACGGCTAGTGTGAAGAAATGATTAATTTCTTTCAATTATCGCTTAATGTGTTCTGATGTACTTACAGAGTTCCCTCCGAAATAAACTCCGACTATGTTTGGCAACAGCGCCCTGCATGAGCACGGGCCGATGAAGGGGCTTTGCGTTTGCACTTACTTTAGGTTTTTTTTTTTTTTTTTTTTTTTTTTTATAATTTACGTCCTCCAACGTTAACTCATATCGGACGTGAATGAAATTGGTGAAATGATGCTCAAATAAGTCCAGGGTCCAAGGAGTATAGAGTTACCCGACATTTGCCTTTTAAAGGATAAGGGAAAGCCTCGGATAAAAACCTTATTCAGGTAACTCACCCTGACCGAGAATCGAACTCGGGACCTCTTGCACCATCTACGCTTCCGAGGCGGACAACTTAAGGTATGCTGTTCACACACACACACACACACACACACACACACACGCACACACACACACACACACACACACACACACACACACACACACTTTTTCTCAAAATGTTTCCTTTGGTTCTGGTAGCCTCAGAATTCGTATTTCCGGTGAAAACCTTTCTTGAGGATGCAATAGTTTTCTTACCTGAGGGGCCGTTACGAGATATCATAAAAATGAGACGCTTTTACGAGGAATTTAGATTAATGCGCAATACCCTTTGTTTTGATGTAACGAAGAGCAGAAAATGAGAGACATATATAGCGAGAGAGAAAGATAAAGTACTGGCCTATGCCATAAAAATTCAAAATAACTAGTTATATACCTGCACCTTTCATATACACGTTTTCCCCTTTTTGACTCAATAAAGCCTGTAAGCTCATGTCTATTGTTTATCTGGCGACAAATGCTTCAGTACCACAACACGGAAGATTAATAACCAAAACCTGACTGCATATCGGCTGTCACGATTCTACAATCAGGTCGGCCAGCATTGCGCGATTTCAGAAGCGAAAGCCAATTTTTAGATTTCGGAATAGTGCCAAATGTTCAATATATTACCCAGAGGACAGTGATGTATAGTGACGGCAGCAAATTCCCTTTTGTGGATTCAGTGAGGCCATTTGTTTAGTTCTTTTTATAAGAAGGCTTCAGTTTTTGTTTGCAATGTTTATAGCAGACAGACTGTATTTATCTCTTCTCTGCATTGACACTAACTGCGCTAAACAGTATGGCAAATTCACACAAGTTCTAGTTGATATTTTTAAATAGTACACATCATTTAGATCCATTGTGCCATTACATGAGTGCCCGCCTCGGTGGCGTAGATGGTAGCGGGTCTGCCTCACTTTGAAGAGGTCCCGAGTTCGAATCTCGGTTAGGGTGAGTTACCTAGTTAAGTTTTTTTCTGGGTTTCCCTTATCCTGAAAGACAAATGTCAGGTAGCTCTAAGCTCCATTGACTCCGGACTTATTTGAGTATCATTTCACCAATTTCATTCATCGTCCAATATGACTTAACATTGGAGAAGGTTAACTACAAAAAAGAAAAAAGAAAATTTACACGAGTGAGGTATCTTCCAAGGTATGACGTACGTTTTTGAAACTTCCGGAAAAGGCCGCGTCCATTTATAGGTGAACATTCAGCTCATTTTTAACGAAGGTAATGGGAAACGGGATTAGAATAGACCCTAGATCCAGCCCCTCAGTAAAATCATACTCCTCTTTTTATTATACCTGGTGTCAACTAGATGTGTAAGATGCTGTGCTTCTCGAGAGAAGCGATAGTTCCCTGATAGTTATTATGGTGTTAAAGTGGTCTGGGTAAGAAGATTTGGACACTTCTGATTCTTTTCCGTTTGTTCACCTTAAAGGAAATATATATGGAACGAACTATGTACCCTCGTGAGTTATGGAGGAATAATCGTCCTTGAATTCAAGCAGTGCGTGACACAGGAGCTTCTGGTAGCAATTGTCGTAAAAGTTTATTTTATTTTTTAACTTATGTCCTCTATTTACGTTATATCATATCGGGCAATGAATAAAATGGGTGAAAAAAATGCTCAAATAGAGCTTAGAATTACCCGACGTGCGTCTTTCAGGTTAAGAGAAAACCCCAGAGAGAAAAGAGTCCAGATTACTCATCCTTGTGACCTCTTGAACGTAAGGCAACCAGGGTACCATCTACGCTACGGAGCGGGTAGTTGCGAACTTTTAACGTCGCCTTGACCTGTATTTAGTTTCCGAAGGGCATAATTTGTAATTTTTGTACTTCTGAGCGTTTGTTTGTTTCATTTTGGGGATTGTTTAAGGCCCGTTCTTGTAGCATGTGGTACTACAGGCGGGGACACATGACTTATGCATAAAATTAAATTATGATTAGGTTAGATAATTTAGATAGGAAACCATCCGGGCCGCAGTCTAGGGCCTACATTTGCTAGTTTTGAGAGCTAAGGAAAACCAGGAACAGTCATGGTTTGGGAGGGGGGCCGTTATTCGAAAATCTGTGCTTTAATAAACTCATCGACCCTTATCGGTCCCAAGTTCTTTGGTGAAGTAGATCATATATGCGAACTATGAGTATCCAGCTGTCGGTTCGTGAGTAAAGCTACCCCAAGTGTTGTGAATATTTTAGATCTAATCAAGGAGGCGCATAGAGTTCGTTGTCTTGGAGCGACCAAAGTGTATGCTAACACAAGACTGTTTTTATGTGCAGAGTATCTACTCCCATTAGTCCTGGACCCGTAGAACCAAGGAACCGGGCCTCCTTCTACGCGTGAGCGATGGGTACTCCGGGGCACGGGATGGAAGTGCCACTTACGCGCGTCAACCCCGCAGGAAAGACTACCGAAAACCTCGATGAGGCCGCCTGGTGATCTAGCACAACTTCTACTAGCTATGCAGGGACTTATTAGACAACCCTCTACCCCCTCCGGGCGGTCGTAGCCTGGCCGGGGGTACCCAATTCCCCGTGGGTGTCGGGAACACACTGTCCCCTCGAGTCCAACGCAATCCGAACAACTCCCCGACGAGAGGGGCTCGGCAGTTGGGCCCGTGGTTCCTCTAGTAACGTCAGAGGTTCCAAGAGTGCTAAGGGTGACAAGACTGTGTTAGGTTTGGATGTGCCACCAGATAGCGATGACTGGGTCATGTTCTCTTTCTTTCTTTCTTCTTTTTTTTTTTTTTTTTTTTTTTTTTTTTTTTTTTTTTTTTTTTTTTTTTGTAATTTTACGTCCTCCAACGTTAAGTCTTATCGGATGATGAATGAAATGGGTGCAATGATGCTCAAATTTGTCCGGGGTCATTGGAGCTTAGAGCTACCTGACATTCGTCACTAGTTCATGTGAAAACTATTGAATTATACGAGCAATCTATTACAAACTTATTCAGAAGGTTTGGAATGTTCAATGTATATTCGTCGAGTTGCAGCTCTGAACTTTATGTTATAACCTCAAAGAAAGGAAACAATTTCCAGCATAGCGTTACAGGAAAATGCATCACATAGTTGCTAATGATCTAGCATGTATAGTCGCGCTGCTGGAACGGTTACCATGGATATATCTTTGTTAACAGAAACCTCTTAGCTAAGGCACTGATTATTCTTGTAAGAGTGAGAGGAGTACTGACGCGCCCCTCGTTCGTGTGCTAAACACCAACGAACACATCATTTCAGCCAATGGAATTTGCAGGATTCACAAATGACAGATGTTTACTCCACGTGGAGAAATCAGTGCGTTATCTGGAAGGTATCTATTATCAATGATAAGTCCATGGCAACCTTTCGTACAGCGCGACTATACACAATGGAGTATGGATGACAACGGATTTTGGTCTAAGAGTGTATTGCTTTTGGCATTATCCAAAATACCCCACAGTTTGATATAAGAAATAAATGTTTAATTAAGTTGCCATTAGAGTATTTACTAAGGTATTTACTATTTAGAGGGCTATATACTGTAGCATATAACTGTGTAAAGTTACTAATAGTTAACATGAATCCTGATTGGTCATACATAAAAATGTCTTCGCAGGCTATATGCGGTAACAACCTGCACTAGCGACAGCTTCGATATTTGCAGGGAAAAACAAGGATGAGATGCAAAGTTGTGTGGAAGCATGAATGATTTTCGTACCTCCGTTAGGGGTTTGCATATATACGAACCCGCTGTTTATGTCTAATAAGTTTATTCACACGCACATTTACATCATCTGCTGTTTCTCTTCATTTGTAGATGTAATACGACCACAAAATATTTATATTTTCGTAACTGCGGTGCCCATCCATCTCTGAAGATTTTCAGGTCTTGAGTGATTTTACTTGAAGTAAGATTTTACCGTATAACCTTTCGTTTATCCTATTAAAATTCGTGTCATTTTTAATGCTATTCATTGAACCTTTTTATACTAAAATTGATTATTCTGTCGTCCATAACATATTACGAAATTCCCCACCCTTAGGGAAACCCATCTGTGAAAATTTGTCAAATAGTGCAAAAAATGAAACAACTTCTTTTGCCTAATTAAATAGAGCCCACCTTATACTTCAATCTCTTATTATTTTTGTTAATGCCATTCAACCGTTAGAAATTGTGTAATATGACTATTTAAGTGTCTCGCTCTAAGTTGGCACAATGCTTTATAAGACCTATTTTAGTCATTTTCTCGCGGCTTTTTTGGCGCTTTTCAGAATATAAATTATTCCACACGATGCAGCTTTCAAATTAGAAGCTTTAAAATCTTTTTGCTTGGATCAAAAAGTTACCAAAGAAAATTGATGAGATTACTTTTTTATAAAGTTACCAGTATTTGTGCAATTAAATAACAGGGCACACATTTCACAAACAGATATTAAAAATTAATCAAAACGGAGAATTGAATGGTTTTTTTTCATCATAAACAAAGGTTATGATTAAAATTTCATGTAATAAAATTACTAGTAATGTATTTATGAGTATAACTGCGAACTATTACTTTTCTGAAACTAAAATTTCATCATGTGGAACAGTTTAATTAAACAATGATAAAATACTATAAATATATCAATATAACAAGAACAATATTGTACAAACGTTTGAAAATTGGTGAATGAACTATTGTTAATTCTAAAATAATTATGTTAAAGTTTCAAGTCAATCCAAGCAAAATTGTAGATTTAAGGATTTTCACTGTTTGAATTTAGTGTCATATCGGCACGTTGGCCATAGTAGGTCAATGTTAGAGCGGCTGGACGGAGACCAGAAGATCCGAGCTTCAAATCCCGGCTATGGAATTGAATTTTTCAGTCTGACTCTGCGTTTCCACAATTAACCTACACATGGCTAGTGTGCAAGAACATTTAATTTCCATTAATTGACCCAATAGTGGTCAAGGGTGGGCCTTAAAGTACTTACTTGTTGTAAGTCCCCTTTAAGGTAGTTGTCTCATGTGTTTATGAGAACTTCTAAGTGGTTTACCGGAAAAAATACGAATCAGTTGGAGAATTTAATGTCATATCGGCACGTTGGTCATAGTAGCTCAATGTTAGAGTGGCTGGACGGAGACCAGAAGATCCGAGGTTCAAATCCCGGCTATGGCATTGAATCTTTCAGTCTGACTCTACGTTTCCACATACTTAAGTGAGTCGGACACACAAATTTCTCACGAGAACTCATATGACAAGAAATATCACTCTCCTCTGTAATCAGAAGCGTTTCAAGCATTTTCCTGAATAGTGGGATTTTTCTCTTAATACCGTCAGCAATTTGGTGTCAAGCAGTGATTTAGAAAAGTATTCTCTGTTATCTTACTAAAAGCAAACTAAGTAGAAATTCGCGGTCCTACAAGTTTGTCTCATCAAGTTTCTCGGTTTAAAAGTCAGATTTTTAGTGCCTACCCTTTGTCTTGTTGCAGAAATGATCATAATCAAAGCCCAGGTATAAAAGGGACAGATATTATTACAAGAGAACATTCCAGGTACGCTAATCGTATATCAAATAAAACAAATAGAATAGAATAGAATAGGTCTGAAAGTTGAAAGCCAATGCGAGTGGTATTAGCCATATTCGAATCAAAAGTGCACAGAAAACAGATCGAGAAAGCGCAGTTCACAGGTCAACGAATCTCAATGCATGATTTAGCGCAGAGCAGGACCAGTCTCAGGAACCAACGGTAGCTCTATCTCTCATCCATAAATTAAAGCAATAGACAGAGAGAGCACGACCGAACGCAAGGTGACGAATCGGCAAAGTGTCAGTGATAATGCACTCAACTTCACACAAGAAAGCATTTAGATTAGATAGAAACTCTCCTGTGGTCCAGGACAGTCGTCGTCCTATCCGCGGCCTTGAAACGGTCACAAGGCCGGTTTGGAGACCGGAGGCCACCTATCTGAGCAGGGGACTCAATGAGGCTTGCGCAACCAACATCCGACAGCCGCGTTCCTGAATCGGTCCGTTAGACCGGGTCGCAGACCGGAGTTCTTCCTATCGGAGGAGAAAGTTTTCATTCACAGTATATCATCGTGCCATGCACCGCCGAGACTCCCACCGACACTTCTACCGTGAAAGACACCACAAGATGAGAGACGATTTGACATAATGGGGGTGGAAAAGAGGGACAGAAAATTGCAAGGGATGTAATCAACCTACCTAGCAATCGCCTAGCGCCCCGGAAAAGCCCCGAAAAAGCCCATGGGGCATGTAGGATGTGGGCCACGAAATTAGAATTTAAATGCGGAGGGGATTCGGTACGTAGGGCACCATGCTGGGTTCATTGTACCTATGCCCCAAAGCGGGGAACCCCTGGGAGGAAGGGTGAGGCGAAGGAGACAGAGGGTGGACGACCCAAAGAGCCACGAGAGTACAGAGGGCAGGGTCTCTACAGTTTACTTAGATAGAGATTTTCTCCGACAGTCCAGGACAACGGACACGCTCCCCTACTGCTGGGCGACGAGCCGAAATGGTGCAGAGGAGCGGAGACCGGCAACCAACCAACCGGAGGAGGAAGTAGTTTTCCTCAGAGCATATCATCCCACCATGCTCCGCTGAGACACCTTCCGACATTTCTACCCTGAAAGAGACCACAGATGAGGGATGATCTGAAATGATAATGGAGATGAAGTGGAGGGACAGGAAATTCGGGGGGATGTAATTAACCTAATCGACATTTGCCTAGCAACCCGGGAAAACCCTCGAAAGACCCATAGATCAGGTAGGTCTGCCACGGGAATCGAGCCCGAATAGACCGCGGAAATTGAACCTGGACTTTCCGAATGTGAGCTACAGACGAAACTGCCTGAACTATCCCGCCCGGTGTGTTACACCTTAAAAATTGCAGGACACCTTTTAATAACTTTTTTTTAGGAAATATTGGAAGAAAAGTTATTACCTTGCGGTCAATATTCTAAATTCTTTAAACTGTTCTTGCAGCTGTGGTGTTAATTTTTATTGATTTGCTCAAAATTACATTTAATTTCATCTATGAGGAAAAATAAGTTCAAATCAAGCTGTTATATAATAATGGAAAATTCCTGTGTGTCGAATAATTAATGCACAATGTCCAAAAACTCCAAGGAATTAAAAGTTGCAGAACGATCCATTGTGAAAGAGACCCGGAAAGTTAGGCAAAAGCAAAACAAATTATTTACTGCAGTACACAGATAAACGCTCGCAGGCAACACAGAAAAAACATAAACAAACGTTGGAAAATAAACATAAACAAAAAATATAAACGTAAACAATAAAGCAAATAAAACTAAATGTTACTCTGAAACAACATTTTCTGTGCACGTTTTATTTTCTGCATGTGTAGATGCATTATCTTTGTCAGGATATATTTGTGCAGTGCAATACAGCTTGCGATTCACTGTCTTTGCCACAATGGCAACTTTCTCGTTCGTAAGCTAATTGTAGTACGTAATTTTCTTCCAACAAAATCCGGAAAACACGCTCCTATATTCAGCAAAGCGTTTCCTAGTGATCCTTTTAAACTTTGGAAAGCTCACCTGCAATTATGCTCTATTGCATGTGATGAAAAGCCTTCTCACAATAGATCATCCAAAATTACACTAAATAGTTGAAAGTAAGATAGGGGGATATGCAAACATTGGAGGTCATGACGGGGGAATTGAACTCACATTGCAATTTTCCTTAATTTGTGCCCCAACTACTAAGTTGATCATGATAGTAAGGCCTGACTTTAAACCAGGTTCACATTCTCCGCAATGGAGGCGTTGAGGTAATACAGAGTTATATATGAGACGTACTCATTCAAAACATATAGTACTAAAACGGTGGATTGGAGGTGGGCCGTATAAGATACCATATACTTATCTAGTTAATAAGATGAAATCGTCTCTAGCAGTTGTGATGTTGAAGCAGATAAACTGACGTACCTAACTCAAAATATCACCGCTGAACTTACATCACGCACTTAGAAACTGGTTACCGCGTCTACCACTTACTGGAAAAGATCCAAATTCCGTAACTTACAAAAACGCTGCAAGCACCTTTTGAACATGTGTGACTGGTGTATCAACCCACACACTCAAAGACAGGAAATCATCTTCAGACACAAGCACAGCTAGGAATTCCTGATTAAATCGTTTATACAAGAGTAGGATAAGAAGAGCTTAGGAATTCTCTGCACATAAAGTACATTATACAACGGGGTCTACCCGAAAATCCGAAGACTCCAGCCTCTATCAACCCGGGAGTGAGGGACAGCTCCCGAGTGCTTTCCTTGGGGGTAATACCTGGAGCCTAAAGGGCCATCCCCCATCATCACGACGGGTGGAAGTGGATACTCCACTTACGCGCGTCAACCCCACAGGGAAGACTACCGAATAACCCTCGGTGAGACCACCTGGTGATCTAGCACACCTTCTACTGGCTCAGCAGTGTCAGTGCCCGGGACATTTTAGGCAACCATCTGCCCACTCCGGGCGGCTGAAGTGTGGCCGGAGGTACCCAATCTCCCATGGGTATTGGGAACCACTGCCACCTAGAGTCCAACCCAATCCGAAAAACACTCATTCAGGAGGGGCTCGAATGTTCGGCCCGAGTTTCCTCTGGTAACGTCAGAGGTACCACGAGTCCTAGGAGTCCACAGCGCTCGCACCGCGGCAGCTGTAGGGGACAGATTCCCTCCCCTACGAGATACAGATGATGTACACGGACACAAATCCCTTCGCATTGCCTTCCGATAGGGAGGGGGAAGGAACACCATGTTCTGAAATTATATGGAACGTTTCAGAGACGCCGAAACGTAGTACATATTCGAATAAAGCAGTCCTTCAAATTGTGAATATATATAAGAAAATGCATATAGTCATCATTAAAATCAAATGATATTGTTTTTAAAGATGAACAGCACTTTGTGCCTTGTTCGTTACACTTGACAAAATAAAACAAATTTTGAAGCTTTTACCCATCTTTCCAATTTAGGATATTTAAGTATATGAATTCAACTTGTAAATTCACTGATTAGCTAAAATAAACCTTGTTGAGTAGTGTATTAGCAGCAAACATTTGTAATGTGCAATGTAAATTCTGCGGCACTTTATCGTTATGTATCATACAACACTTACGTAATATATTTGGGCAATAAATCGTATGCTTATAAAGAATGCATTGAATCCCAATTTAAACCATCCACTGAAATATTGTGTTGTACTATAGAAATGCCCAGTAATAATCGATGGTGAAGAGACATTTGGTATGCCCAGTGCTGTTAGATACCATATGCTACTGCGGTTCGAAAGCGAAATTCATCAAATGTCAAATTAGGATCACACACAAGCCTTTTCCAGAGGCGTAATGGCAGCTTCACATGATACGATCACATGGAGTCGGTCGAACAAACAAGAAGTAATTTATCCAGGATGGTAAAGGTTATTCTCGTAACTGTCATCCAGACTTAGCGTGCTGAGGTTTATTTCTATGAAAGAGAACGGATTCTCTTGTAAAACTTCGGGTACAGGCGCTTTACGCATAATGGTGTGCATCATCAGTTTAGGAAATAGCTTGCAATAGGTATATAGCTTCAATACTAAATCGTGAATTTTTACTTTCATTACCGCGCACGTAATAAACGGATAAACTATCGAATTCAATTGATATGGCGATTTCACCAGAAAAACATGTTTTAGCTCCTGTCGCATAAATGACAAACTTGGCATAAAACTTCCGTATGTTCTTAACACCTAGCAGGAAGGCTCCCAATAAAGTTAACTTCCCATAACTAACCCTTTTATGGAAATATTTAATGTTTATTTTTATCAAAAAAGCCTCTAATGATTTTGATGAAAGTACTTATTAAGTACAGATAAAAATAAGTATAAAGAACTGGTATTTCTCAGGGACCTGCTCATACTGTAAGAAACGGGCGAACTGATCACTCCAGTGGGTGTGGGAACTTTGCTCTTTGCTCAATTTATTTATTTATTTTTTATTTGTTTGTTTGTTTGTTCGTTCGTTCCTTCCCTCCTTCATTCCTTCCCTTCCCTTGATCGTTCGATCCTTGGATCCTTGGATCCTTCGATCCTTGGTTCCTTCATTCACCTATCATACTAATATGAAGAGTAAAATGTTTTCCTATTTTGAATGTTTGATAATAGCCCGTGCTTCTGATTCATGAGGAAAGATTTTAAATACGTTTCTACAACTCCTAAACCTTAAGAAATAGTTTGCTAACAAAATATGGAAGTTTAAAACACTGGTTATTAGAAACAATATTTTTTGGTATCTGCATTTCTGTAGAATGCATTATAATCGGTTTCAGTTTTTCAGTACTATGAAATTGTTTTAATATGCAGTCCCTATTTGTTTGTTTCTCGCGATGTCATAGCTAGAGCGTTAAATAAAGACCAGCATATAACAAGGGGAACATCTGACAATCAATTCATTTTCCTATATCCCCGCTAACAATGAAACGTATCATATAGCTATTTCTGTAATGATTTATTCGGATCAACGTGCATGAAAATAGTGTGTAGAGTTTATATAAAACTAAACGGTTGTAGTTACCGAGCGGGATGGCTCAAGGGTTTCGTCTGTGCCCCACATTCTTGAGGCCTGGGTTCGATTCCTGTGACCGATCTACCTGACCCATGGGTTTTTTGGCCAATGCTGTTAGGCTAACTATATCGACCAAATTTCCTATACCTTGTAATTTCGTCTCTATCGTTTTTATCTATTTTATCTATTTCGTCACTATCATTTCACATCATTTCTCTTCTGGTGATCTCTTTGAGGGTAGATATCTTTCAGAGGGTCTCGACGCTGTCGTAACTCATTGGGTTGAGGCCCTCTGCCTCCTCTCCCCTCATCCCTCCTTCCTCATCCTTCCTAGCCCCAGTTGTTTTCGGTGCTGAATAACCTACGTAGCAATCATAACCCTAAGCAATTGTAGTTACACAAGTATTACGAATAAGGCTTATCAAATTGTTCAAAATTTTTTCTTGAGATGTCAAGGAAAGATTATTCAATTTCTCTGTGAGCATATAGCAACCCATATCGGATAATCATTCCATGTCCTTTGGCGCTAAACAAAATATGTAATGAAGCTAGTTTTTCAAACGTTTATCTGGATTACAATGAAGTAGGTGAAAAATTAAATTTTCTTATGAATATTTTGTACAGTTGTATCGAAGTAAATGATAGTGGAACAGATGTGTTACTGTGGCAGCCAAAAAATTTAATGAATGATATTGTTGCTCGAGAAGCAACTGTTTTCGTGAATTTATAACCGAGTCTTGGAATCTTGGTAAAATCGTAATCAAAATGAGCAGAATCTAAAGTGCAGTTAACTTTACAAGGTTGGAATGGACCAAAGAGAGAGTCGTACGTGCAGAGCACACATCTTTATCCTTTATGAAAGTTTAACGGTACAAGGCTTCGGTAAAGAGAAATTATAAGCAGGTTTTGGTACTGGTTGAGCGAATGCAGTTGGACAAAGTTGTGTCCGGCGCGGTGAGGGTCTCTCATGGGTATCCACCGATTGCTTGATTCCAGTAGAAGTGGGACTCGACGTGTTTATGGAGAGAACAGTTGCACAGAGCGACCACAGCTCAAGAGCGGAACTTTAACAAAGGTGTACTTTACCAGTAGTGTTCTCTTACGGAAAATAAAGTTAATGGAATGCAATTAAGATCAATCAAATTGTAGTACATCTCCTCCACTGCTCTGGTCATGGGTCGACATTTTGTGCTGTTCTGTGCAAAGCAAGACAGTTTCATCGCTGGGTCTCATCATTACTATCTTTATTAATATAACCAATTTCCTTCAAAATATCACCAATTCTTCTTCTTCTTCACTTCATGGCATAGGCGACCAAGTGCCTCTTCTGCCTTCGAAGTCCTCCAGCCATCGTTTCCTGGCTCTGCCCACCGATCTCCTACCTTTATGATACTGTAATATTTGTTTTTGTAAGTCTATTACCTGGCAACATGTTCCTTCCATTTTTGTTTGAGATCTTTTAACCTATCATTCATACTAAAAATGTCCACCTCTTCTCTTATATTTTCATTTCTTTATAAGTCCCTTTTCGTGCATCCTTTCACACTTCTCAAGAATTTCATTTCTGAAGCCTGTATTTTACTCTGTTGCTTTTTAGTTAACGTCCAAGTCTCACTTCCGTATGTCAGTATAGGTACAGCCATAACTTTGTAGAACTTTAATTTTGTTTCTTTAAGTATTTTGTTTTTAAATGTTCTATTTATTTTTCCACACACTCTTTGAAATTTGCATATTTTGTTGTAGACATATTCCTTGTCATAACTAACATCAGCTCCCAAGTAGTTAAAGTAGCTTACCTGTTTAACGCAACGATTATTTATAACTATTTTTGTTCTAATTGGCTCCATCCCAATGAATGCCATTACCTTTGAATTATTATAAGAAATTTTCATATTATATAGCTTACAAAGTTCACTAAGTTTAAAAATAGATTTTTACAGGGCAGACTCGCTATTTTGTATAATAGCTAAGTCGTCAGCAAACAATGAAATATTTAAAAAGTTTTTATTTGTAATTTTAAAACCTACATTCACTAGCTGCTTCCATTTGCACACTAGGTCGTCGATATAAATACTAAAAAGTGTAGGTGATAAAGTACAGCCTTGTCTGACATCCTGATTATTATTAATTTTTTTTAGAAATTTTACCATTGTTCCTCAAATTTATTTTTGTTTGGAAGTAGAAGCATTGTATCATTTTTGTTAATTGCTATGGGTATCCTCTTTCTTCCAATATTTGCCACATTTTGCATCGGTTTACCCTATCGAAGACTTTTTCAAAGGCAATAAACGCCATATGCGTTTCTTTTTTCAATTATTGTTTAACAATAAAAGTGTTACCTGCACAGGAGCACCAATTCTGTTCCACAAACAACTAATATACATAAATGTCCTTCCTGTATACATTGACATTCGCGTGTTTACTTGATAGCCATTCATTATAGTTAATTTTAGCTCATAGGTGAAATATTATTCAAGTAATTGTCATTACATTACATTGCATCTACATTGGTTTCCACATCAGAATAAACAACTTCTTAATAGCAAGCCGAATTCTACAGAGGATTATTTCACAGTTTCCCGATTTTTTGGCTTCCAGTAGGTAGGGAGAATTTTGAACAATACACAATATCTTAAGTTTTTTGTTAAAGCTGTAAGTGCACTGCTATATCGTAGTGGTTGTTGTGTGAGACTTATGTGAAATTGCAATAACGCTTTTATATCAGTAACAAGGACTTTTTATATGCAGTGGAACAAAGAATCATGAGATCTAGTAAAATAGCTGGAATTGAAAGCCACATTGGAAGAAGTTTAAAATGTCTTTGAATACTTTAAAGCAATTATGAGTTGCTTATGGATATCTTAATAAATTCAGAAACTTAGCAGAGAAGAAAAATGAACTAATAACTGTAAAAATTACTCTCTCGTTATTGATAAAAAAATACGCTGATTTTGTCACAAGTTATTCCATATTTTAATTTTTATAAACCTCAGTATCAGTCATTTTAACTTGTTACCTTTTTCAGCTTTCATATGTAGACCATATGCGCAGAACAATTTATCTATAGAGTATGAAAATGCCAAACAGGAATGCATCATATGAAGGCAGAACATCAACGTACCTGACCGAAGCATTCAATGTAGTGCATCGCAACTGTGTATCTAGGAGGATTACTCTGGGGCATATTTTTATGACCCTTTATGATCGGTAGATGCAGAGGTAGTTTTGATGTGCAGTTTTAGCAGGAGCTCCTATCTCCTGGGTAATATAAAATATATATTTTTTCATTCAGCTACAAATATAGTGATAACAGAAGCTTGTTCCTTCTATTTGAAAATATCCAGGCTCGCACCGACCACTTCGCGTAATCAGCGAGAAGAGGCTCCAGTTCAGATGAAGGGAAAAACATAATTGTTAATTAAAGTAGTTTTCTATTAGAAGTGGTTTAGCAGTATTGTAACATAATGCTGAAATTAAAAAATTACATATCTTATTTATTTAAAAATGAAAGAATTGTATTACATTTTATTTGCATCATCATATTACGTAAGTAGTGCAAATTATAGTGCCGATACTAACCCTAATTTGACGATTATTAATTATTATAAAAGGTTGCTTCCACAACTTGGAGGATGCAATGGAATTTTCTTGCAATATTCTGAAATCTCCCTAATCGATTTAGCAGATTGTTGACGTGGACGCTTTGGCTGGTATCAAATGACTCGCTCTTTTCTGCAGCTTAATATCGGGGAGCCAGAGAAAAATTTGGTCATGTGTAGCCTGAGAAAACCTTCTACTGCTTTTAGAGAGTAGGTAAACCATTTACCAGGATACAGTAATATAATTAAAACATATAATGCGAGAAAACTGGTGTTTTTAGTTAGTTGCAGAGGATCTATTCCCATTAGTCCTGGACCCGTAGGACCAAGGACCCGGGTCTTCTTCTACGCGGGTGCGATGGATACTCCGGGGCTCTTTCCGTAGGGCAATACCTTATTTGTTAAAAAGCCCCCCCCCCACGCTGAGCACAACGTCAAGACGGGATGGAAGTGCACACCTTCTACTAGCTCTGCAGGCTAGTACCCGGGACTTTTTAGGCAACTCTTTACCCCCTCCGGGTAGCCGTAGCCTGGCCGGAGGTACCCAATTACCCGTGGGTGTCGGGAAAACACTGCCACCTCGAGTCCCAACAGCTTCCCGACGGGAGGGGCTCGGCAGTTCGGCCCGAGGTTCCTCTAGTAACGTCAGAGGTACCACGAGTGCTAAGGGTCCTCAGCGCCCGCACCACGGCAGCTGAAGCGGACGGATCCCATCACCTACGGGAAAAATTGGTGGTAAAATTACGGGAAAATGTTATAAGTAGTAGCCTATTCATCCAGGTATAAAAATTAAAGAATAATAATAGAAAGAAGGGCGTAACTCTGCTGTTTTTCCTTATAATAAGTAATTTGAAACAAATCATAATGTTTGAAGCACTTTATCAACATTTCATGCGGAAAATACTTATAGGATAAGGTTCTCCACAGCCAAGCTTCAGGCCTCGTGAGTATTTTCGGTGGTTTTCTCGGGTCCCTAGACGAATGCAGGGAAGCTTGATTACATCCTCCGAACTTTCTCTCTCTCTAGTCTCATTTCACTTTATTTCTTTCTTCCCATCACCTTGGTTGCTTCAGGGAGTAGGGCTTGGCGTTACATGACGGAGAGAATGCTCTGTGTAAACCTTGGGTCTCCGAAACGGAAGCGGGCCCTGATTTGCGAACTCGGAAGTGAGGTACGATATATTTGCTTGCCGGGGCAGACGAGCTGGTTGTATAAGCTGCCACTAGGGAGTTACAATCTGCAAAGTGTAGAGACCCTGCCCTCTGTTGTTATGCAATCAAGGTTCATACCACGTTCTTTCTTCTGTCATTTCATCTCTCCTAACCGGAGCCCACTCCGTCACTGATATAGATAGTAAATATTTTCTATAAATCGAGGTGCTAAGTTCTTCCTCCGATAGAGAGATAATAATTACAGCAAACAGTTCTAACATAAATCACCTAGAAGTATGCCAAAATAAGGCCCTGCGAGTAATAACCGGTGCAGCAAAATCAACTCCAATCACGACAATGCAAGCCTTAACTCGGAACTATCTAACACATCTAACTTTAGAGGAGCAGGCTTAAAAGCAACAAAATGGGAGAAAATATTACTACAACCAATTAAGATGAAAACACAAACAAGTCTCCTACACAAAGTTATGGAATTAAAAACAGATCTGAATCTTCCTAATCCTAAAGAAAACATTCTTATCAAAGAAAATACACTGACTTTTGAGCCAGTTAATATTCAATTAGATTTAGAACAATTAGTTACAAAATCTGAAACTTCCAAATCTATGCTAAAAGCATTAGCATTAGAGACTGTGAACAATAGATAACTACTTGAAGAATGGTTACATCTCTACACAGATGGATCTAACTTGTACCACAACTCAGGAGCAGGAATTCCGTGTGCACTGTTCTCATTCTATCAACCAGCAGGATACCACACAACAAATTTTGATGCAGAAGTAACGGCTATTCATATTTCACTCCAACACCATGGCAATAAGTACATATAATTAAAGAATGTCACAAAATTAAAGAATGTCACAGATTGATCCAACAACTTCAAAAACTACAGAAAAGAACTATATTACAGTGGATACCTGCACATTGTGGAATTGCTGGAAATGAATCAGCTGATTTTCTTGCCAAAAAAGGTGCAAATTTAATCCAGAACCAAAGTAAAAACTTACCCTTTACATCCATAAACAGATTAATCAAAAGCAAATATAAAAACCAACAAAACCAATCAATATCTAACAAAGCTAAAGGTAAAAGATGGAACATTTTAATTCAAAATCCAGAAATTATTCCAGAAATCCCACGTAAAGTTGCAGTAGCAAATTTTAGATTACTTACGGAACATAATTATTTGGCCAAACACTTATACATAATAGGAATTTATACAAGTCCAAATTGTCCTCTGTGCAATAAAGAAGAGGAAATGACTTAAGAACATCTTTTAGCCTGTGAAGCACACTACACAGAAATGTTGGAGAGCAAGAGTCTAATAATTTGCACACGTCTGTATATTATATATTGCCATGTAAAAAGGATTGTTCTGCATATGGTACACATAGCTCTGTTATTTACCTAACACCACTGCTTGATTAATCTACTTCAAAGAATGAAACAAGCATTTGCTAGATCACAATGTAACATAAGCGAACAATATGTGGCGAGTGAGACTGCGTAACCATAGATTAGCAGACTGGTATACGAATATTTTCAATGAATAGTTTCCATTCGATCCTATAAACTATGGATGCCATTTTTAATAAATGAATATAGAAAGCTTTGAAAATAGTCACTTACTAAACTAGCTAAAGCTTACAATAATATCTCTTCCCTTCGTCTTTATTTTATATGCTTCGTTTAGGTACAAGATTCAATACAATATAGCATTGATTCATCTATAAATTACGTAATCATATCAGTGGGCTAAGAACCATGACCCGAGCAATACTCTTGAAGCTTAATCTGCACTATGCTCCCTTATTCCAGGCATAGTGCAAAATAAAACTTAACACTTGCCAAAAAATTTCTGGAACAAAATTGCTAAAATAAAATGAAAAAGTATACAAAAAGAACTTGTCAAGTAAAACTACGTTTTGAAATAAACTTAGCTTCTATGTATTGGACTAAGATGATTTCTTCAAGGTATAACAATGCTTTCTTGTTCTTCAACTCAATGCTGCACCATATATTAATGGTTTCAGACACCCTTTGCTGTCACTTCTGTGTTTAGTTTTCCTTTTGGCACATGATTAGCAACATAAATGTGCCGTTCAATTTTATATTCATCCTACTTTCTGTTAGTTAACGTCATATAGCATATATCTGATCTTTAATTCTTACGCCAGACAAAAGATGGAGCTAGTTTGTCATAATCTTGCCACATCTATGGAACCCAGCTTTACATATTGGTTTACTGGAATTCTGGAGAACTGCAGCAGATCTTCCTTCTAAGGTTAAGTGCGCCGCCTCAAGAGTAAGGAAAGATGCTGAAAAATCTATGAGCCTGAATGTTTACAGAGCTGATACTTAATCCAAGTTCTGACATACAAAAATACAATCAATAGCCTTAAAGCTTTACTTTGAAAATGTGTAGATGATTAATTTTGTTTCCCGCTGTACCTCCTTATGTTATTAAAGCGTATAGTAAGACTTGAGACTAAAACTGCGAAACACTGAGGAAAACGGTATCATACCGTTGATAGATCAAATTTCACTTCTATTTTGCATTACGATATCATTGTTCAATAGAATCCTGGTTGTGCTTCTTGTCTTATTTTGAGTTTAAAGATTATATAGTTGCAGTAAAAGCTTCTTGTAAGTTTTTATTTTATTTTGATTATGCCCCTCTCTTACTTTATCGTAAGTCACATCAGAACCAGACACCGGAACAGTCTTCTTCGGGTAGATGAACCTCAAAGGAAGGTCCAAGGTGTCAAGAAAGACGTTTTCTTTTTCGGTGAATGAGACTCTGCTAAGCTGAGTCAAAGGGTGTCCGATTCAACCTTCTAGAGAAGAGCCACATTAGTTCTCTAAAGCTTGGACCTCCCTACAAAGTCAACCTGACTTATTTAACCGAGAAGACTTCTATTCACATCATCCACTCCAGGAAAGCTTCAAGTCAAAGCACTGTATCCATAAAATATGAGACATTCATTACTTTCCATGTTTTACAAAAATATAATTTTTAAAAGCTTTTCCTCTTTAGATTAGTCCTTGTAATCAATTGTTCTTTTGTGTGGATTTTTACGTTCTGAAGGAGATTCCAGCAGAAAGCAAAAATTTCGAAAGAACATATTTTTATGATCAAAGTAAAGTAAGTTGTGAGTTTAAAAACCATTCACAAATATTTAAAATTAAATATAAACCTTACATGTCAGCTTATCATTATTTTTTACTTATGAACATTTCCTTCCTACAATTCTTTACTTCAGTGATTTTTTTTGTAAAACTTCACTGTTTCATACAAGGGCCCTAAGGGCCAAAATACACAACACAGAACCAATATCTACAATTTAATTACATGGTGTTGAATTTTCATATACCATAGTGAGAGAAGTATAACCTAATATATTAATCTAAGATACCCTTTTGGTAAAGCTAGAATAAACTTGCCAATATTTCTTAGAAGAACAAATATTTTTATTTATCCCACACTAAAATGTAAAGATTTGAATTTGTAGCTTTATTTTAATTTTTCATGCTTGCAGGTAATTATTCAATTTTAATAGATGCAATATTCTATACGTATTTATCACAACAATATTTCAGAATCTGCCACAGAATAAGAGTCCAATAATTTACAGCTCTGTATAACCTGGAGGATGTTAGTATTCTAAGTGTATTTATACTTTGAAGCGCTACATAAATAACCCCTAAGGAGTTACGAACTATTCCATTTGTTTGGTCCACGGGCCATATTTTATTCCCAACCTACCCATCGGTTTCAGAGACCGATTAGGGCTTACTCTATGCACCATATGGGGACACACCCATTAGGGATTTCAGAATCCTTTGAGGGTAATTTATCAATGTAATGCCTCTTGGCTTTCTTAAGTGAGGATAGTATGCTGTGACTGCATAAAATCCCTAGAATTAAATTTCGTCTCCCTTTTCTTGCAATCCAGCGCTTTGATAATTGAAATCAGCTTTTGCTGAGCAGCTAAGATTATGATTCGTATTCTTGGGCTGCTGTCAAAGCGTTATTTTGGTTGAACAACTCCCCCCCCCCCCCTCTCTCTCTCTCTCTCTCTCTCTCTCTCTCTTTATGTGTGACGTGTATTCATCATCGTTTATTTGTGGTCATATTAAAACTACTACTACAGTGATTATCTCATTTTAAATAGATGCTGCTCCTCATCTTTGTCTTTCTTCTTTTTTCTGCGAAGTTGTTAAGGTGATTGAGTATATGTCACATCTATGCATACAATAAGTGTATAAAATTACCATGCACGATGCTTCCGGAATCAAAAATCAAGGGAAAAATATGTATCTGTGAAATAATAATAACCCGTTGCGCGACAGCTCTTAGAGGGCCAAGGCCTACCAACCCGACTGCTGGCCTCACGCCCACTTACGCACGGCAGAGGTGGACGATCATCCAACCGATACGGGGAGGAGATGTGGTCAGTATCTCAGCATCCCCCAGCCGGAATGTTGGTTTCCGTGACCAGGGCCGCTTACCTATCGTAAGCTCCTCACTTTCCTCACGATGATGGGTGGGATCGAACCCGGGTCGCTTTCCGTGGCCAGGGACCAAGGTATGCTGCCCTATCCCGCTACACCATGGCGCAGGACGTAGCTGTGTAACGTGGAAGAAAAAATGAGCTTATAACATTCAATTAGTCTTCGTTGATTACTAATCCAAAAGTGATAATATTTTATCGCAAAAAAAAATCACCAAGGTGGCCCGAGTTTGATCCTAGGCGACCGAGATTTGTGGTGGATAACACGGCTCTGGGGAGGATTTTCTCCTGGGTTTCCGGTTTCTACCGTCATCTCATTCCAGCGGTGCACCATATTCATCTCAGATGTCCGGATGTAATAAAAGTGGGCGTTAAACACAACATATTACATTTTAATACTAATACATTATTTATCACTTAGTTATGTAAATAATTGAGAACGAGGAATAAGGAGTAGATTGGTGTTTTAGGCTCTTAACTCATATGCTTTCATTTTTATCACCACAGAACCTGTAAATGTGTTAGCAGTTTTCAAAACATCGCAACACATTCAAGTTGTATAGGGAGAAGCAGAAAGAAAATGAGAACATGAACGGGTAAAGAGTGACAGAGTTCATAAAAACTGAGAAGGAAAAAAGAGGAAGAAATGCAGTCGCAGTTAGAGTAAACGAAATGCACAGACTACGGGCAAGGTTGTGAAGCAGGCAGAGATTGTGGTGCCTGTTGTACTCACAACTAATCCTTTAATGACAGCATTTTTGCAATACGTCGCACTGGGACCAAAGCGGGTAGCTCGTGTTCTGTCTCATCTATGAGGGCGAGAAATTGAATGAGGAAGATGATAAGCTGAGATATGTAGTCTTTTCTAGTCTAATAAATCAATTTAGTTAGGTAATAGCAGTTTGTTACAGAATAGCTGTGTGTTAAAACTGTATATAAATCATGTATACAGCAAATAATGTAAATGCAGCACTTGATGATGCTATGATGTGACATAAGAAACGGAATGGGGACGCTTCGCCCACCGACAACCTGTAGGGATATGTTGTGGCCTACTGCTCACCTAGGAATAATGGATGCGAAATGAACAATATACCTCGCAAGGGTGGAGTCAGCGGAGCCGTGGACACTTGCTAGTCCCTAAACGTTGGATAGATTCGCACTTGGCGCACCACCGAAACTGCTTACTTCCACACAGCGATCTCTCAAATTTTTGCAAACTCCAAGCTTCTACACTTGCGTTTATGTAGAACGAATTAATCCACCAATCAGAAAACACTGGAAATGGCTGCCTTTGACAAAAAGATTATTGCATTGTATCAGAGTCATGCTTGTCTATAACAAAACGGATACATCTTATAAAGACGTAGCTTTGAACTAGGCCAACTGCGTTGAATACGATATCAAATAGCCCTGGAGTCATTATCATATATCTTTGGAATTTCACTTGATCGTTATCTCTCATTTCACGAAGTAAATTATGAAAGTCTCCTTATAAATTCTTCTTTCATTCAGGGAATGAACCCACCACCTGCGAGACGACCGTTTTCTTTTCAAATATAGTACACCGAGTAAATTGGCTACTGTTGCTTTAACACTCATAAATGTTACTTCATGATTAGGAGACATTTTAAATCTTCTAATTGCTGTGGATATTTTGAGCTTCCGGAGAAGGCCACGTCGTTGTTTGGCTTGTGCCCTGAGGAAACCCACAACATGCGGGGTGAAGCGTCCGCAACAAGCCAAACAACGACGCGGCCTTCTCCGGAAGCTCAAAATATCCACATTGACACAGGCCGTGGAAGCCTTCGCACCTACATCTAATTTCTGATTCGTTATAATTACGTTTCCGTGTTTCCATTATGAATGCTTCACTACGTTTATGGTTACAACATACGTTTGCGTTCTTCCATCAATGTTTGCGTTTTCATTGTGAAGGGTACTTAATACTTCATGCTTGTATAACATTTTCTTGACTTCTGGTCCACAATCGACTAGTGTTCATTTAGTGTTTCATTGCCAGAATTTCTGCATCAAACAAATAAGAAAAGGATTCCTCCAGAGATTTGTTAGTACAATCGTGACCAACAATTCTTTCCGTCACCCGCTGAATTTGTTCCCAGCTCTTTCCTTTCGACACTTCTACTAGGTACAAATTTTGTTCATTGGATAATCCCCGTGACTTCAATTCAATAAGAGTTTGGCTCACCCAAGATTGGTAGAAATGAGTTAAAAGAAAACACAATAGGAAGCTCAACACATCAGCCCCTTTCCGTGCGTACTACTGTGCATTTATTTAATTCTACTATTAAATATAGATGTTATGAAAGTTGATGCGCAAATAAGGAATTCAGTAAGCAAATAATCGTAGTAGATTAGACATATGCACATTTGGGTATATTTGTTAAATGTGAACAGGATGTTAGTTTAGTAGTTTACTATGAGGTACGGAGGCATCGTCGCGGGCGTTCCATATGGTCGACGCTTGAATAGACGTGGCTTTCTTAGATCCATCCTTAGTAGCTACTGACCGAAACAAAAGATACAAAAGTCCACATGTAACAAAAGGTCGACTTGAATAGAGGGGTTCTGGTGTGCATAACACATTTTTCTTGAAAGGAATCACACACATCTGGACTGCCCGTCCAGGAGGACAGACGTAATCCGAGAAGGAATGTATCTGATCCTGCGTAAATCAAGAAGTAAGTGTTACCGCGTAATCTACGTTTTATATACGGTAACTCCAGACATTAATATAGATTGGTGCCCCTTTGTAGGCATCTTCGCGACTTACGTAATTCAAAAGAGAAGCACTCATTAAACAATTCTTTAATTTGGATTCCAGTGTTATCAGTGTCATTATTACGCCTATATATCCACGCAGACCCTGAGAGAAAACTCTTGCTCAAGACTGAGGGTAAACCGCGCATTGCTTCAAATTTGCATAACGTTACCGGAAACGTGGTGACAGTCTTGCACAGTGCAGGGCACTTATCAATGCCATGCATTCTTATTCAGCAACTTGGTTACAAAAACATTTTATTTTTACTAAATAGTACAGTTTTGTGCCTTTGCTAGTCAATCAAATTGCCAGAATTGTGCAACATCGTACAAAAGAAATGAAACATGGAGAGGGCGGAGATACAACAATAATGGGAAACATACGTTCTAAGATGGGGGTCAAATTCAACACAAACACGAGAACGGTTTTTTTTTAAAAATGTAGACATTAATTTTTCTTTACTACATTTCGGGCTAGGTTCATTTTAATGATTAATCGAGATATTTCTTTGAAAGAGTGTTTTATTTGCAGACCAAATGAGATACATAATTTTATATTCAAATATTGAAGAAAAGAAAACCTATTGTGGCCTAAGAATTTCAGGAAACATTTTCTTCTATTTCTGCTGAATTTTGTTTCATAAGGATTGTAATGCTGGTGCTGGTTTGTACTTCAAGGCGGCAGGCAGGCCTCGACAGAGAAGAAGCGCTTGGGGCAGTACACTATGAGAAAACGCTTGTGAAAGTGCGCCGGTAAAAATGTGAGTTTTAATGATAGGACGAGGAAATGGTGTGTTTCTTTCTCCGGAAATTGCCCGGGGCAGACACGCGTGACTTATGTACAGAGTGCGAACTGATGGGTCAGGCCTGTATTAAAGGGCATGCTATTTTAAAATGTCGTCTGCTTTTTACGCTTAAAGAAAAGCATAAATAGCATGTAACGAAGAAAAAAGCAAGGCTATGGTTTAAAAATAGCCCTGAAGGAGCTACGGTTTAAGCTGTCTAGCTATATTCTCATTCTCTGCAGCACATTGCACCCAAAGCTTCATATTACTAATCACCTATGTTGGGCAATCTAATCATGAAGTTTAAAATTTCCTTAAAAAATGAGACCGCCAATTAAGATAACATATTGATTTTAGCTATTTATATCCTCTATTTTACACATATTAGAAAGACAGAGCTTTGCGTTCCTTCTAATGATTCTATAATTTGCATGTGTATACATTAAGGCAAGGCTACACTGAAAATTCCAAATTCTATAATAATAAACCTACCATTATGAAAATATAGCCACATAATTAGAGTATCATTTTAAACAATGTAATTGTTTTATGTTGCTACACCGAATAGTTTCATTAATTATTAATTATTTTTTTGAAAATATTGTAAAAATTAGAAATGTTCTACATGTCAAAAAATTTGAGATTTTAAGTTGAATCTTTGTTTTTGGCCAGTACAGAGAAATTTTAAAAGACCCACGTTCTTAATTTTTGGAATCTTGTAGCATTTGTTCTAAAATATTTTCCACGTGTTAGCTCTCAAAATTTTGAAAATATTAACTTATTTTATTACTTAACACCATATAATTTTCAAAACATGAGCATTAACAAAAAGGGGGGAATGTGAAGTTTTTTATTTACATATTATGGACCTATCCTGGAAGTTTCGCCAAGCTGAACGGAAAACTTTGACGCGTGGGGCATTTTGTATACTGAGCAGTGTTAGAAAAAAAGTTTCTCAAAAACTGAAATTTAAAGTCATGATTGTTACTTTTAATAACTGTTAAAGGTCTCTTTAAACTGTTTCATCGTGGCCTAAAGTGGTGCAAATGATAAAAATAGCATGCTATATATTATTACAAACCCTAAGCTACCAAAAATGCCAAAAAAAGAAAATTCCATGACTTTCAACATTTTCGGCGAATTTTCAGTGTAGCCTTGCCTCAAATTACATACTGAAATTGCATTTTCCACAGAAAATTGTTTAATTGCCAGGAGGCTCTTGTAAATGATCAATGCTGGAATAAATCAATAAAAGGGCTGAACATCACTCTAAACAACACTACCTTTGAATTGCTGAACTATTTTCAATCTGTCAAACTACAATGTAATATGCGCAAGACCAATATGATGCACTTCAACTTGCTAAAAAATATGTCGGTAATATAAATCTAAAAGTACAGAGTGACATTGTGTCAGAAGTGAAAGCACTTAAATTTTTGGGTATTGTGTTGTATAATCGACTAACTTGGGCTGATCATATTGAAAACATATGCGGAAAAATTAGTAAATCTTTATATCCCTTAAGATATTTTAGAAAATACAATAATACAAATATCCTAAAATTAATATACTATGGATGTATCTATCCATATCTAATCTATGGAATAGAAATATGGCGTTCAGCAGCAAAAAAAACACATGGATAAACTGCTTGTTTACCAAAAAAGTGTGTTAGAGTCATGTATAATCTAAAAGCAAGAGAATTTTGCAGGGATACCTTTATAAATGAAAAAATAATCACCATCCACTCTCTGTATGCTTAAACAGCTATAATGCTTATTGTGGACAAGTGTAATCCAGTTAAAAACAATCAGGTACATGAACATAACACCAGAACCAATATGAATTACTATAGAGATAGTGTAATTAAAACTGTCTCTCAAAATGATGTACATATACTGGGAATTAAGCTTTACAATAAACTGTCATCTGCTATTAAATCAATAGCTAGCATCTCAAAACAACAGTTTAAATGGAAGTTAAAGGCTGTCCTCATAAATAAATGATTATATAACTTAAACGAATTATGACATTGCAGCATTAACTATACTTGAAAGTGATAAATTCATTAAGCTGATTAAGGGGTCATTTTTAGAATTAGTTTCTAATGCTGTAAATGACTATGTAAATTAGTTTCTAATGCTGTAATTGACTACGTAAATTAGTTTCTGTAGTTTTTAGTCTTATGTAAATTTTTATATTTATCTTTGTATCTTGAACTGACGTGTCCTATAACATATGTATCATATTCCAAAGGATGAAATAAATACAATTACAATTACAAAATATCTCACTTTAATAATTTGAGAAAATCAATTATAACGCTTTGGTGTCCCTTTATTGGACTTTTAAATTAATTCTAGATAATTCTAATACTTATTTAACTAATTACTTAAATGAATATGTTGCTACTCTAAAGAGTGTTTAGAGGGTTTTGAAATAACGCACAGGCCGCGCCGTGGCTCAGTGGTTAGACCGCTTGGCTCTCACCAAGGCGGTCCGGGTTCGATCCCAGGTGACCGCAAAGTGAGATTTTTGGTGGACAACA
Source organism: Mantis religiosa (assembly GCA_030765055.1). Taxonomy (NCBI): domain Eukaryota; kingdom Metazoa; phylum Arthropoda; class Insecta; order Mantodea; family Mantidae; genus Mantis; species Mantis religiosa. The sequence continues at coordinate 68,253,935 of CM060953.1, read as the reverse complement.
CGGCGCTGGGGCGGGTTTTCTCCGGGACCTCCGGTTTCCCCCGCCATCTCATTCCACCGGTGCTCCATCTTCATCTCATGTATCATCAGTGTCATCGCCTGCGGTGCCGTATGTACTAAAAGCGGGCGTTAAACACTACACACTACACTAAATAACGGATATGATATCACGAATCCTCCGCAGTTTTAATCGTTATGTATTATGCATTTGAACTTGTTTGCACAGAAAGAAAAGAAATACTATTGAGGACTTCGTGCGATATAGTGTAACTCTGGAGGGTTTTAGATATTTAGGGTGTTTTGAAGCACAAAAGCGAGTCGTTTTGAAAATAGCAGAATATGAAGGAAATATTTAATAAAACACTAAACCAACTCTTTGCACTGCATTGTGCAGCTCAGAAGCCTTTTCATGAGGCGAAGTAATTGGAAATGGAGAAGAATTGAGTGTGAATGAGACGAAATAGTAATAATTTACAATCAAACAATAAACTGGCAGAGGCTTTGGATAAGATAATGCCTGCTTGCTTTGAGGTACCAATGGAGTAGAGATAAACATTAAAATGTTGGGATTAAAGAAGATATAAAATATAGTTTAGAGGAATTAAAATATATTTGTCATATGCAAAGAAAAATTAAAAAGCAGGAGGAATACAGCAGAGTGGTTTTTAGGGTGAATAAGGTAACCGCGAATGAATACCCTTCATAGGTGACAATTTGTGAAGTGAAAAGCGACCGCTCTAATGTACTGAGAACGCAGGAAAGCACTTAGGTTGGATATAGAAGAAAAATAATCTAGGGACCAGGTAATGCACAAAAAGTCCACTGCCAAGCCGTAAATACATTTCCGTGTTAACCTTAGGTACCTGCTTTCATATAAGAGAAGGGATTAAGAACTTTCCAAAATCTCACCCTCTTTTACAGATAGCTTTCTACATTTTAAAAGAGGTGCAGACACATGTTCGCCATTTAAATAAAGTATTAGAAATGAAAGTCTGAGTTAATTTATTCGCATGACTTTCTTTATTCTTATGCAAACTATCACTCCAGCGAGTTCATAATAAACGAAATAAACATTTTGACTACTGGAAATCTTGTTATAGGTACTTAAGGACTCTGGAAATATGACTGGATTAAGCAATAGTCAAAATTGTTAAGAGCTTGCTGCTTTGTTATAGCTTAAAATTTTTGTTTCCTTTACATGGTCAGGCCAAAGTAAAACGAATAAAGACCTATTTGAGAAAAGGATAAGTTGAAAAATGCATATCACTGACAAAGAAAATTTCAAAATTAATTTACTCCTTAACAACTACATATCTCTTAAAAAGCAAGGTCTACCTTATATAGTAACATTACGTCCATCTCTTACACTCTACAGGTTATGCAAAAACATTCGAACTGATGGGTCAATTCCAGAAAAATTTCATCCGCCATGATTTCATCAAATATACATATGAAAAAGAGAAAAATGTTGTGTGTATTGTCATTTTGGTATCGGACTCTGAAAAAGGTAATTTTACACCCCTTAATAGGACGGACGCAGCCATAAATGTTAAGGGTGGCAACCGGTGTTTATTTTCAAGCCTGATTTTGACAGGATCAATCGTGGGAGGTCTAGAAAGATGGCCGATAGGTATATATATATGTATGTATGTATGTATGTATGTATGTATATATTCCTTTAACATTTAGTTAATCTTCCATATATTCCTTTTACATTTAATTAATCAACCTGTGGAACACCCGCCTCGGTAGCGTGGTGGTAGCATGTCTCCCTCACGTTCAAGAGGTCCCTAGTTCAAATCTCGGTCAGGGTGAGTTACCTGGATCAGGTTTTATCGGAGTTTTTCCTTATCCTGCAAGACGAATGTCGGGTAACTCCAAGCTCTATGCACCCTGGGCTCAAATCATCGTCCGATATGACTTAACGTTGGAGGACGTAAATTAAAAAAAAAAAATTTAAAAAAAACTCGAGGAAGAGAGTACCGTTTCAAAAGAAACACCTTCCTTGGAAGATGCCGAACTCAATGCTGTTTTACAAAACAAAACGTATACCTACCTTTCTTTTCTAAAACGCTGCTTGTTGTTGCTCCTTTTCCTTTAGGTTCAAGAGGTCAAAAACAACTATTTCCATTGAAATATCGATATCATACTTTTGGATGAAATGCTAAGTGTGTCTCTTTTGTCAAGGAGAACTGAAATCCTCTCTTTCGATTGGTGCAATATATTGCCTCCAAAAGAACCGTCCTTCTGAAAGGAAGTGCATAAGTAATTTCTTGCAATACTTCCTTTACTGGCTATACATAATAAGGAAAAATTGCCATTGGATTTTAAAGCAAGATTAAAAGTCACTTGTCACGATTAGTCTCAAATAGTCGCATGATCCATGAAGGAATTCCATTGTGGCTTCATTTTGAGTGTTTTGAGACTCAGGTGTGACTGTTTTTTCGAAACCTACTCCTTGATTGAACACTTCCGATTACCTAAACGAAGTATGTAGTGATAGATGTTCAAACCGGAAAGATAGGCGATGAGGTGGGTGGCTAGTTCGTTATCTTATATATACACAGGAATTAGTAAATCCCACCTCTGAGGAATCTTAACAGACTCGTAATTCAACGCACAAGAGGCCAACAGAGACGTCGCAGAGGACCAAGGATAACGAGGTAGCCAGGTACTTCAAAACATACCACGCATCCTTTTCCTGCTCGACTGTCTCCTCCACCAACAAATCGTCAGCTTCGTTTGTTCCTACATTCGTCCTCCAAGGACCTGAGTAACATTCAATCTCTACTGAATATCGATCACAGCTTAGATTGTCTCCAGCAGTACAAAACAATTTTCTAGATACGTTTCAGTAAAATTTCCCTCCCAGATCACAGGCAGTATATCAATTGAAAGATATCTGTTCGTGTGAACAGGTCCCTCCTCCGAGGTAGTTTGTCTCGATTTACCAATTCCTTCAATGGAATTATATTGCAGTGAAGTCTGTACAAATCGTTGCTGCAACCGTTTCGAAGCTGAATTAATCTAAAGGCACTTTCCAGGAATGAAACTCAATCCCCAGTGCTTGCTGAGTTGGAATTATTGATTTAGTTCTCCAGAGAACCACAATGCTTTCATTCTCTTCTTGTAACTCCAATAAGTTGTTGTAAACATATCCTCAAACGGCATTTAAACACACGTTGCGAAAAGTATCAAAAGTTAAGCTCATGCTAAACCATTTTTGAGAGATCCTTCAAAATCGCCTTCGCAGCCTTCACCACTGCTTCTGATGATGGATAATGCCTCCCACGAAGGCGCTTCTTCAAGTTAGGGAATAGAAAAAGGTCACATGGGGCTAAATCCGGACTATAGGGAGGGTGAGGGATGCACTTCACGTTGATTTTTGCAAGATATTCAGCAAGAATATCGGCAATATGCGAACCCGAATTATCCAGCCTGCTTCACGGATGTGTGGTCTTTTACGCCTGATATGAACTTGCAATGTCTTCAGGACATCCCTGTAGTATTGTCCATTACTGATGTGTGTGCAGGTACAACATGCTGATAAACCTTTACATGAATATCAAAGAATGAGATGATCATAAATTTCCCAGCAGAAGTAACCACTTTTGCTTCTTTGGGGGTTGGTGGTAAAGGATATTTCCACACTGTTTCTTTCAGGATCAAAATGATGTAGCCAAGATCTTCTTCTATCATCAACTTTAACTGCATGTTACCTCCATTGCAGCGGTACTGAATATATCTGAATATATCTGAACTTGTCTGGTTCTCACAGGCGGGAACCAGGAGTACTAACAATGAAACTACTACGGCGTGTTTGTTTTACATTAAGCTAGCAGAATATAATAAGATTGAATTTTAATGCGAAAAATTATGACCGTAAAATAATTATGATCATCATTTATTGAACAGCCCTGCCGACTGTCGTCGCAGTGTCGAATCCCCTCAGTAGTAATGCTTATCCTAATCTATTTTGTGGCTTTTGGTACAGGAACGGAGGGTGCAGTTCTGGTTCAGCCAATGACGTTCGGAGGATTGTGATGTAGAGAGGTGTTCGAAGTCATGATCCTTTTGATGTAGGATGTAAGGACGGAAAACAGATTATTTCCCAGCCTAAATGTTCATCGCAAACACGAGGTTTCTGCTTCACATCATTCCTTTGTGTTCTAACTAGTTGTTTCTCATTTGTTCTAACTAGTTGTGTTTTATTTCGTTTATTATGTCGTTTAAGTTGAACATGTTTAATTCTTAATCAGGTCTTCGCGGGTGATTATCCGTGTCAAGTTAATGAATGTCGAGCTTTCGGCCAATATATACTCCATGACCTTCTTCAGGATCTGAATATATCCGAAAACTCAAGTTTCATTAACTTCACACGGATAATCAACATGGAAGCCTTTCTAATAACTCTCGTCGTGAAAGCTTCAAATTTTGCACGTCTGTGTTCTATTTCGTCATTACGTTTTTTATGTAAAAGTACATATCCCGCTACAGAATGTAAGAATTTCATTTCGGCTGATTCTATGTCTCTTCTATCTGATCTTGTAAGTGTCCAATTCTCACAGGCAAAGGTTAACATGGGAACTGACAGTTTTATAAAATTTTAATTGGTTTGTTTCTGATATTTTATTTCTCATTGTTATTATTATTGTTCCACACATGTTTTAGGTAGCATCTGCTTTTATTTACCAGTACCTTATACTTATCTTTTATGTTAATACTTTATGAAGTGGTTTGCGCCTTGGAACGCCATCACTTTTGTTTTCAACTCTGAAATTCGCATGTTGTAATTGCTGTAATTTGTGTACTGCTATACATTGTATAATTAATTTGTATAATTTGTAAGATCCACACTCGAGTGGATATGCTTGACTAGTATGGAGCCTTATACCACCAAATTTATCAAAGTTATCGAAGTTATTCAATACAAATTTCTAAGGTATGTGTTTTTCTTCATAACTTATCATTATTTTCCTAAGTTCATATCATGTAATTCATTGTTTCATTTATTCGAATTTAGAAGTTTAGTACATAGGAGAAATTCTCACCTACTCATTTTCGTACCATTTTTCTTACATAGAAAGGTTAATACTTATTCCTATAAATACTCACGTATACATAAAATACAGTCATTATATAATAAACTACATCTCTTAAACATTGATATATTTAGTATGAAAATCAGAAACTTTGCTTTAACCTGCGATTACAACAAGTGGAATGATTGACTTACTGTACATGTGAACCAATGTTACCAACATATTTTTGTTTGTTTTTGTTTTATCGTTTAATCTGTAATTAATTTTGTGTTGTTTGATACATTTTGTCCACATTGTAGCTTTATAGTGAACATTGTAATTGGAGAAACCTGTAATGTTCACATTGAATAAATAAAAAGATAAATTTGTAGTTCTCTCTCTGTGCTGCTATATATTACTTGATTGTCTGCAAACAGTACGGTGTTTCAGGCCTTGTTATCTATTTTAGGGCTTACATTCACTCAATTTTATAACTTTTATAAGACAGTGTTCATCTCGATTAATTGAGACTCATAGAGGAAGCGATAGGAAGATTGGTTTGCGCAGATGCAGTTATCTAACTACATCAGATTATTTTTAAATGTGATGCTCTTTCCTTTCATACTGCGTCTCCCAGTCGCCAGATTTTAGAATTACTCTATCTTTTCAGGCTCACTGCCAAATATAAAACTAAATGTGCTAGAAAAAGTTATAAATTCACGCCTCTCTCATTTCTGCTATGCGATTAACCATTGCTTCTCTCGCACTTTGCTTGAGCTACAAAAAAGTAATTTAATGTTTGTAACACTTTCGCTTCTGCATAAAAATGCGACAAAATCTAGGATATTACTCAGATAAACAAAACGAGCAAAACATACGTGTAAAATATTGAATTATAAAGTAGAATGCTGAATCAAAATAGAAAGTAAAATCTAAAGTGTTGCTCTCATATGACCTTCCTTACTCGTATTGTGCTAACAATACCTAAAATGCATATTATTATATCCACTTCATATTAATCTAGTAATTGGAATGATTAATGTTTTAATTAAATATTTCCTTGTAGGTTTAAAGAGAATGTAGCTTTACTTGACTAACAGAACGCGCACCAAGGGTGTTCTGTTGTTTTAATGATGTTAATAACATTTGTATATTAAAATAGATAGCTTTTGTTTCTATTTATTCTTCTTTCTCGAAAGTGTAAAAGATATTTAATAAAACAATACATATTTTATGCTTTCACCGACCAACCTACGATAAGTCAGATTTTGTGGAACACATCCTGGAGACAATAAGAGGACTAAATCCAGAACAACCATCAGCACATGGCAAGAAAACTACGAAGGGTTGCCATAAAGTTTTAATTATCACCTGGTATTTTTATGATAGAGTGATGAAAATTTCTCACTGTCATCTTTGATCCCTCGGGACATAACGTTAATACTTTCAGTGATTTTAGCCCTTTTTTAAAGTGAGTGCCAGAAGTGACTGAGGTGTAAGATGGAGAAAATTGAGGCCTACAGTGTGATCAAGTTCCTGCATTTGAAGCGCAAAACTGCCCGGGAAATCCCTGATGAGATGACGACTGTTTATGGAAATGATTGCCCATCGTATGATACTATAGTTAGGTGGAAAAGGAATTTTCAAACTGGTCACATGTCCCTGACAGTGGAGCCAAGAGCTGGTACACCGTCAATGACAGACGATGCTGTCACAGTGAAGAAAGTGGGCTGTTTAATACTGGAAGGCAGACGAGAAACCATCCAAATTATCATGAACGAGACACATCTTAGTTATGGTAGTGTGTGGAAAATGATTCATGATCAACTGCACATGTCTAAGGTGTCTGCAGGATGGGTTCCACGTTTGCTCACCCCTTTCCAAAAGCAAACATGGCGTGACCCTTCAACATAGACGTTGAGGATGTTGGAAGAGGAAGAAGATGAATTTGATCGTCCGGTAATAATGGATGAATCCTGAATCTATCAGTATGATCCAGAGACAAAAACCATGAGCATGGACTGGAAACATGCCGATTCCTTCCCTCCCAAAAAGGCAAAGGTGCAAAAGTCAGCTGTGAAAGTCATGCTTTCAGTTTTCTGGGACTGTGTGGAGTCATCCTTACAGATTATCTTGCCAATGGTCAAACTATACTGGCAGATCCTACTGCAATCTTCTGGAAAAGTTACGAGCAGCTCTGATTAAGGAACGATGTGATATGCTCTCTAAAGGTGTTCCTCTTCTGGCTGACAATGCATCAGCTCATTCATCTCAAGTTGCAGTTGGCAAAACAAGGGTGTGGCATTCACAGCTTACGCATCCGCCTTATTCGCCCGATCTTTCACCAAGTGACTTTCTTATTCCCATTAATAAAGAATCCATTGCGTAGTCGCCGATTTGGCATCATAAATGACGTCATTAATGAAGTGGAAGAGTGGTTTAAAGCGAATTCTGCAGACTTCTACAACAAAGGTATTCGAAAGGTCAAGAAACACTGGGTAAAATATGTAAATCTGGATGGTAACTACGTAGAAAGAACTAACAAGCACATATCAACACAAACTCTTTATTACATTTTCAAGGGTGATAATTAAAACTTTATTTTCGTCCTCAAACAGCTTACTCATCACTCACATGTTTTTATACATCATATACCCCCATTATTATCACTGTTCTTTTAATGTTGTTAGTAACATTTGTATATCAATGTATGTTACAAACACTGAATCAATCTTTGTCGGTTATACTAATGCAAATAAACAAAAGTTTCCATGTATTTACCTACGTACATCTTTCTGTGTGGTTACAAGAGCGACATAGAAGGCGAAATAATAGACTAATATTTCAGTTTGGTTCACTATTTACTGCTTTTGAAATTCCATTCAATTCGTTTAAGCTAAATTTTATTTTTTTACTTATACATATTTCATACGGTAGATAAACCTTGTTCTATCTCACACGGTTTAGTAATTTACCAAATTATACGTAAATCAGAGTGCAAAGTAATCCCTGCAGTGTTAAGATAGAAGTCAAGACATATATCTTAGTGTTGTAAATAATTTAAGAGTATGAAACTTAAATAAACACACTTTTAAGACGTTTTTTGATAAAGAGTAATAAAATAACTTCCATAAAATGTCGGTTTAGGTTAAGGGGATATTCTAGAGAACGACATGTCGCAATCTTCATGGACAATCACACTTTAATGGGTTCCTAATGTTTTAGTATTATGACTTAATATGTGGTAGAATTAATAGTCTTGTTTGCAGAAATTTAAAATGCCTTTTATTGTACTAAACAGTAACTTTGTACAACCCTGGCAGCAGCAAAATGACGTAACATACACAAACGCAGTCCTCAAGGCCGTTTCGTTGCTTCACCACACATAAACAAAAGAATTCGCTGTGGTACAGTTAAAATGCACAATTATAACACAGCTGCTCAACTCAACTAACAAGTGATAATTCCAGTCATTGTTCTAGAATGTAGTCGATCGTTCGATAACAATCGCGACGACATCAGAAAAAATCTAAACTTTCTCTGTCTCTTTCTCTCACTGTTTTTTTCTCACTCTCAGCGAGCGTCTAGCGCTGCGCACCACTATCTGTCTCTTTCTTGCCTGCCCACGCACAATAGCTATGGCTTTGCGGATGCTCCAATCCAACAATGCGGTCGGTGACAGTATTTATGTATCTTACTGTCGTGATGTCACTGAAAATATGTCTTTAGTTCTCAAATTCGGAAAAAACTGCTTCTTTCAAAAAGGATCATGCCCATTTATGTGTATTCAAGTATCTCTAAACAACATAACTTATATAGGAAGAACCGTTTAAATATCAAACATGACATGCAAATTCAAGATCTCCCATGATTAGGATAAGAAATTCTTAAAAGTGTACCTCTACTATATTGTACTCCAGACACACAGAACTTTTCCGAAATTTTGATTTTCTTGAAAACAGCTCTAGCGAGTGTCCTAAACATACTATATGTATGTTTTAAATAATTTCATAACAAAATCAAATATGTATCTGGAATTAACTAGGAATCAGTCTGAAGTCCTGTTCACTTTGGGTTATCATTGCATACTTCGCAGATCATACGAGACAAACGTCATTTTTCTACACAAAAATTTGTATTTCCTTGAAGGAATCAATTTATGTAAAATATCTAATTCTATGTAGTGAACCATTTCCGAGATATTCGTCGTGGTTGGCTTGAATTTTCTAACATGTACATATGCTCTTCTCAAATGAGAGTTAGCTTTCCCCACCTTCTAAAGTCATCACATAGCAGCCAGAACTTAAAAGACTATTTTGGTTTAGGATTTCTGCAATTCTCTACTTTCATTCTAATTCTCGGAAATATGTAATAATGTAGGTTCATAGAATTAAATGTTCAATTTGCTGAAATTCTAAATGTTCTTTATTGCCGTAGAAATACACTGCTCAATTCTCACGTAACAACATTACATCACATATACAACACAATCTTCCAAGGTCGATGACAATAAAAAACAGCGTTCAGTTTACGAAATCAGCTCTCGTTACAACAACACTCTCAGCTGTTCTCTACTTATCTCTCCCGCGACTGTTTTACAACTCACTGCTGGCGTGTCACAATCTCTTATATATCTCATTCACAGTTCTAGACTGTTCTGTGCAATCACCTAATCTTTCTGGAATAAACGAGGTATTTAATGACGTAATCCGAATATTCTATAACCTTCCAGAAGCGTAACTTAATATATGCCGGCAAGTCCTTTACGTCCGTGATATATAATCCGTGAGTTATTTATCAGATCTATCGTCATCTGCCGGCTATTTGTGTACACTAGCCGTGCTATCGTAGATAACAGCCTCGCGACAGTATGTAACTCCTATAACATTTTCTTTTTGACTTTTGCCATTCACATTGCACAAGTGCGCAAAATTCGTGTGAATATTAGGAGTTACAAAACACATTCCACTTCACACAGCACTGATAAAGCTGTGTTTAAAAATGCCATACATGACCTTTCGTTGCTACCATTTACGTGCTTTATTTTTACTGGTTCGAGTATTGCTTAAGAATTTCTATGATTGATTAACATTTTTCATGCTGTAGTGGAGAACGGCTGCATCACAGTCCATAAAACCCAAGGAAGGGAATTCTTGCAAGGAAAACTCCTAGATAACTAGAGTCAACATGAAAATTTCAATGCCATGGCCGGGATTTGAACCACGGATCTCCTGGTTTCCGTTCAGTCGCTCTTAACTTTTGAGCTACCAGCTACGTGCCGTCCTGACATTAAATTCTCCAGCTGACTCATACATAACCCCGGTAGACCACTAAGGGCTCTCGCATCCGAGATACACCGTTTGTGGCGACTTACTATCGTAAGTACTTAAGTCCATGGCATTGAATTTTTCATGTTGACTCTATCTATCAAAAACCTTAGCCTATATATGGCTAGCGTGGAGAAGTGATTAATTTCCATCAATTAACTAAAATAACTGGTAGATAAGCTTAACATGGCAGTCGTGTGCCATAATCATTAACATTATCAACCCCATTTGCATAAATTTGTGTCATATTGGCAGCCTCTAGGTTCATTACGCGTCCCTAAACTCTTCAATGAATGAATTTCCACATGAATAAGTTGTACTTTTTACGTGGATGAATGGTGTAATCAGTTTTAGCGCTTTGATCTCCGCATATATCTGTGAAACAAATATATTTTTATTGAACGAGACATGCTAACTGAAACCTAAAATTACAATTCTCTGATAGCTCATTCTGTGAATTCCGTTCCACAGTTGTACACCGGTTAATGGAATGTTTGGTGCATTTCGAAAAAATGCCGGCCCACAATGAAATACTTTTAAATCCGCAAGTTGAAACAACATTTTTAAGCTTATTTTCCATTCCATTAAACGTTAAATCAGTCAGTAATTTACTGTAGTTTATTTAAATACCATACGACAACATTCCATAAAAATGCCGAAACAGTTACACGTGATTACTATGACTTCCACGTTCTAGCTCCAACTGTTGGTAATCCTTTTGCTAGACGCTTATTGTATAAATTAAATATTTATTTGTGTATTTATTTAATTTTATTTAAAGTATGTTTATACATGATATAACATAGTGCAATCTATATAAACCTGAACCGTTTCAATTTTGTGAGAATATAATACACAACTGGGAGATTACATTACACTATATACATCTCAGAGAAAATGTTGGAAGTGTCCTCCTCCAGCATCTATTCATATTTTCACTCGTCTCACCATATTCTCTGAAGTTTTACGGAGACTATCCTCGTCAATGTGACTTACTTCGGTTCGAATGGATTCCTTGAGAACATCAATTGTCCGTGGTCTATCCTTGTACTCTCTATTTTTAGATACCCCCACAAGAAAAAATCCGGTGAAGTTAGGTCAGGGGATCTGGGAGGCCACAGACCTTTTGAGTTTATGGGATTATAGAAGAAACTGGTTACAAGTTCCATGGTGTCATTAGATGTATGGTACGTCACTCCATCTTGCTGGAAATAACTTAAAATTAACTCAGGGTGAAGCATCAATAAACGCTCACAAACAAAATTTATCACTTTATGTATAAGGGAAACCTGTATTTTGGTACCGAGTACAAAAGATGGTTTAAATGTTACATAGAAGATTCCATCCTCTTGCAATCTGCTGTGCACGACCCATGAGGGAAAATAATATGACACCAATGTTGGTACAACGTAACCTGAGCATTCTTTGAGAAGTGACAAGCGTGCAGAGGAAACAAACACGAGGAAAATAGAATTTCATATTCTGTGTGCGATGTATGAACGTGCTCCAGAACATTGATGTGAAAAGGTAACAGTCCCATCTAACACACAGGGCATTTTCAAGAAGCACCTTACCAACACACGTTTCAAAGGCCTGTAGGCGTCAGATATATTTTTATTGCCTTCTCGAATGGAGATACTTCAAATACTTGTTGCCCAAAGCAAATCGAACAGTGAAAGCCAAGGCAGAGAAAGAAGATGATATTTCGGTATCTTTCAAATCCCTGCTTTTCTCAATCTGACCTCAGAAATATTTGAAAGTTCCATTGTAACCGTTGGGTAAACTATTTAATAGACTCCAGAGATATTACGTGTAAGAAGCTCATTGACATGTAAATATATATATATATATATATTTTAAAACTGGTTTCAAGCAGATATGATTTTCTTACGGTTAAAATGTGCGACAGCCGTATTTATTCGAAAATAACACCCTCGATTATAAGATTCTCAAGTTTTGCGAGTATTTACAGAAAAGAATATGTATGGGAATTTTAGACCCTGTCCGTTAATTTTATACAGGTTGTAATTCCAAGAAAATCTGTTTTTCAGAATTTTTTTGATATATTAAATATAGTTACCGGTAGACGGTTCATCAGGGCCAAGTTCTCCCCTTTTGTTCGCGAAGAAAGGAGCAAGTAGTTCTGGGAGGGGTGAGACACTGACTTTCACATACCTAATAGCAACATATTCCAAAATACATAAGGTACGTAGAGATTACTGTATAATTCTTACCATTTTGAAAAAACGACATATTTGGTTAAAACTGAAGCAGCTTTCTCAAACGTGAGTTTTTCTTGTGTTTTGTCTGTGTTATCGGTAACGTGAATTCGCCTAGAAGTTTCATGTAGGTTTTAAGATAGATGTGGAATTCACTAGTAAAAAATGAGCAATGGCTGAGAGTGCTCGGTGCATCCTAACCTGATTGGTTACTGGCGAAACCATGGTGATAAACATTACAGCGTCCAAAAGAGAAATCCTATCCTTTCGCAGCCCGAAGTATGCGAGTGTAAGACCCTCCCAATTTTTCGCCTATAAGCTGGTTTAAAAAAGGGAGCCTTATATTCCAGTTGATCTTCTAATTCGAATTATGCTTAATTAGGTAGATTATCTGGAGTAGCCCAAACAATTTCTTAAGTACTTTTAAACCTAAAGATATATGTCAATCATCAAACTTTCAAAGAATGTACTTCAATATATTGGTTGAGAAGGTTTTGTACCTGAAATATTATGAATAACATGAGAAACATACATTCTTTTGTTGTTCTCCAGGTCTAGTAAATGAAATAAAATCCAATGGAGTAAAGAGACACATGTGTAAACTTAAAAGAAAGGAAATAACAGGTTTATATTGAACTCAGGGGAAATTACTATCAGTCCTGTCTGGATAGTCTACCAATTCTACGAATTGTATGAAGACTGGGTTTATATTTTGGTGTAATATAGGCAGTCATATTGGACGATGAATGAAATGTTTGAAATTATACTCAAATGAACTCAGGGCCCATAGAGCTTACAGTTACCAGACATTCATCTTTCTGGATAAGAGAAACCCTGGACGAAAACCTTATGCAGGTAACTCATCCTGACCGAGATTCGATCTCAGAACCTCTTGAATGTGAGGCAGACTTGCTACCATCTACGCTACCGAAGTAGGCGTAAAGTAGATGGTAGGGCGGGGGAACCTGCAAAATGCAGGAAAATTCGCAAGTTCAGATAGGAGATTGGTATATTGGGATCTGCTAGCTGTCGAGAGGAATATCCATAGCCATAGGCAATTCATCTGTATGTTTATTTTTTTATTTTTATTTTGCGTTTTATCATCTTCAATATGTATTTATAGTCATTAAGGCATGTACCAATTACTTGAGAAATTTGAGTCCAATAAATAATCACTGATAGCTTATCTTAAAATTAGAAAGCTGTATGCTTAATAAAGCAAGACCAATTAAATTTCATTACTCGATCGCTAGAAAACTTTTATTTGAAACGAGAACATTAGAATCTCCAAATAAAATAAACTTTTATATCGAGTTTTTACTGAAAATGTACATGTTGAGGCCATTCAGTAAATGGGAGACCTTTCTTCCCGACAACACCCAACACTTTCCTACCTCGGCAAAAGAGCTTTGTTTCTAAATCCCAATCAGCAATCTCCATGATAATTATTTACAAGTTACTCTAAAACATAAATCAAACGACTGTTGAAATAAAATTTCAAGAAACGTAAAATTTTGAATTCCGTTTAAGTAATCTCTACCGTAGGCTTTTTTCTTCACACATTAAAAGTGTGGAATAGTTTCAATTCTTGAATCATTTGAAATATGTAGTGTTTTGGAGGGAATATTATGCAATGCTACTTCTGAAAGGAAATTTGAATATCTACTCGCATTAAACACCAATATAAGAAAAGAGGAAATAAAAGGAATTCAATAATCCCTCTATCTACCTCGGAAATATTTATGTAATGGAGAAACCCGTAACGAGAAAATTCCACAGACGTTAAACCAGCCAAGCTATGTGGAGCTATAATACAAAGGCCATTACAATATCGAAGAGCAATGAAGAGACTGCAGAACCAGGCAGTCAGGCTCTGGAAATGGAAAGACCCGATCACCAAATCCAAGATGATGAGGTTCGGCTATACACAGCTCAATTCTCTCTGTAGGAAGGAAGAAAATTCTGAAAATTCCATTTAAAACCTCCCTTTACCCGTTTGTTGAAGGCCACATATATTTGGGTCTTCTGCTCGACATACATTTCTTTTATTTTCTCTACTGTTTATAGTATGTACTTGAATTAAGCAGTTTCAGAGGAACATCCGCGTGTGCGTACATCCATGCGTGTGAGAGCCTATGCCGTTTATGCAAACAGCAGAACTCAAAAACAAAAGTTAGTTAAATATAAGAATTTTCTACATATGCGACACGATTTGCAAGCAAATTCTTTCATCAAAAAACTACCCTTTGTATGGAGAAACTATAATTTTGTTTTCCTCAAAAATGACTCAATTTTGGTCAAAACACCAAATGTTTAAGTTATGCATTTTCGTTATAACTTGAATTTTCTGGGAATGCTTCTGAAGACCAAATGCATTCTGGATGACATTTGCATTCGTAAGGTGCAGATGAACTGCTGCTGCCCAATTGTCGTAGAGCTCTTTAAGCCACACAACTTTTCTTACCTGATTTGTTGTAGAGTAACTGCCTTCTCTGTATCCTTTGTAATTAGTTTGGAAGTTTATTCAAAGAAAAATTTTGTACCCTGGCCATCAAAGAGAATGTAATATTAAAACTATCACAAACTGACCAGTATATAAATGATTTGACCATGGCTGCGTTCCCCAACTGCCATAGATATAGAAAATGATATGATATATTTATTGTCCATATTCCAAAATTTTACAATTTACAACTATTGTCTACATATATTTTTCGTTAACTTGTTGGTACCTTGACTTGCATGACACCCTGGTTTTCTGCTCTGCCAGGGAGCTCTTAAACTCCATGCCTCCCTGTTACTTAATTAGTCCCATTCTTCCCTCATCTTCCTTTCTTATATTCTTTACATTTCTGACCCATTTTTCTTTGACTTTCTGCAAGAACTCGCAAATACTTCTTACCTTCTTTACCTCCTTTCCCGTTAACATTTTTATAGCTACTATCCTCTTCTCTACTTTCTCCCATTTTTCTCCCAAACCTTTTTTCTCTATATTGCAACATCCTCGCATTCTGTTACCACACAATCCAAAAATTCTCTTTTCCTTACCTTTTATCCCTCTTAGAAATATTATTCCTTTTCTCATCCATGCTAGCCTTTCCCTCTCTTGCCTATTGCAGTAATCTACACATGCTTCTCGTCCCCAATTTCTTTTTATTTGCTTGTAAAATTGTAAATATTTCATATTTTCTAGCCTTCCCCATATTTCCCGTCTTTCTGTATCTTCTATTCTGCATTTTACTAATTTACCCACATCACCTGTATTTCTTTCCTCTAATCTCCATATACCTCCTACAAACCAATATTTTAATATAGAATAAATTAGTAATGCATTCGCAATATTTTTACCGATATGAGTGTTTTTGTTTCTCTACCCCTTGAATAATTCAACCGAAACAAGATTTTGCTGACAATCTAACTTTTGTGGTATATGGAATGAGAAAATTATAAGCTATTGTTCGTCTGGTACAAAAGCAGAGTCGAAAGATGAAAACTGGTATAAGCAATTTTTATTATGCAATTCATCCAGAAGAATGTTTACGTTCGGTACCACAGTTGGTACAACTGGAGTTTCGCTTCAAAGACACGAAATTTCATAATTTTGCAGTGTGGTTGGTTGCTGGTACACTACATTGGCTGCTGAAAATACGGCGAGGAGACACTGTGTTAGGAAATCACTTACGTATATTTTTAAGAGAGCAGAGATGGACCTTTAAACGGAAGAAAGCCTTGCGTTCTCTGGAGCAATATATTTATCACTTGGAACAAATGCAGATCTAATACCCATTTCAGCAAATAGAACCCTTCATATTGTCCCACAGTACAAGCCAATAAAACAATAAATTTTCTGAACCACTTACCCTGTAACCGTTCCCGTCTTAAACGTTTCCGACTTAATTATAAAAGAAAATTTAAAAAATAAAAGATAATATATAGTATAAAATGAAAAATAAAAATCAAATAAAAAAAACTTTGGATACACTTGAACAATAATCCTTCTGTCCTTAGAGATATTTAAAATGATTAATTTAAAATTTAATATATATCGCCTGAAACAAGATTTTGCTGACAATGTAACTTTTGTGGTACTTGGAATGAGAAAATTATAAGCGATTGTTCTTCTGGTACAAACGCATAGTTGAAAGAAGAAAACTGGTATAAGAAATTTTTGTTATGTAAGTCACAGACTATAGTGTACTCAAAAAGCGCACATTTTCAGGAAATTATCCCTATTACTAGTAACACTTTTGAGCTCTTTAGTGTCTTTTTATTTTCCTAACATTGGTTTAAGGGTGTTCATTAGGCGTAATCTTAAAAATTGCACCGCATTTATTGGACATTCTATATAATCGATTTACTTCTACTTTTAATTCTTTTCTTACATTTTGGTTCCGTTTATTTTAGTGAATCCAGCTGCTGCTCTTACAATTTCTGTAATTTCATCTCTGATGTCTATATTCTAGTAGTACTTCTTTTCGTTAATGTTCAACTTTATGACCCGTATATCAGAGTTGGTATCGTCAGGAATTCTACAGGCGCTTAAAACTGCCATCACTAACGGCTTTCAATCGGCAGGTCATCACCTGAGACAAGAGATCGACAG
Organism: Mantis religiosa; assembly: GCA_030765055.1. Classification (NCBI taxonomy): domain Eukaryota; kingdom Metazoa; phylum Arthropoda; class Insecta; order Mantodea; family Mantidae; genus Mantis; species Mantis religiosa. The sequence continues at coordinate 68,236,766 of CM060953.1, read as the reverse complement.
GACTTTTGATCTCCCCTTAAACTTTATATTAAGGACTTTTTGATTTGTTATTGTTTCTTAAAAAATGCATACTTTAAAAGTGCCAATAAATTATAATGGGTTTTGTTCAGGAATTTCATATAATCAAGTCCAAAATAAACCACCATAAGTTGTAAAGGGTAGAAGGCAGAAATACCTCGCGAACTCCACACAGAAGAAGAAGAAGGGATGAAGTGAAGCAGAGGCAGGACCCACATATTCGCATGCAGCCAGGTAACAGAGACACTGAGGCCGGTGTTGTCAAGGTTCTTCCACGTGAGGACAATGACTACAGTACGAGTCTTGGCACCGAAAACAACATAGATAATGCGCAAGTGTCTGTGCCAATTGTCCTTCACCACCAGTGACCTCGAGGCTAAAGGCGCATCTGGAAGATAAAGGCGTGGAATAAACAATTTCTTAAGTATTGATGTTTGTTTTATTGGATAGAACAAAGTTTACTTTGTAACAAGAAGTGGCTTTCAGCAAACTACAGATGGAGTATGCTTTAGCTGTATGGCAACGTTGACTTCCCCTCCCTCTCTCAACATTATTCATAGTTTATGACCACAGCAGCTTAGCTGTATCCATTGGACAAATATTGCTTGTGGAAGCGATTCTATAACGCCTCGGTTTGGTGGTTTCCAATCTCGGAGATGAAAGTATCTTGAAACACACTTGATCGCAGTACCCAGGTTAGTTTCTACTCTGTTATAGCACTTGAGGAAATTAGCTTTGGCGAGCATATAAGCCAATGCATTTTAAGTCAACGGTTTTTGGATCCATTATTACTTTTTTCTTTCACTCTGATTCTTATAAAAACTTGGGGTGTCCAAAATAGGAATAAATAAAGTAACTTAGGAATAAATTAAATAAAATAATTAAATTATGAGTCACAGAATACTTTAAAGTATGGGTATATATACTTGACATTTTCAGCACATTTTTACTTATTCTGACATATATCTAGATAATAGTTAGGGGAGGCATCGGAAGTATTTTAAGTTCTCATGAACCAAAAAAAAAAAAAATAGTCTTTTGAGAAACAAACATGCCCCTCTGAGTGTTTGTATGATTGTCTGTGTGTTTGTCTCAACAGCACAGTTCAAAAAGTCAGAAGAATACCAAACTGGGTATTGAAGTTAAAGATGGGGCACAAGAATTATCAAGAAACTTATTCATTTGTATGGAAAACGCTGTTTTTTCCATAAATGGCTGACAATTTTAATAGATGTGTTTAAGATATTTGCATAAAAATTACATATTTATTCAATTTATAGAATTATTATTTTTTCATATTCTATATGACTTATTTATACCTCTAATTGTCGAGTTCTTAAAACAGCAAAAACATAAGATTGAATAATTGCTACTGCAGACTCTAAAGTTAAAATTAGAATTTGTGTAATAATTAATTAACGTAGTAAAGATATTATTGTTGTTCTTCCGGTACTTCCTAAAAGATTCATTAAAAGGTGGCCTAATAGGAACTTAATCTAACAATTTCTCATTCAACAAAATATACTAAATCATTTAAAATAAAATACATACTTAATAAAAAATAAAATTGCGAATGATATAACTAAAGCAATGACTCCTCCTAATTTATTAGGAATAGATCTTGAAATCATTATTAAATAATTATTTAAAATAAAACTATAAATTTTTATGCATGAATAGACAAAAAAGAACCACACATAAAGTAGGTATTCTTTAAGATACATAATTTTATTTTGCGGATATTAACTCTTTACATGGCATGCGTTGCTAGAGCATGGTATCGCAAAATACTTTCCATTTATGCCCGGCCACTATTTAGTTTCTTCCGATGTCACGGAAATAATGTGGAATTTCAAAGCCAGCATTTACATTTAACTTTTTAAACATCTATCACCTTCATCTAATGTAGATATTTGACATCTGAAACAAAATTTATGTATTGAAAGTCCATATAAATTAACAAGAGATAGATGCAAGGATATAATTTTCAAATACTTTAGTGGAGCAGAGAAAGTGATGTGAATGTAACACATATTCCTTGTTGGTTATGGTTTTGGCTTCGTCGGTAAATCGTTGATCATTTAAAATAAGATTCTTTAATTATATCTTAGAACAGAGTATCACATTTTGAATTTTTCTTTAAATTCTGATGTCGAATTGTACGTAACGGTATTTATTACTCAACTTTTTCTAAAATTTTAGTCTTCACCTTTTAATTTGTAAAACACGCGTTCCCTCTCTCCAACTGTGTTTATGACCAGTATCTTTAAATTTATCCTAAAAGTAAGTTGATGTTTTATAATCATTTTAGTGATAAATTAAATAGGAGAAGCCAATCTAATGATAGGGTCTTTCTTACATCTTAGAAGTATAAAACTGGCATAAATGGGTGAAAAGATTTGCTCTCAGCTAAAGTTTTATGAAAATACGTAAAATACAAGTATTTAAAATAAAGGAAGGATAGTTTGTTTCACAAATTATTTAAATACTAAGCATTCAAGTTAATATGATTGAGTTTATGAATATTTAAGGTATGTCGAATCTGACCTTATAAGTTAAGAAAATTATGTTATTAAAGTACCTTTTTTCTACGTTCACAACAAGCAGCTATGCGAATTCCTTAATAAGTTTCTTTTACGATATATAGGAGTCGTTGGAGAAGTGTGAGAAGCTTTAAGTGTAAGCAAATTTATGATCCAGAAAAAGATATTTACATATTGCATATATACCTATATATATTATTTATTCATTCGTTTTATAAACTTCGTTAAAATTAAATTAAAATACTTGTAAACAGTATAGTTAGCAAGTAAATCTCTTTTAATGCATCCTGTGACAATCGTTCCATAATCTATTATTGTTGTTGTAATTTACGTCCTCCAACGTTAGGTCATATCGGACGATGAATGAAATGGGTGAAGTGATGCTCAAATAAGTCTGGGGTCCATGGAGCTTAGAGTTACCCGACATTCGTCTTTCAGGATAAGGGAAAACCACGAAAAAACCTTATCCAGGTACCTCACCCTGACCGAGATTAGAACTCGGGAGCTCTTGAACGTGAGGCAGACATGTTACCATCTACGCTACTGAGGTGGGCATAATCTATTATTGTTTCCTGAACTACATAACATGGCTCAGGCAGAAAATGGGTGTAAAGAAGTTAATATTTTGGATATAACCATAATATTAAAACTATTTATTACTGTCGAAGTTGGTGCTTTATGGATTAATGTTGGAGGGCGTTAATTACAATAACGAAAATACTGTCGCAAAATAGAGTCCAATGATACCGAAATTATGGATTCAGTAAATTAAGAAACATAATAGATTAGATATAAACTTTGAAAATATTCGTTAAATGTAAAACAGGGTGTTTGTTGGTTTAGCAGTTCACTGGAGAGAAGGCATCGTCGTGGGTGGTTCATCTGGTCGACACTTGGCTAAAGTGGCTTTCTTGAAACCTTCCCTAGTAACTGATGATCGTAACAAAAGATACAAAAGTTCATCTTAACAAAATGTTGACTTGAGTAAGGCAGTTCTGGTGTGAATAACACAGTTTTATTGAAAGGATACACACACAGCTGGACTGTGTCCAGGACAGAAGTGATCCGAAAAGAAACGTATCTGTTCCTGCACTAAATCACGAATTAAGTTTTAACGCGTAAATATGCGTTTCAAATACGGTAACTCCAGAAATTAATATAGATTGGTTTCTCTTGGTCGGCAACTTCTCGATTTACGTAATTAAAAATTGAAGCAGTAATTAAGGAACTGTTTAACTTGGATTCCAATATCATTAGTGTCATCCTTACTGCTATACATACTCACGCAGACACTGAGAGAAACCTCTTGCTCGAAGCTGAGGCTAGACCATGAATGCTTAAAATTAATATATCGGGAAGAGCGGCGATACCAATGTGGACATCTTTATTTTCTGAGGTAGTACTCCAATTTGGCGCAGGTCACATAAAAAAAACATTACGATATTTATCTAATGTGCTTAAAAAGTTATTAGGTAAATACTCCTTGATTATACGTATAATTAGTAGAAAATTAACGATACACTTGTTATTGTGTAGGCACGTTATATAGCGCTTCTTATTATAACCCCAATATTACAGCACAGCCTTAAAAGATAGCCTCAGTAAGTTTTCCCAACTGTCCAACTTTTGGAGACTGACACGCTATAGGTATCCTATTAATCACATAATGGAGAAGGCAGACTTAGGCAGAGACTCTTAAGTAAATTTATACTACCGTTTACCTTAAATAACACATCTTTATCTGGAAATAATATGGGTTACTTTCAATCTATATTTCATGAAATACAGAAGCAGTTGTATATATTTACTTTCTCTAATACGTATCTGCAGTGTGATCTGAATGATTTATGTTTAGCTGATAAACGGTAAGAAATAAATATAATCACAAGACACGCAAAATAGAGATCTCGTTAAAGCCCGCAACTTAAATAGGTATTTCTGAGGAAATCTTTCCGACATTCTTTAATATTGCCTCGAATTTCCAAATACATATACAATGATCTAATAGCACGCCTCTGTTGTCATTATTACTTTTAATATTTTAACTATATAAGTAGAACGGAATTTCAAAGTTATCATATAAAAAGACATGTTAAAATTTTGAATGTTGCCTAGGTCTGTTGTATTTCCTTATTCCTCTTGCAGCTACCAGCAAATATGCAATAAGAAAATTTCTTCAACTGTTATCTGGGTTATCATTACTGAATAAGGAAATAAGTGTTCTTAAGAAGCGTTTGTACAATTAAAGAGAAACTCATGTGCTAGCAACACATCAAACTTCTTTCTAGATGGTTTAATAATGTACATTCAACAGTAATGCTAGTCACTCATATTCTTATTGCGGAAGAGAGAATGCATATAAATTAGATAGCTTGACAGTAATATTTATTTACTTCGTCATCTGGCAAGGATCCATAGAAATGATATATTTATGTTAGACGTAAAGCATAATACACGTACTTAACCAATATGGGGCTTAAACTAAACGGACAGGAGAGAAAATGGGTAGAAAGAACAAAAATATATTTAACGAGTATCAAATTGAAAATTGTATTCATGTATATGTAGTATGGTTTAATAGATAAAGATGTCTCTGAAACAAGATAATTAATTATTGCAATTTACTTTTAAGCAGTCCAACTGTCCCGAAATTCTTTGCTTATTTGAAAAGATCACTCTAGACTATCGACTCTTTTTACTAACTGAGTGGAATCGACGTGTTTGAATACAGTTATAGGTAAGAGAGAGGGATACTGAGAAAACGTTTTCTCTTTGAGAAAAAGAGAATCAAAACGGTGTTAGGCGATTATTGTTTCTATACTCCTTAAGATCGCGGTCTGAGGAACTGAAGCTGTGGATGTGATAGGGAACCAGAATAGGTGAAGCCTGGTGTCAACACGATGCCTGGTGTGAAGGTAAGAGAAGTGAATGACAGAATGAGGACGAGGTGAATGATACGAAAGGTGATGATGGAGAAATTGGTGAAATGATGGCGGGGAAAACCGGAGATCCCGGAGAAAACCTGCCCCAGCGCTAAATCTCACTTTGAGTTCGCCTGGGATCGAACCCGGGCCTCCTCAGTGAAAGCCGAGCGGACGAGCGCAAGAAATTTCAGGATTAAAAATTCCATTTTTATGCGAATTCCATATTAATCAAAGGACTCTCCCATAAAGAACCACATATGTCGTATAAAAGATATAAATTTTGGCTGCTCGGCCGCCGACATTTTTCAGGCCGCTGACATTTTTCAGATATAATTCCATGGTGGTTTTTGCTGGTGTTAAACAGTTTTAACCATTTAATTCGCTGCAAATTTCTACGTTATGTAACCAATTGTATTTATTGTTTCTCTCTCAAAAATATTTTTAAAAGCTACACAAAACTCTTATTCCGTTATTTGAAAAGAAATATGTAGCATATGCAAAATGAGCTAATAATACCACTCGAAGATGTATTGGTGTCATTTCTCATTGTTCTTTCTGCACAATGCCCATACTTTCAGGACTGATACTTTCTGGTATAATGTTCTCCCAGAGAAACATATATCACAAAAATTTATCCACAAGCTTGAGCAGTTTTGCACGAGAGAACCCTTAGGACACGTATTATTGGCTTAAAGAAAGGCAATAGCTTTTTCCTGAAGCCTTACTTCTTAGAAACGTCTGTTTAAGCTGAAATGTATTTCATTATTGTTGACCAATAATTTATTTTAAGTACATTTTCAAACAATTATATAGCATCTGAAATTTAATTCTGCGAATTCTACACCGCTTAATAATTCCTACTCACTCTTTAGTATATTTATACATTTTTGCCTGTTACTTTTTATGGTGCCGGACAGAGCTCTACGCCTTTTTGCTTTAAGTAGCTTTTTGTATGAATGGCATTCTTTGGTATATGCGTCTCCTTTTCTCAGAAAATATTTCTCATTAGCTGAGGTAATGTTTTAGAATTATAAAAATAACCCCTTAGCACTTTTATTTTCTCTTGATTAATTTCTTCATTTAAAATAGTTGTTGGTAAATTTTAATTCATGGATGGTATGTTAAGAATCTGTTTTTATTGTAAACAAACTTATGGGATAAAATCTGATAATTTGATGTAGATCACATAAGATTTACTTGATAAGTAATACATATAGTTGAAATTGAAACAGTTTAAAAGCTGCAACAACAAATAGAAATACAAAATGAAATGTAAAGAATCGATTTAATTATGATTTATCTACTGCAAAACGTATAATTTTATTTACAGTAAAAGGAGTTTTTTTGTACCATTCTTATGAACTGAGGTAATATTTAAGATATTTGACACAATTAACTTTGACTGACAGGGCTTTAATCAGCCCGATAGCAGTATTGTGAATATAATAAAATTGGAGAATTTTAACAGCTGACCGCAGGCCTCAAAACAGCCTCGCAGTTTTCTTTCAGCAAAATACTGTGCTCACGTCCGGAAATACATCTACTGTTGGGCTAAGGAAATAATAGATAAATTGTTCTCCTAAATAGCGTCTGTATTTAACTCTAAAATTAATTTATCTTTTGTATTGAAGCATAAACTCAGCAAACTGCTTCGTTTTTCACAACGCTTCTTCAGAAGAATGGTGAAAATTCGTACCATGGTTTACGATTAAAAAAAAATTATGTTACTAATTTGAATTCTTTTTTTGCCCATTGTCCAGTTTATTTGGAATACCCACGTTCCGTCTTAATGTGACTTTTTTCACCCAATTGCCTTTTGACATTTCCTTTGATAAACTAAATCTAAAAAGTGTTTAAGAAAAATTCAGAAGCTAATTAGCATTTTAATAGTGAATAACGTAGCATGGGCTGCTTTAGATCTTTTCCTACGTACGCAATCATTTGAAGTAAAACCAAGCAAACGATTTTACAGAAACCGCTTGCGCATTATGGTAAATTGCCCTTTGGAGCTGAATCTCCACAAGGTATATGCTCTCTTTTCCTGAAAGCTTTGATCTTTCATTAGAAAGTACCTACGCTCATTTCACGGTAGCTTTCACTGGTCAGAAATGGCAGACTCTAAAATCACACGCTTGCCTGCAACGATTTCTCAGTAGTGATGTAGTTCTGATATTTTCACTTTCTCTGATTATCAAATGAATGGTTTCTAACCGTAGAACTAGTTTGTATGTACTACTTACTTAAGGGAAGTAGAAGAAATACACCATTTTACCCATACAATTAACACAATATTTCGCTAGAAATACGTTAGGAGTCACCCTGAATAGAAGAATAACATTTTTAGAAAACCAAGTCCATTTATTTGTGTGTCCATATGTCTTTCGTTGAACAGCATAGCTCAAAACCTCAAACTCTGAGCTCATATTGAAGTTCAACACCTCTAAAAGTAGAATTAGGTTCTTTCTCTATTTATGGATGCCCTTCAACTGTTTTAGTATCAGACTTTAGCTTCCTTTACATGTCATAAACCTAAGACGTGTGATCCAAAGACACGAAAATTTTCAGAAAAATAAAACCTTCAAACTCAAAAAAGCTATACATGAAAGAAATCCTTCATTTACCTTTATGTTATCAAATGTTTAAATATTTGAATAACAAATTAAACATTCCTTGAACTTCCTTGAAGTTGCATTTAAGGCTTTCTTTATTTTACAATAACTAAACTCTGTTTACTTCGTAAACCGTAAGAGAAATGACAAAGAAAGTGACACGGAGTCGTACTATACCTACCCAAAAAATGTAAATCTTGGTAAAATAGCATGATGTCAGAGAAAGGGACCGTTTTCAAGATATTTATTTTAATTGTTTCATTTTCAATGTACTTATACTTTTTTCAATTCGTAGGTCGTTATTCTATTTCTATATATTTTTTTCTCTCGTAATCATACAAAGCATGGAAATTCAAAGCTATTGCATAATGACAAGCTCTTTAAAATGCGATTATCACTTCAGCTACTGCATTGTAAAACTAAATATCTATATTTGAATAGGACTGGTATTTCATTGTACTTAAGTAAATAATAAAATTAGCTAAACGTAATTGATTGATTTGAATTGGGCTGGTAGTTAATTAAAAAAACAAGGATTTAAAATAAGAGGAAGACGTAACCTGAAATGTGAAAGACTTAAAGACGGATTAGTCTCCACAGTAAACTAGAATGAAAAAGGGGCGCTTTGGAATGTGTAACACACTGTAGGAAAAAGTCTGAAGAATATGAAGAGCTTTAAGGAGTTTAAAAATTGTAATAAAGTAATAGAAAATTATAAATGCAAGTTACATATCTAAAACATTTGATTGACTGAGAAGCAAATAGTAGGTATATAGTGATGTACAACAATGTATTGACGTAGAGGGAAAGTAACAACTTCACACTCTTGGCACCGTGCATTTATAGTTAAATGCTCCACAGTGATAAGAATCATCGAGAAATTGCGCTCGATAGCTGAAACCATGTTTTGGCTGGGAAAGAAAGATGTGTAAGTTATTAATAACTTTAAGGATCATATCGTGCATAATTACCTGTATAAAATTTTAATACTATAACTTGCAAAATTTCGAACTTTATATGTAAGTATATTTTGGTCTATGTATATAGGTTCCTGGCTGTAATATAATAGGAAGAATTTTCATTTTAGATCTGATAAATACAATGAATAACTTATCCTGGCATTCATTTAAGCACTTATTTGATACTGAGGTGTGGATTCATCTATAGCGTTGTAATTCTATTGTAGATAATGCACTCATTTGCACACAGTATTATATGGCATGTAATGTTTACAGTTATACTATTGCGGCCATAGAAAAAATCGATCTACCGTCGGAGGATTGCAACATTTGGGGTAAAGTAGTGTAGCTAATCCGGGTCGGAGATTAGGAACAGTAGAATGCTTACGCATCAGGCAGGAGTTGCATTAACTCAGAAAATCTAGGCCACCGCTCCCCATGGTCTCTGATCTTTTTGGGACGCACATTCTCGTTTCAGCCGACACCGTGCTGCCGTAGCTCTTAAGGTGAGTCGGGTTATGGTACTTAAGACCCCGGCCCAGCTTCGGCCTCTCGTACCATAAGACCTCAATTTACGGCTTATCCACACACTTTAGGTTAGCTTCATTAACCAGTACTAATGGTGGCTGTCATCCCCTAACCTCTCCTTGAATGCTCCTACCATTTCAGTTACACATCTGTTTTGGATCTCTTGAGGGAAATCCATAACAATATCATCAACAAAAATAAGAAAAGCAGTGGATCAGTAAAGGAATACCAAGGAACGCTTTGCTAGCTATGTAAAACCAGATAATACGTTGCAATTTAGGTGCTAAGAAATTTGGTACCAGTCCGAGGAATTTCCAGGATTTTCTGAAACACAGGGAATAGCCTAAAATGACCGAGAGAGACGCTGGAGTGAAAAATAAGGTAGATATCGAAAGAGAGCAAAAGAAGCCGTAACAGAAGGGATAATTCCAATTGTGTTAGGATAGGTATCATAAAGGATATGAGAGCACAGGTTTTCATAGAAAACCAATGTGACCATCCAGTCACAGTACCGCTATATGCGACGATGGGAAAAGCAACTGCATAAATTTTCTTCAAGAGCGAAGCTCCATCTCAATGGGATAGTTGAGCGTGTGACGAAGCTGTTACCAACTTAGAAGTAGTGCTGCAACCTTATAAAGTAAAACAAATTGGTTAAAGTAATGTTGGGGTAGTATTCACGGCTTGTGATATCTAATGTAAAAATGAAATGTGTACTTATGATTAAAAGTGAACTTTTACTTCTTATTTCGTCTCAAATACTCGCTCCTCTTTTAAGGAATTAAAGGTACCAACTGACATAGAATCACAGAACGTTCTCTTACCTTGACATAGGTATTAGCTACACTCAGAAATTACGACCGAGTGAGCTACGAGAAAAAGGCTAGGGATAGTGCAGAGGACGTGTCAGAGTGTTTTGAAACAAGTGACAAACAAATGCATTTAATATTTTTGAATAATCTCTGTCACCTCACCGTGTTTGCGCCAATGGCTGAAATATATTCATGTCAAAGGCTTTTATTGAATTCCATAATTTTGCGAAAATTCTAGCTAAGTTATGAAAAGCCATCGTATGGTGAAATATTAAAGTGTGACTTCATTCGATAGTATACCACGGGTTTATTTCATGTGATTAGGATGTTTTGGAAGTGACAATTTCAGTAAAACCTTATCATCTGATGGGCCTTTTAAGGGACAGCAGAAAGCGAAAGAAAGTATTGCAACATCCAAAGGACCAAGAATAGAAGGTAGCAATTGCCTTTATAGGTGCATAGCAGATGTAAGGTTAAATCCTTGTTTTTATGCATAACTACATATAAGTCGTTTAAATAGCTGGGGAAAATCAAATGATATCTAGCAATATTGGGATAGCAATAATACGCTGAATAAACCTCTACTTATATCTTTATAAGAAGTACTTCCTCCCAAAATAAAGGGAAATACAGTAAGATAGAGGAAATGATAGGCCTATAGATTTTGTTTGAATTACTCTTAACACTCTGAAAACAACAGTTGCTACCGTGGCGCAGTGTATAGTGATAGTTGTGCTTGTATTCTCCTAACTTTTACAAATTTTAAATCTTTATTTTTCCCATTCTTGTATATATCTGTCTACATATGTTTATACAAGTGCAATACAGCGCCTTATTTTTCACTGGTGGCCGGCTGGCGGCGTACTGCTGCGGCAACATGACTTTTGCTACAGCACTAACCGCGCCCCGGCCGGCCAACAGTGAAAAATAAGGCACTGTATTTGTCCAGAGAAGGCAACAATATTTTACGCTCAACATATACTTCTATGTATTGCCGTGTTATTAAAATGTAGATCAGTCAATTTATTAAATATATTATTTTACCCGCATCTCTACCTATGAACCAAGAAAGTGTATATTATTTTTAGTGATGTAAGTGTATTGTACAATAAGGAAGGGGTTGTGCAACAAAAGAAGATGAATTAACTGATTCTGGTAATAATAATAAATCAAACTGAAGGAACCTGGTTATTAAAGTTGCTTAAAGTGCTACTCGTATTATTTCTCCCCAGAGAGATATTTCAAATAAATGGCGACGAGCTAGCAGAATTGTGACAACGTAGAAGTAACTCAGCTGCGTTAACAAGAAACCATTTTAAACTGCAGTATTTTCTCGGTACTTGTATTAGATATAGTTCAATTTTATATGTTCCTGGGGATTTTACGAAACACTTTAAGTCTCGTATGTAATATTTCTTACATTCCTGTAAACAAACGCAATTGCAACTTAAGGCTACATTTTGTAGTGATAAACTGTCAAACCATGAAAAACGTGATAGTTAAAAACTTTAAATGTATTTACATATATAAATTTCTATAAGACTCTAGGTAAAAGATAAGTTAAAATTTAAAAAGCTATAATTAGGAAGCAAGTAAAATAATACATTTCACTGGCATATATTCTGGTTACGCAGTAACTACTGAATAAATACCAAGCAAAGTTTAGTTGATTATACGTTGGGCTTTTGCAAATAGTTGTCATAAAAATAATAGGTTGTCGCCTGCTTAATTCTATCTTAACTGAAAATTTTGTAGCCTTTACTTAACGAGCACTGTCCAACTATGATATCTATGGTTTTCAACAGTAGTTTTATATTTTGTATTCTTTATTGATATATTTTTCTTTATAGTGTTCGTAGAGTTTAAGTGCCTGACATAATAGTTTCACGAGGGGTGTTCAATAAAGAATGATCACAGTATTTTTGACAACGTATCTTTACTCACACTCATAATTTTGATGGTCCTTCTCAAAATAGTCTCCCTTGAATGAGATGCACTTGTCCCAGCATTTCAGCCTGTCTTCAAAGACATGCTGGAAACCATTTTTGAGATATCCTTCAAAATCGCCTCCGCAGCCTTCACCACTGCCTCTGATGATGGATAATGCCAACCACGAAGGCGTTTCTTCAAGTTAGGGGACAGAAAAGAGTCACATTGGACTAAATCCGGACTATAGGGAGGGTGAGGAATGCACTTCACGTTGATTTTGCAGGATATTCAACAACATTAGCAATATGCGGCCGCGCATTATCGTGGTGCAGCATCTAGTCTGCTTCACGGAAATGTGGTCTTTTGCCCCTCATATAGACTTGCAATGGTTTTAGGACATCCTGTACATCCAGTTACTGATGTGTGTGCAGGTACAACATTCCATGAATATCAAAGAATGAGATGAACATAGCTTTCCCAGCAGAAGCAACCACTTTTGCTTTTTGGGGGGTTGGTGATGAAGGAGATTTCCACACTGAGCTTTTCCGTTTGCTCTCAGGATCAAAATGATGTAGTCAAGTTTCATCAGCAGTGAATACGTTTGAAAGCATCTCTGGATGTTCCTCTAACGTCAACGTCTTTCTCTATTGCAGCGGTAATATCCGAACTTACCTGGTGCTCACAGGCGGGAACCAGGAGTGCCAAAAATGAAACTACTACGGCGTGTTTGTTTCACATTAAGCCAACAGAATATAATAAGATTAAATTTTAGTGCGAAAAACTATGACCGTAAAAATTATGATCATTCTTTATTGAACAGACCTCGTAAATATCACGAATGAAACGCGGCACTACTGAGCAAATGCACCCTTAGTTTGAAAGACTTGAAGAAAATCAACGAACGATAGGTTCCTGTATTTGAGGTAGCATTAAACACCGAACAGATTTACGAGATCATATTTTGATATTCTAAAATAATCTACAGTGTTATTTTGTTTGCAATTGCATTCATTTATAGACTAAGAATAAGAGGCGCACATTATGAATCGTAAATGTCCGCGTAATAATATTAAGATACGCGTACGCAGAAGTGAAATGCGTACCTCATTTAGGGCGGGAGATTTAGAGGTGATGGTACTGTGGGAGGCACATCACGTTTTGAATTGCGCATTCCTCCTCTCCCTTCTCTTCTTATCAGGATGAGGAAAGCGACGTAGAGGATTTGAGTTCTTGGACGGGATTGCTCCAGTTAACAACGAAAGCACAGCCTTTTTGTCATCATTACTTTCCTGCTCCGTGACTTCCGAATCCTTATAATCACGTCTCTATCCAGATAACACAACCTACGACATCATTAATGTAATTTATTGATCAAAAAGCATGGATGTACTACAGAAACAATTGGCAACGTTTAGAGAAATTTTGTTCGCCTAGTTTGTCTTATGAATAGAACAAAGTTTTATCACACTGCAAAAGGTTGCATTTTAACGGTTAAAGTTAGGTAGAAGGAAATTGGAAAATGCACGTAAGAAGAAAAAGACAACAGTAAATATCCAGAACTAATAAAAAATACAGTCCAAAGTAGCAAAGTTTATAACGAGGAAGGAACTTGGAAGCACTTAATAGAAATGCACTGTAGTGTGTAAGTGCTATCTTAGAAATATCGAACAAGTACTACCTTCTGAAAAGAGAACAAAACCTCTGTTTTCCAACGTAACGTAGGCTATTTCAGGAACATTAAATTGGTCGAAGTTATACAATGCAACTTTAGATTAATGGAGTGGAAAGTTACACATATTCCAAACCTTTGAATCCATGTTGATCTTGAATCCTAATTAAATAATTTAATGTTGTATTTGCCTACATGGCTATCTCAACTTTTTCATCTGAGATTTTTAGAAAGGGTTATTGTTCTATGGAATTCCTATAAGTCGTTGCCGGATAGAAGAAGAAATGATGAGGGGAACCAAACAGTCCAAAGAAATCGGAAATAGTTAATCGATGTTAAGAGAAAGCAAGTGAGGTGGCAAGATGTGGTTAAAGTAGAAAAGGGAAAGGAAAATGAATGATATTGAAAGTGCAGTAAAGAAGTTGAAAAAGATTAAGAAATATAAAGAAATTAGTAGGAAAAATTCAAATTAAATAGATTTTAGTATCAGTTGGAAAAATAACAGCATATCAGGTAAACAAGTTTAGTAAGGGAACGATAAGTTTTGATAATAAAATGAAAAACTAATAAAGATAGATAAAAATGGACATTTTCTAAAACTAACAAACAACGTTAAGGAAGCAGTTGGTTAAGCTGTCATTGGAGGAGTCGAGAGAATGCATATGCAGTGAAACTGAGACTGTAGAAAAATAGTAAAATCAGGGCAAAAAAGTGGATTGGAGAATAATGTAATAAAAATTAATAAGAGCAATAGTGATGAAAAAAGTTGAGAAAGAGGTAAAGTGAATAAAGATGCAAGATACAATTGAAATTGAAATTAAAGGGGAGAACGAAAGCAGAATTGTTTTGGTGAAAAGGGAATAAGCGCTCACAAAATGAAAGTGGAGATGGGAGAAGGATTGCATTCACAATATAACCAGGTGTTCAAATATATGGATTCCGAGGATAATTTTAAAGTATCCCAAAGAGAGGAAAGATGTAATTAGTGTAAACGTTTACGTAGCCAAACATAGGTAATAATTCACGCATTCATTAATTAATTAATTAATTCATTCATTCATTCATTTGTATACATCTTGTTAATACCGAGAGTCTGGGGGAATAATCCTGACTAAAGAAAACTGCAGATTTCGTTAATGTTGGTTTTCCAGACAGGTTAATATAACAATTATGCATATTCTTTTCCACATTAATACTTCCATACCCAGCCCAAGGTAGCACAGTGTTCTGTTAAAGAAACAACCTATTTGAGCCGTGAAATGAAACCTGGTTCTGTAGGTTGAGAAGCCATAATGCTGAAATGCAAACAAATTCTTTGTTTGAATATAAAAAAATTAGAAATAAAACGGAAGAAAACTAACACATACATTTAGAAGGAAGATCAAAGTATGTACAATCCAAACCAACATCACAGAGGAAGTTATTAAGCATACAATTGTTCTCTTAGACATAAATTCGTGCCTTAATTTGTGCCGTTTGTGTGAAGTAAACAGTCTGGATTGGAAAGCTTGTATTCAGAGGACATTCACAAATTCAAACCTCAGGCACCTCTTTCACTTATTTTTCCATGTACATATTCACTTGACCCACGAATGACAACAAATTGCACAAAAACGGTCGCTATAGAAAGGAACGTGGCAAATTCCAAATAGTGGCACCACTTCATTGAGAATTAGGACAGGGGCTGCTTTCACGTTGAGGAGGGTAACAAAGCTGTTAGTTTGCTCAATTTCTTCTCGGGCAGCAAGCCAGGTGAAAAGACGATTAGAAATCGACGTTTCGGGAGTGTGCATCGCTCCCATCATCAGGGTATGTACTAAACGCTAGAACCACAAATGAAACACTGGATATAACACAGCTTGATTATCAAGCTGTATTGATCTTAGCTTCTTAAATCGACGGATTTCCATTTTTACGACCAGTTTCCAAAAGGAACTGAACTGAAATCCGGCATCACGGTTAAGCGTGCTCCTATCAGAAGAAATGGCCAAAGCCTCATTAATTCTCCGCTGTAACTGTTTTGATAACGACCATAGATTTAATTTTCGGGAGATGACCGTCTTGGAAATATGAATTAGCTACTGGGAGCGGAGAATTAAAAAGGCTTTGGCCATTTCCTCTGAAAGGAGCACGCTTAATCGTGATGCTGGATTTTAGTTCAGCTCCTCTTATAAACCGGCCTTAAAGATGGAAATCCGTCGATTTAAGAAGCAAAGATCAATACAGCTTGATAATCAAGTTAAGTAATTACGTTTCTTTGACACAATTTTCTATACTCACGCCATGTCCTGATCTGGCATTTAATTTACTGAAAACAGTCTTTGTTCAGTAATGCGAATTTTGATAGTGTTTTGTCTTTGTTTACATTTGTGTAATATCCAGTGTTCCATTTGTGGTTATAAAATTTAATAAATATCCTGATTATGTGAGAGATGCACACTCCCGAAACAATGATTTCTAATCGTCTTTTCACCTGACTTGCTGCCCGAGAAAAGAGTGAGCATATTCATCGCCAGGAGAGCTTCAGGTCTTAATTTTAAGCTGTTCGTTTATTGAAAGGTACACCGTTCCACCATATGAAATCAGATGAAACTTTCACTCTTCGGTTACAAATAAATACGCACATTTCAAATGTAAAGCAAGGTTTAGAGACACTTAGCCACTGTCAGAGAAACATATTCGTGATATATACTTTTAGCGTATGTGAAGTGAGATGTATCAAATGTGAAATAATTTTGTGTATATTTATGTGAAGTTATACCTTTTTTCTTTTATTTACGCAGGGAATGATAGAATGACACTTTTGGATAATCTAAAACACAAGGCACTCAAACTCACCAAGCCACTAATTTATTGCCAGATTTCCAAAATAAAACCTGACAATGAGACATCAACTCTTAGTACCTGATACCTGATGACTCTTAATAGCTAAACAGAAAACTTGTAGTAGTTTCTGTTAGTGAAATGTGTAATAGGATTACCAAGCATCGCTTCAAGTAATTTAATTATTCATAAATATTTTGCTTCAGTCACTTTAACATTCTCAATTTATTTTGTCTATAGTGATATACCTGTAAGCTTTGTATATCTCAGTTAGCACTTAATTCTTGTGATACTTGTACAAAAGGGACCATTTTATGTGTTACATCTATGAACTACAAAATATACAAACAAGGGCTACCTATGTGTGCACTTTCTAATAGAAAGGGACAAAGAAAGGAACAACAGGAGGTTGCAGACCGCAGGCAGGCCATAGGGATGCGCTGAAATATTTATTTTATCATTTATACAGGGTGTTTCAAAACTAAAACAAGCGAAAAATAGAAGTAGTTGCACAGCTTCTATGTGACACATACAGATAAATTTTACCGCCAAAAGAGCCGCATAAAAATTTTCCAGAATGAGTGTGGATTAGGCAGTGACAAAAACGACGCGTGCCTCACGCTGTCGGAGTTCGCAGGTATAGGTCACATGTCGTGCCGTGTACTGCAGCTGCTTGTAAGTAGCTTGCTACTCTTAAGAATTTGTTTAATTATTGCTAATGAATGTTTAACGTGTTCCAAAGTTGCGTTATAGTAGTCCAAGATGGCAAATAAGCTGGTGGACATTTGCAACTTAAACCTATTAGAGGTAAGTTAATGTTAGGTTGAGGATGGAAGCATTAAATTACAAACAGAGTAGAAAACAACATCAAGAAATTAGAGATAAATTAAGCAAAACTAAACAGCCGATACAATGAGACGAGCATTTTATTTCACCTGTTTCATAATACTAAACAAAGCATTTGTAACTAAAAAGGAATCTGTTGATGCTTACAGTAAGTGGTTGAAAGTATTGTACAATCAAGATGATAACAAAATGTTCTGAAGTTAAACAAATAAATATTATCATTGATGTAACTATTTTTACAATTCATATTTTTAATCGTGCGTTCGTTGAACTCCCTTCAGCTCTTCCATCCATCAAACCATATCCGTCATATCGGCGTATGTATAACACTCCATATTGCTCAGATTTGCTGTCTAAGTGCGTGCAAAATCCTCCTTCTCAGGACGGAATTCTACCTTTGCAATAAAGAACGACCTTGCAACAGTCCGAGTTATAAGTCTACTTTTACACAAGTAACTGCCCTATGCCTCTTTAACTGAAAGGTAGATTAGGGTCACTGATAAAGAGCAAGAGGTAATGCTTTTGTTTCCGTGGCCGATTCGTCCCAAAACAACTTTTAAGGATCGTACACCAGTAGTTCCTGCGCTGCCTAATCATAAATTCATATAATATTTAATACTGCATAAAATTATACCTAACGTAACTTCGAAGTTGTAACACCAAAATTCGGACTAGTTAAGTTATAAACTACCCAACGGCTATAACCGTTCGGTATCGTTTTGAAAGAACCTGTATATTTAATTTAAATCTTGAACTATACAGATAATGAAAGGGGCAGCTAATACTACGACCTGCAATTGGATCATTTGTGCGTACACCACCTGGAGGAATGGATATGATAAAGGAATCATAGAAGATGTACGAGCTGCGGGAATTAATGACAACCGGCAGAGATAAGCAGTTCCCTAACTGCTACAGGCTTGAGCACTCGCGGCTGGAAGGCATTCCCGGCGGCGACCCACTCAAACATTCGGAGCGTGGCCACGAGATCTATCCAGCAGAACCAGAGAAATTTTTTTCTAGCGAAGCCAAAAAGTTTCAAATTGTTGGCCTCAGGGGCCATCTGCCTGCCGTACATCGATATATAGGCCCGATTAATTAAAAGAGACAAATAATGGCGCGAGGCACAAGACGCTTGCCGAGAGATGAAAAGAAACAAAGAGAGAAAGAAAAGAGAGAAATCTGGATAGTTCCGTCTTTCTCTTGAGGCCGTGATTTTTCTGGGGAGGTCCCCTGCACTCTAGAACAATGACTGGGAGGTATAAATAGCGGCAAAGTGTGAGAAGCAGTCAGTTGCAGTTGTGCAATTGAGTTGAGTTGTGTTTATGTTGTGATGGTTGTTTGAACTGTGATTCTTTTGTTTGTTTACATGTGGCGGGCGAACGAAACGACCTTGAAGACTGCTGTTTGTCAATGTCACGTCTTTTCGCTGCTGCCAGAGTTCTACAAAGTTTCTGTTCACTGCAATAAAGAATGTTTTAAATTTCTGCAAACAAGACTTATTTATGGAAACGTAGAGTCAGACTGAAAAATTCAATGCCATAGCCGGGATTTGAACCACGGATCTTCTGGTTTCCGTCCAGCCGCACTACCATTGTGCTACTATGGCCAAAGTGCCGATATGACATTAAATTCTCCAACTGACTCATATTTTCCCGGTAAACCACTTAGGAGTTCTCATCAACACATGAGACAACTACCTTAATGGCGACTTACTACATGTAAGTACTTTAAGGCCCGGGCTTTATAGTTAACCACTATTAGGTTAATTAATGGAAATTAATTATTCTTTCACACTGGCCGTGTGTAGGCTAAATTGGCTAAAATTACTTACATGTAGTAAGTCGCCATTAAGGTAGTTGTCTCATGTGTTGATGAGAACTCCTAAGTGGTTTACCGGGAAAATATGAGTCAGTTACTTACATGTAGTAAGTCGCCATTGAGGTAGTTGTCTTATGTGTTGATGAGAACTCCTAAGTGGTTTACCGGGAAAATATGAGTCAGTTACTTACATGTAGTAAGTCGCCATTATGGTAGTTTTCTCATGTGTTGATGAGAACCCCTAAGTGGTTTACCGGGAAAATATGAGTCAGTTGGAGAATTTAATGTCATATCGGCACGTTGGCCATAGTAGCACAATGGTAGTGCGGCTGGACGGAAACCAGAAGATCCGTGGTTCAAATCCCGGCTATGGCATTGAATTTTTCAGTCTGACTCTACGTTTCCACAATTTAGCCTACACACGGCCAGTGTGAAAGAATAATTAATTTCCAAGACTTATTTATTCTAAATACCACAAATGTTAAAAGTGAGTCATAGATTTAATCTTTGTATGAGTAGGTGGTGTTGAACATTATTGAAGTTCTGTTCTTCTTGAGCACCAGAAACGTTTTTCAGTCATATTCTGATCAGCCTCAGTGTATGTTTCCGCACCTAGTGACGGTAGAATTTCCTTCTTCTTCCTAAGATGATGTAGCCCCTCCCATTAGCGATCTTCTGATGTTTCATACTAACTATAGAGACGTACATTTTGGGCAAGGATAACTGGAAACTATCTGTGGTGTGGACTGGTAGATGTTCGTTGGTCTCCTTTAAGAAAGGCTTAGGGATGTTAGACTTCTGCTGAGGAAATAATAACTGGAATATATCAGTGGACCGGTGGAGGTTCGATATCTTTTAATGAAGATCTTAAGCTGCTGGACGTCTGTTGACATATAAAATACATATTTTAAATAGTGATAAAAACAATATTTTGAACTTTGATTTTCCTGCAAGTAATAAATGTTATTACTTCCAATGACGATGAAGTCCATTTAACTACCAGCATAAATCAAGTTACTAATTCAAAAATTCCCAACCTGAACAAGATTCTTTTGTCGGAGTTAGAAGAAGAGGTACATCTCCATCAACAGACGCTAGCAGCTCAAGATCTTACTTAAAAGAGATCATCGAACCCCCACTTGTCCACACCACAGACATTTTCCACTTATCCATTCCTCAACAGAACTCTGTCTCCAAGCCTTTCTTAAATGAGTCCAACGTGCCTCCACCTGTCCAAACCACAGATAGTTTCCAGATATCCTTGTCCAAAAAATCCGTTTCTAAAGTTAGTATGGAACATCAGAAGATCGATAATGGGAGGTGCTGCAATCATCTTGGGAAGAAGAAGGAAACTCTGCCGTCAGTAGGTGCAGAAACAACGGCTGAGGATTATCTGAATATGATTGAAAAACGTTTTCGGAGCTCAAGAATAACATAACTTAAGTGAGTACTCTTCAGCACCACCTACTCATGCAAAGATTAAGACTTTTTATGGAAAGATGGAGTGAGACAGAAAAATTCAATGCTATAGCCGGGATTTGAACCACGGATCTTCTTTTTGCCGTCCAGCTGCTCTAACCCTTGAGCTAGTATGGTCATTTTGTCGACATGACATTAAATTCTCCAACTGACTCATGTTTTTCCCGGTAATCCAGAAGATCCGTGGTTCAAATCCCGGCCATGGCATTGAATTTTTCAGTCTGATTCTATCTTTCCATACTTTAGCCAACAAACGGCTAGTGTGAAAGAACAATTAATTTCCATTAAGGCTTTCGTTTCTACGAATCCTCCAAGTCACTAAATGTTGGTTAAAACATAGAAACCCAATCGGGCTCTCACGCCTACGAGAGGGAATCAAGAGTAGCCGGCCAAATGTTACTGATGGAGGTGCACGAAAATCCTTGTCTCACAACCAGGCAACATCTCTGTCATTATTTGAGTAAATAAAATCGGTTCTATTATTTTCCTAGCACTTACCGCACACGACACTCCAATTTTCTATCCACAGTTAGGGGTTTCACGTGATCGGTAATGAATTTGAAGCTTCAGGGTCGATGTTGGACAAGAAATATACTTCATCAGTTTTATTAGAAAGCAAACTAGATGAAATGCGTGCTTGTTTAGATTGGTCACCTTAAAAATCCTAAACAAGGTAATTTAGCAAGTTAGGTGGTCATTGACAATATTGGGCTTCATAAAATCCTTATATACTGTGCGAAACATCTCACCCTGAGGAAACGTAGAGTCAGAATGAAAAAGTCAATGCCATAGCCGGGATTTGTACCACGGATCTTCTGGTTTCCGTCCAGCCGCTCTACCACTGAGCTACTATGGCCAACGTGCCTATATGACATTAAATTCACCAACTGACTCGTATTTTCCCGGTAAACCACTTAGGAGTTCTCATAAACACATGAGACAACTACCTTAATGGCGACTTACAACATGTAAGTACTTTAAGGCCAGGGCTTTATGGTTAACCATTATTAGGTCAATTAGTGGAAATTAATTGTTCTTTCACACTGGCCGTGTATAGGCTAAATTGTGGAAACGTAGAGTCAGAATGAAGAATTCAATGCCATAGCCGGGATTTGAACCACGGTTTCCGTCCAGCCGCTCTTCCACTGAGTTACTATGGCCAACGTGCCGATATGGCATTAAATTCTCCAAATTTTTCATTCTGACTCGACGTTTCCACAATTTAGCTTACACACGGCCAGTGTGAAAGAACAATTAATTTCCATCTCACCCTGACATAAAAATTGGAATGTAGTGTGAGCTAGGATAGGTGTGTGATACGGGAATACGCGCTCGGTTCTTTAAATGACGATACTGCACTTTTAAAAGTGATAGCTTATGTGCATTAAAAGTTAAATATTTTAACACGAAAATATTTCTGGTTAACTTAACGTGACATTCCCAGCTTGTCCCTAATTGTAGATACATTTCCAGAACTGTGTTCCTGATCACAGTAACCCCCTAATACAGAGGGAAATGGAAACAACTGCGCTCTGCATGTGAAACATTAACTTTAATATAATTGTATATCCAACGTGCTTGCCCTAGGATTTAAGGTGCTAGACATAATAAATTGTCTACATAGCTGGAAAGAAAAGCCAGTCTTGAAGGTATATAACCGCTTGGGTCTTGGTATTAAATTCTGTACATACACCCTGTGTTTGCAACCAGGTGCAACAAAAGAACGTCTCTTAATAAAAACCTTGAGTAGAGCGGCAGTTAATTTACTTACCCATGGCATTTAAGCTGAGCCGGTTATAAATGGTAGAACGTCATGGAGATTTATGCTTAATTCTTTACTTGCGAGAGACCTGCATAACTGAAACAAACGTTGCTAGCGATATTGCTTCCTCCGGGTAATAATCGTAAAATCCCATCAAAGTTTGAAAGGAAACCGTCACCTTAAACAACATCATGAAGACAGACGAGCAGAAACCCTGACATAGGTGCCTCATTACAGAGCTTCGCTAACTTAAATAAGCCTTATCCGTCTTCCATTATTCAAGGGGCCTCTATTCCAACACAAACACGGACTCATCCAAATAGTAACTTTGTGTCGTTAAACCTAATGTTTCGAAACAGTGATAATGAGGACCATTCCTTCGTTTTGTACCTACCTAATAATCATAAGGTTCTAAGATACGCATCCTGAATATTCATTTTCAAGTTCAAAGACCTATGACGTTTCTTGTCTAGGCGCTGAGTCTAAAATGCCTTACGGCACATGTGTCGGAGAGTTGCTTATTATGTGTTTAAAATGGGAAGAGTTCTGGAATCCAGCTAATCACATGCGGTATCACACTCAGCGTTGCCAGCTTGCTACCCCACTCCTTTTATATTTCCCTCTCTCTCGCACACTCATACAACATGCAGATTTATTTGGCGCAGACGTAAGGGTAAGCAAATTATAGTTTACAAACTTTTACAATGATGCAGTTGCCAAAATTAAAATTGGAAAAAGTATTTTCGAAAATTATGTATATTTTTAAATACTATAATTATAGTTCATGAATTACCTGTTTTTCCAATGGAACTGCCAGTGACTCATCCATATCGCTGTCAGTCACTTCCGTTAAGAGACAATTCGTCATAATGAATAAGACGAATAACTAATAAGACGAATGTAGGTTAACTCTAAGCTAACGTTGGAGGACGTAAATTACTAAAAAAAAAAAAAAAAAAAAAAAAAAAAAAAAAAAAAAAAAAAAAATAAAAATAAGAAACAAACACCCCACCTAACAAAAACAACTTGTAGCAGGTTGCCCCAAAGTTGCGGCAACATATACAGCAAGATTCGTGTTGGTATCTCGTTTCCCGTTGTTGGTCTTACTTCGTCGATCCTACCTTCGTCTAAAATATTATGATTTGATGAAGAAGATGTTCCCCGAAGTTATCAGGAAAATCCTTAATTATGCCTCAGCTAACATTTTATATTCTTCTGTTAAATTCCTACTTACGAGCAATGAAAACTCAAAGGTACAAGAGTGGTTTTTTTTTTTTTTTTTTTTTTTTTTAATTTTACATCCTCCAACATTAAGTCATTACGGACGATGAATGGAATGGTTGAAATGATGCTCAGATGAACCCGGAGCCTATGGAGCTTATAGTTACCCGATATTCGTCTTGTAGGATAAGGGAAAATCCCGAAAAAAACCTTATCTGGGTAACTCACCTTGACCGAGATTCGAACTCGGGACCTCTTGAACGTGAGGCAGACATGCTACCACCACGCTACCGAGGCGGGCTTTTAATTTGAAGTTCTATAAGAAATTAATATTTTGTTTATTTCTTTATCACAAATCTTAATACTTCAAATTGAACTAAGACTTAAGTATTTTCGAGCAATTGAAAAATCGTCCGATTTCTTCGTCGTTCCAGAAACAAAGACGAATTTGTTTTCGATTGCTCCACCAAGATTATTTAATCCTTCGTTACTATCGCTACCTATATATTATGTTTATAAGACTGAACGATTTACTACTACGTTACTATATCACGTAATACAATTATTACAACGGCCAATCACAAAACTACATTTATTTTTACACAATTTTGTTTGTTTTTCTTCTATAAATTTATAAATTGTTCATACCCTTTCTAAATATAAATCGAAACAACTGTTACAAAATTATTTTCTGCCAAATCCAATGACATTTTTATTTATGCCTGCAGTAAATCATACAGAGCAACAACTTTTACATATCCACCACATATATTAGGTAAATAGGTTATTGTACTAAACTCAAGAGATCCATGTTTTTATTGCACTGGAAACGTAGGCTTTTTAGGTTCGCTGAATAAACTCATTTGTTTTAATGCGTGCATGCAAATAAAACAAAATATTTTGTTTAACAACACAGACAACTGTCAGAATTACATCAGCGCCGCCAGCGTGCCGGAAGTTCGTCCCACAGGATTTGTTTTACATGCAATAAACTTAGTATTATTAAGCTCTCGCTTTTTAAGCACCCTAGGACGAGATTCAACCCGCGTTTCTGGGCCAAAGCCAACCCTTAACCAACTTGGCTCAATGTGGATTACTACAAATTTGTCTGAGGTAAAAATGTTTGAGAAATGGAGATAGGTTAATTCCTACAAATTTGTTAATCGGTAAACGCGCTTTTCTAGCAACAACGGTGCGTTACTTTCCCTAACTCCTTCAGTCAATTGTCAATAGTCTGCCGGAACCTGTTTATGTTCTAACTTCAATCTGTGAAAAAATAAAACTAAATTATACTTAATTCACAAAAACTACAATATAATATCAAAAGTAATATGGAAATTATAAACAAAAGTAATTTATTAAAAACTGATTACGAATAACTCAGTAAATTCTTATGATTATAAGAACACAAATTCAAAATCTTGTCAGGTCTGCCGGGGTCAAACACACCCACATCACCATTTTTTTTTTTTTTTTTTTTTTTTTACGATGAACCAAGATAACATTGGAGCGGTTTCCCTCCTTGTGGTTTGGATTTATATCAAACGATGCGGTGACATATCTGAAGAAGGATTCGCCCCGTCGTGAGGTCTACGCTCCACACGTGCAAAAGTTTCGCGCCCTCTCGGTGTGGCGACGCGTGTAGAAGCCAAACCTTACCTTGATGTAGAAGCGATGAACCTTTCGTCTAAAAGCCGTGAAGATGAAGTTCTTGAAGATTTCTATAAATCTCTCCGACAGCTGCGGCGAGCGATGAGATGTGAAACTTCTTAGGCGTGGTATCGATACTAAAGGGATTTCACTTTTGGGCAACTATGGAATAAAATAATTAATACCTTTTTACTTTACTTGGAATTATATTTCTCTACATCATTTTCATCTTTATATGTGACTATTTCCACTGATGTATATAGCCCTTTACTATATATTAAGTTTCTCCTTTTATTTATAAATGATATAACGTTTTTTTTACTTAAATTATTTATCGTAACGTCGCATATTCAATGTATATTTTAAACGTTTACTAAACGTTTATAAATGATGAACTCAAGTAACTTCTAATAGTTTCAAGAAGTCTTCTACCAAAAAACGCATCTACCCTCTTCGAGAGTTCAAAACAGAAAAAAAGAATAAAATCATTGGTTCTTTTTTCTGTTTTTGTTGCTAAGCCACCGCAATACATAATTCTGATTGGTCCTAAGTCACAATTTGGACTTTCAATAAAACCTAAGCATTTGTTGCATCATCTATATGGCCTGCTTGGTTATTAACTTAAGTTGAATTACAGATGGCCATGTTTACCTAGTATGACCATGTATGCAATATCAGCTTCAACATTTTAAATCACGCTAATCAGGATCCCAAGTCTGTAGAAAGTATCAAGGAAAAATTACTTTGTAAGTTTAAAATTACTAATTATCCTAACGGTGACTTTGCAGGAATTCATTTTACTTCTAATTTTGTAGGGACTCATGTATCACTTTGTAGGTTTACACATGCCCCGACAAACTTAGCCACCCAGACCGACTCTGTGTGTATGTGTGTGCGCGTGCATAAATAGCGAAACTGGAAAACAAACGGTGAGGCTGATGTTCTTGGCGTCCGTGGTTAAAATCACATCAGGATGTCCTTCCACACTAAGCTTTCTCAATGTTTTCCTTGGATAGTTACCCCAAACTACGCCCGGTAGGTAATATACAGAATTCTCTTCCCAATTATTTTCATTGCATATATTGATAGTATTCATTGACTGTGGTACTTTATGTAGTAAAAAGAGGCGTTCAACACTATTATAAAACCGTTAACTTTCGGTAAAGTCTAGAAATCGAGAGATTTTTTTAATGTGATACCCGAACTCGCAGGCAACTATTTCTTTTTTCAATTTTGGTCTATTGTATCTTATGTTCCCAAGTGGGGTATCCCGGAAGGAAGAATGACACCAGAAGAGACAGAGGGCGGCCGTCCCAATGAGCCACGACAATGCAGAGGGTGGGGTCCCTACATTTTACTTAGATGGAAGCATCCACCGGGAGGCTAGAGCAACGGACATTCCCCTGTACTGTGGTTCACAGACGTTCCCCTCAGTCGGTTCGGAGACCGGCAACCGACGTACCGGAGGAGGAAGTTGTTCACTCAGAGCATGTCATCCCATCATGCACCACCGAGACTCCTGCCGACACTTCTACTGAAAGAGACCACCAGATGAGAGATGATGTGAAATGATAATGGAGATGAAATGGAGGATAAGTAAATTCGGGGGATGTAATTAACCTATCCAGCATTCGCCTAGCAACACGGGAAAAGCCCGAAAATCATGGGTCAGGTAGGTTGGTTACGGGAATGGAACCCGGGCCTCCCGAGTGCGGGCCACAGACGGAACCGCATGAGCCATCCCACTCGATGCAGACAACTAGTAAAATTACTTTATTCATCTTAATTGAAGCTCAGGAAGCGTAATCGTTTCGTTACCTCTAGCAGAATATGTATAAACCAGTGGTCTATTTGATTTTGAATCTCTGGATGCTTGCCTGCCTCGGTAGCGTGGTGGTAGCATGTCTGCCTCACGTTCAAGAGGTCCCGAGATCGAATCTCGGTCAGGGTGAGTTACCTGGATAATGTTTTTCCCTTATCCTATAAGCCCTATGGACCCTGGACTCATTTGAGCATCATTTCAGCCATTCCATTCATCGTCCGATATGACTTAACGTTGGAGGACGTAAATGACAAAAAAAAAAAAAAAAAAAAAAAAAATCTCTGGATGTTTGGATCTGATCTTCAAACCGTGTTTCCACGTGCACCATATATTGTGTTTAAGGCTTCAACCTTTAGGACTAACGGTTTCGATGTATATACTCATGTTTGAAGCTGCTCTCTCGCAACATTTTTGGAGCTGCTTTGGTTAAATGTTGCCTTTGTTAAGGGCACTGTTTGCTATTGCTAATCTTAAAGCATATCTAATTATATGAAAAGAGCTTTTATGCCTAGTATGGATTCGCTAATTTGGCCATTATAATGCAAACTCTTGCTATGCATTCCTCAGTAGTTATTACTATACGTAAAAATTAATTTAAAATAAAAATTAAACGAATTTAAATAAGATCCAAGAAACATTTTGAATTAAAAACTGCGGACAAACAGAATTTAGCCAATGTTGCACTTTTTGATACGTTACACTAAATGCGTTCCAACATTTGTGGTATTCAAATGAATCCCTCTGTCCCGAAAGTGGCTTTGCGGTAACGTGTCTGTATCACATTTTGAGGTCCCGGATACTACTTCCAACAACCACGTTCTGAAATTGGACGTTTAGTTAGTCGGTGTGTGGATTCTTATCTGTTACAATTTCCTTTCCATAATTTATGCTTCTTTCCCTTTTCTGGTAGTTTAGCTGGACCCTTTTGTTTCGTCGGGTAGAGCAATGACTGCCACTTGCCGCAGACGCTTGTTTAATCAAGCTTCCTTTGAGAGAAAGGCAACTAAATAGTATAACTCAAAAAGTCCATTTACACACTAAACTTCAATTTTATGTAACTTTCTAATATATCAGGAAAGCAACATGAAAAGAATTCCCTCATAAAAATCATACTTTACATGGAAAAGTTATCATTACTTTATGTTTATTAACTAATGTCTCACACCACTTTGAATAAAATACCGTGAATGTACGATATTTACAATGAAAGTAAAATGCACGTGAATCTTTAGAAAGAAGTTTGTCTGTGTAATTGATAAACAGTAAAATGGAAACAAAATGATTTGTGTAACGACTTTTTACAGTATTTTTCTTAAAGCTATAACAAGAGGTGTTAAATAAAATGAACATATTGTCATAAGTGACTGTATTAATTTATACTAATAATAGTTGAGGCGACTTCAGTAGTACGTGTAACGTTACTCCCCCCCCCCCACTCCATCACTTGTTGGATAAACGTGTGTAAGTCGGATACTTGCTCTCTCTCTTGGACTAGCTCTTTGCTGGGCTACACGCATCTGTGCGCAACCTCTTGAGCGAAGGTAAATGGCTATTATGGCCATAGTCTATAACTCACAATCGTTGGGAGTGGGAGGTGTTTTCCTCTCACCACAGGTTCCAGTGGACACATACAAAAAGTGTTAGCTGAGTAAGTGCCGACACCAGCTTATGTGCCATAATCGTCTGTGGGAAATGGTTCCCCTTATTACAACAGATTAATTGTGCAGACCAGCAAGAAACAAGACAACTACAGTGAGTTGTGCTTCAAAGAACAAAAATAAGTTAGGTGTTGCATCTCAGTGGGGTTGTGTTGTGACAGCGATTTTTATTTTTTTTTATTACTTTTACTTGTGGCTAAACTATCAAATTAAAGTTTTTGCACTGGGGACTCCAACGTTATAATGAATTAGTGTTTCTTTTTAAAAAAAAAAATCTACTGAGATCTCCTGTTTAGTTATGCACAATTTTTACATTTAAAAATTTTTATGAACCAGCTAATAGACATGAAAACAAATAATAGAGATGTTAGTCTTAGATTCAAGAAGGTGGCATGATATTTAATATTCTTACAGAGACAACACAGATTTTTAGTAAATTTTCATATCTTGTGAAAAACACATTTTTTTTTTTTTTTAAATAAGAAGAGAAATTGTCTTTGTGAAAAATGTAATGTAAAACTATTTCAAGAGTAATGTAAAATTGTTTTAAGTTCAATGTAAACATTGATCTTCAGGGAAGCGAGGGAGAGATGTCACAAATGACTGTATTAATTAATACTAATAATAGTTGAGGCGACTTCAGTAGTACGTGTGACCTTACTCCCCCAACTCCATCACCTGTTGGATAAACGTGTGTAAGCCGGATGCTTGCTCTCTCTCTCTCTCTCTCTCTCTCTCTCTCTCTCTCTCTCTCTCTCTCTCTCTCTTGGACTAGCTCTTGGCTGGGCTACACGCATCTGTACGCAACCTCTTGAGGGAAGGTAAATGGCTTTTATGGCCATATTTGTAATCTGCTTATTTGTAGTAAATATTCTTATTAAGTGAATTGTAATGTTAATTAATGTCCCTCCTATCTTTTGTAGTTCGTTTGTAACTAAATCTTACCTTTTTAGCTAAATTTTTGTAGCTTTTAGGTTTTAGTGCTGACTTCGGGCCCAAATTACCTTGTTGTCGACGGGCCCTAAAACACCACACACTCACTCACTCACTGTAACTAAATAGAAAAGCCCAACCTCTCGCAAAGCGTGCATTTCCTATTTCCTACCTTGAGTACGATCTGGCCATGTGTTCTTTATCCTGTACAACCCATGATTAGGTCGTCACAATGTGAACCTACATTTAAAGAAGTAAATTGAAGACATAGATTTTTTAGAAGAAGTTGGTGGAAGCTCTAACACACATAGGTTATTCAATAATTTGTAGCAACATTTGGATTAACAACAATATATATATATATATATATATATATATATATATATACTTGGAGCAGTCACATTATCGCAGTGCTTAGCCTCCATGATACACTCGTCTCCACACATTTGGGAGCCGCCTGATACCGTTCACAGCGCCTTGTTGCCCTAATATTCGAACAGACTACTCTACTGATGATGATTGCCTGTCTTCTTAAGCAACCCCAACTTCCATTGCTGGTTCAATACAAGTCCAACAACGATGTTCTTCCATCTTGCTGGTTGACTGCTTTTAATAATATCAATTTAAATCATACTAAACTTCTTCGGATTCGATACTATGTTTATGACTTTCCTTGACATGTAGAGTGCCTTCAAACTATTTCAACTCATTGTAGGACATATTTTATTGGGCAAAACCAATTCGAATAATGTTCTTGCACATGCTGTCGAGATTTCGATATGACCAAGCCATGTTGCGATTGTCCACGCCACAGGCGCTCCAGGTAAGGGTAACCGATAACCGTGGTTCACTGTGGACTGCCCCAGAATCAATATCCTATATCCCATCTGCTGATGAATGCTTTTGTCCGTGGGCCAAATATCCGGAATTTCATGACCAGGCCATCGGCGATGAAACGCTCGGTGCCGAGCATAAAGTTTAAATAAAATGCCTGTTATGAAATTATAATTTCATTAAGTTCACCTGCACAAGTGGCTCGATAGATAATAAACACGGTTCGCTGTTTACGTACCACTGGAAAGGATTGCATTAGAAACTTACTCTGTAGATGCCATTTTCAGATACCCGTTCTAAAACACATTTAACTCTGAAAAACCAGTTTATTTTCATATAAATTTTAACGTTCATATAGAAGTGTAGAATATCAAACAACTAAAATGAAAAATTAGAGAAACATGACTTCATTTTGCCGATTTCATTAAGGAAATTTGAAAACTACTCTTCGGTATGTTATGCATTGTACGAACGCAGAGGAACGCCAAAAACATACCACCGAATGAAATAGATGCATATCAACGTTTATAATTTTGATGGTACAATAAGAAAGAGTATCTCGAGATATGTGCAAAGTAAAAATATCATTTGCGTTTTTCACTTGTTGGTAACCCTTTTAAGTTTTACTGTGAATCCATGGAAACCTTCAAGCCGACCTCATTCGCTTCACAACAGACAGATAACAGATTCATCCCTGAGTAGACACCTGACATTCTGTGCTATAAATTAATATAAATAATACTTTCTGATAAAACATTTACCCCAAGTTTTTGTGTAGAAATCCTTGAAAATAGTAGGAAAAATGTATGTCGCATAACTACCCATTAAGGTTATTTTAGAATAAAATTTGATCCAAAATAACCTAGAATAACACTCATATAACACTACTGGGCTTCTCTTCATTTGACTCTCAGCAGGTTTTAATCGTTACTTTACTGTGATGCGTTTGTACCCCCACTCCGCTAAACTAAACTGGTTAAAGTTTCAGTGCAAGCTCTTAAATCATAAAATTGAATTACTAGTGTGATACAATTCAAATTTTGCTGTCAATTCACTCTTCTTTGTGACGTAGCAACATAATATGAAATGCAAAAAACTTATCCACATCATTTTCAGGAGAATCGAACACAAAACCTCTTGCATCCCGGTTCAAGCAGTGCGTTATACTGGCGCTGTTATCATAAACACAAGACAGAGCGCATTTATGTCACACCAGAAGGCATTGACTAACTCATTAAACCTAAAGAATGCTCACTTAAGTATCCAAAGGAAATTTCCACAGAGTTCCAGAATGTTCGAGAGATGGGGAGAAGAAACACTTCTAGAAGATTCTTGTTATCTCTCTATGGTGTTTCTGTTACTGACGGTGGCGAGAGCGGGAGTTTATTACTTACTATACCTTACCAACCTACTAGTCGGCGACAGCTAATTAACTGCTCACTTCTTGCTGAATCGTATACGAGGGGTACTCCAAAGAAACCGTATTGTTGTCATAAAAACTTTATTGATGAACATTTTTACAAAATTACTTCAGTCACCTTTAAAATACTCTCCATTACATGTGATGCACTTGTCAAGTCTCTTTTCCCACTGTTGGAAGCAGGTTTGGAGCTCTTCAACTTTGATATTGTCGAGTGCCCTTTGTGAAGCTGTTTTTACCGCCTCAAAATAGTCATAACGCTCCCTTTTTGCGTCTTTTTTTCATTCGTGGAAATAGGAAAAAGTCGCACGGGGCTAGATGCGGCGAATACGGAGCGTGGGGAACGACAGACCACCTCTGAGAAGCCAAATAGTGGGTCACTCGTAAGGCCGTGTGTGTTGGAGCGTTGTGGTGATGCAAAAGCCAGTCATCTGATTGCCAAAGTTCCGGACGTTTCCTCCTCACATCCTCTCGCAGACGCCTTAAAACATCCTAGTAAAAGTGCTGGTTAACAGTCTGGCCAGGTAGTACGAATTCCCGATGCACAATTCCACGAACACCAATAAAGACAATCATCATCGTCTTCACATTTGACCTCACTTGCCTTGCTTTTTTTGGTCTGGGAGAGTTGGGAGTCCTACACTGGCTTGACGCTGCTTGGTTTCTGGGTCATACCCGTAACACCAACTCTCATCCCCTGTAATGACTTTGTTCAAGAAGTTTGGATCACGTGCAATCTCTGTTTTCAAGTCCTGGCACACATTCATGCGGATGGTTCTGTGCTCCTGTGTGAGAAGGCGCGAAACAAATTTAGCAGCAACACGTTTGATGTGCAAATCCTTCCTCAAAATACGCTGGCATGAGCTCCAACTAATTCCTTTCGCTGCTGAAATTGGTCGATCGCTTGGTGACGATCCTCGTTGATCTTTTGGCCGATATTTTTAATGTTCTCCTCATTTCGCGATGTTGAAGGGCGTCCAGAACGAGTCCCAAACCACTCGAAAACCTGTGTGCGGCTCATACCGTCCTACTGGAAAGCTTCCTGAAGCATTTGGTGTGCCTCCGTTGCAGTTTCTTTTTAAGCAGGAAACAAAATTTTACACACACTCATTGTTCTTTAAAGTTGCCATAACGACTTCGCAGAGGTAACCCGCCAATAGTCAGAGAAATACAATACCACACTTGCACGTTCAGCTCTACTTTGACGCCGTCTGCACAGCTGATTCATGATTGTCTCTACTAACACCATCTAGCGTGAGAACCCTGCACTACATCTACGAGTGGCAGCGCATTCGGAGTCCGGTTTCTTTTAGGTGGCCCCTCGTAAATATAGAGTACATATTGGCTATTTAGGTATGGGTTATCAAATAAAGCAGTTTTAGTGAGCATTTATCATGAAGCATTCAGTATTCTTCAGACCTGTGAAGAATATGTTAAAAATAAAACGAAGTGCTGCTACACTACTATTACCACACCACAACCACCGCCACCGCCGCCACCACCACCAACGCCACCGCCGCCGCCGCCACCGCCACCATTATGTGTTTTTGGTTCATGAATATTTGTAATAAACCAAAATCAGTTACAAGTAAGTAAACCACTGATAAAACTTATGGGATTATGCTTCTTTCAGGTAATTGTTGCTATGCTAAGTTCGATTACCGCGCTAAGTTCGAATACCTCTGTAATATGAACTTAGAAAACATACGAAAAATTAAAATCCGTTTTCGGCTCTGAAAAGAAGTGCACTTGAGTAACTACTTGTAGGAGCTTGACCATTGACTACACCATTATTGCATCTAACTCTTGTTTGTCTCTCTGACATGCGTGGTTCTACATATTATTATGGAGGTAAAAATGGTGCACTGGCGTTAGCTGACGCAGCTTTTCTGCAGAGAATCTAAATATTTTTTAAAATACAATGTTTGCTATTTTTAAGCTTTTAAAGGATAAGTTAATTATTTTAGAGTAAACATGAATTGTGTGCTCGTATTTACTCCTTGCATATTTTCATGTAGCAGTTTTAATATCCAGATGAAAAATTGTTAAGCTTCTTGAAATTTGTCGTGAGGGAGAACAGAAACCGCTTCTGAGAATTGTCTGTATTTTATGTAATTTAAGGAATGCGGCGCTTACCTATGCCGTAAATTAGTAGGAATATAGTATAACAATAAACATGTTGTACAACTACAAATAACGTTTTTGACAATAGGTACTTTAAAATATAACGGAAGACGCATTTAAGGTTATTGCACTTATACAAGTACTATATTGCGGGTTTCGAGGTGCAAATTTTCTAGCAATGGAATAAAACTGGGGCAAAGACTCCTGAAAGTACTGCTCAAAGGTAGTCAATGTGCACTTAATAAAGAATATGGAAACAAGAATGCAATAAATGACTCTAGAGGAAAAGGCAAGCAGTAGAGTGTGTAATGTTTAACGCCCGCTCTTACTACATACGGCACCGCAGGCGGTGACGCTGATGATACATGAGATGAAAATGGAGCACCGGTGGAATGAGATGGCGGGGGAAACCGGAGGTCCCGGAGAAAACCCACCCCAGCTCCGTGCTGTCCACCACAAATCTCACTTTGCGGTCGCCTGGGATCGAACCCAGGCCGCATTGGTGAGAGCCAAGCGGTCTAACCACTGAGCCACGGCGCGTCCCCAAGCAGTAGAGGAAAATAAACTTAAATCCTACAGTAGTTCTACAAGTGGTTAGGTTTAGCTTAACCACAATTATTATAGTATTGAATGGATTCAGATAATAATGTGATTTACTGCGGTGGTTAGTTCATATTTAAAATAATTAAACACCCTTAAACATACCTGCATATGAATTGTGTTTTATCAAGATGCAAATCTAATCATATTATTAAAACCGGTATTCTTTCTTCGTTCATTCTATTAATATGTTATTTCCAACTCTGTTTGTTCTCATCTATTTTATCTTGTAGTCTGGATATGTGTAACTCCTCTTGAAGTTTTTCATTTCTTATTAAGTCTCTTATTAAGTGTGTCATTTTTGCTGCCTGTATTTTAGTTTTGTCCCTTTCTTTTAATATCCATAACTCGCTTCCGTATATGAGCATTGGGACTGCTATGATTTTATAAAATTTGAATTATTTTTCTCTCCTTGTTTTATCTTTTTTTAAGTTCATCTGCTGAAAATAATGTTTATCTTGTTTTCAAAGTCTTTCTCTAAATAGAAGCTTATTTCACAACCGAAATAGTTAAAACTTGGGAGCTGTTCCAGGCATATATTTTCAATACATATGTTTTATCCTACCGGATATTTTACTCGATATGCCACTATTTTTGTTTTCTTTGTGGATAAACAATTTAAATTATAAATCAATAGAGCCAGACTGAAAAATTCTATGCCATAGCCGGGATTTGAACCAAGTATCTCCTGGCTCCCCTCAAATCCCGGCTATGG
The DNA here is from genome assembly GCA_030765055.1 of Mantis religiosa. Lineage (NCBI taxonomy): Eukaryota > Metazoa > Arthropoda > Insecta > Mantodea > Mantidae > Mantis > Mantis religiosa. The sequence continues at coordinate 68,201,067 of CM060953.1, read as the reverse complement.
CATTGGATTTTTCAGCCTGGCTCTATTCATTCAAACTTTGGCCTACACACGGCTAGTGTGAAGGAAATGCTTATTTCTATATTTAAATTATATTTCTTTCCAAACAGGTACAATTTATAAAACGGAACGTTGGAGGCTCTCTTCATTGTCCTGTATTATGTAACATCATCGCCATAGAGAATTATAATTAATGTTAAAAGTTTTTATAGTTATAAAGCAAAAGTTCTGTGATACTTTGCGTGGGAAATTCTTATCTGATTAAGTGATCCTTTGTTTTTATATGACAGGGAACTTCTGAGATTATATGGACGTTACAGGTTAAGCAGGCATTGCCAGTTTTCTCTCACATAAGTCCAAGTTTTTCAAGGAAAAATTATTTACAAATCTGTCATTGATAATAACCCATCTCTTGCAAGCCTCCATGTTTTAAAATTATCAGAAGAGAGAAGACAAAAAAAAGTAGAATTTTATTTGTTAAGTGTTTTTCTTGGATACATCCAAAACTGTAAAAAATTAAAACGCAACTGCGACCGATTTTGCCTTCCCTGCTTAAAATCTTTAATAGGGTCTTGAGCGCTGCTACTTCTAAGCTCATTTCAGGTAGACCTTACTCGGTTACTACAACTTCAAACTTTATACTTAATGATTTTGCCCGGCAAATAGGGACTCTAGTAATGAATAGGGACTATTAATACGAAGAAAGCCACAAACGGCTCTTTTGTTTTCGATCTATTTTTACAGGAGAAATCGAAGCTCAAACTGTGACATCAATATTGCAATGGTCCCTTGTTAGCATATACATACTTACAGATCATGTGATGTGCATTAGTGATCAGTGGTGAAGTTTAGTTTAGAAATGACTCCCGCTAATGTTGTTTGCGAGCACCGATTCATAAAGTCCGGTTTCATTCAATTGCGGGTATTCAACCTGGGACATTACATTGTAGTAGGAGAATCGGCACAAATAACATAGTCATACAAAGAGCCCAAAAGTGTTACTTTGGAATCCTTTTCACGTAAAAGGGCACTTCCGAAGGACGAATATTTCTCGATGTAGCCACTCTCTGTGTTGAAGATATCGCCAAAACGCTCCACTCAGGTTCTCACATTTCCTATTTTCCGGAAATGTTGGCAGCCTTCGGAGACAACACTCTTGTGAGAGTGTATGCTTTGGAAACGGAGCGACAAAATGCTATTTACGGAAAACTTGTTAAACCTATCTTTGCCACTGGCTTTTAGGCGTATATAGGCTGTGATATCCAAGGTACGTTATTCTGTTTATCGCTATAAGGTTCTCAATTTTGTTTTCACGTAAAATGTATTCCTCTTTAGTATTGTCTAAAATGACAGCATTCCAGTAACGGTATAGCAAATGACATTAACTACTGATTCCATAATATGCAACCCTCAGTTTCACCTGCCCAATAACAAAATTAGTCTTCAAAATGTTAACTTAACCTTAACTTTAACTTTAACCTTAACAACCTGTAAACCTTAAATTAAGTTTTATAGTTCTAAACCTCCAGTTACGTCCAGAATTTTCATTTCAAAATACATTAAATACAGCGATTTGATGTAGAATTTAGACTTACTTACGAATATTTGTTTAGAAATATTGTGATTCATATCCTTGTTTGCCCACCTCGGTAGCGTAGATGGCAGCGTGTCTGCCTCACATTCAAGAAGTCCCAAGTTCGAATCTCGGTCAGGGAAATTACCTGCATAAGGAGTTTTCCGGGGTTTTCCCTTATCCTGATAGACGAATGTCGAGTAAATCAAAGCTCCATGGTCCCCGGACTCATTTGAGCATCATTTCACCCATTTTATTCATCGTCCGATGACTTGACGTTGGAGGACGTAAATTGCAACAACAACAGAATAATCCTTGAAGGAATATGAAGAAAACGATCATTTGTTTTAAATTACAGCGAAGCAAATTTTCAAGCTCGCTATCTGGAATTCCGTTGTTCAAATCCTACCAGAATCTTCTGCATAACAAGTCTTTTATCAGTTTTTCCTTATTCTTCGATACACACATGCCCGCCTCGGTAGTGTAGATGGCAGTGTGTCTGCCTTGCGTTCAAGAGGTCCCGACTTCGAATATCTGTCCGGGTGAGTTACTTGGATAAGGTTGTTTTCCAGGGTTTTCCCTTATCCTAAAACACGAATGTCGTGTAACTCTAAGCTCTATAGACCCTGGGCTCATTTGAGCATCATTTCATTCATCATCCGATATGACTTAACGTTCGAGGACGTAAATTACACACACAAAGATAAACTTCAACACTGACAAATGTAAGGGAATACATCAAACTTGCAAGAGGAACGTTTTCTTCCCAAATTTTCATTCCCATGATTAAATTTGATTTCATGCAACTCTTTCGTTCACCACGTGTGGTGTCGTATGCAATAAAAAGGAGTATTAAACACTAATGTCAAGAAAGTTTACATTACAAAATTACTTCTAGGAGAGGTTTGAATTCTTTTAATATGCACCTATTAAACTAAGCGCTTAGAAACCTGGGCTTCAAGCAATTAAAAAGTATGTGTCCATGCTTCCAAATATGTGGTCATCATCGTCATCATCATCATCATCATCATCATCATCATCATCATCATCATCATCATCAGCAGCAGTAGCAGCATCACCACCACCATCTCCGTCATCATCATCATCATCATCATCATCATCATCATCATCATCATCATCATCATCATCATAATCATCGTTATCAGCAACAAAATGCCTTAGACTGCGTGGCCTGTTCTCTCAAGGTGTTAACCGTTACTTAAATTTCAGTTTTCAGAGTCTTGACTATGCTAACTACATTTTAAATGTCTTTGATTTCTTCCTTTTATTTCGTAACAGCTTTTGATAATTTGGAACAAATCAGGATGAATATATTAATTTTCATAGTCTTAAATTATCATTTTAGAAGTATCATATGAGATCACGAATATAACATTTCTTTCAGTAAGGACAGAATTACCTCAGGTTGAATCTTCATAGTTCCAAATTGTTTCATTAGTAAAGCGACCAGTTGTTGCTTTATCCCCTTCTCGTTATCCGCATGCATTTCATTATAATTCTATTCTTTATGCATGAAAACAGCGCTAAGTGGATTTGTCTTCTCTCATTAATATTCTTTTTAACTTAATCTCAGTATTGCTTCCATCTTTTAGGTTTTGTATTGCTGTTTCCGCCATTGCTTTTATGTTAACTGTATGGAGATATGACTTAGTTTTATAAGACCTTTTATTTTTCGTGACCTGTTTGATAATAAACTAGTATAAAATGAAGCAATTACTTATCAAAAATTGTAGATAGTGCAAAGGAATAGAATCTAATTTGGCAATTCCTTAAAAATGGGCTATTTTGTGAAGTATTAACACCACAAATATGTAATTTCATGTATATGCAAAAGATTTCTTCAGTGATTTCCAAATTTCATTCCACAGTTTGATGCAGTACACATTTACATATATTATAATTTTCTGTTTTTCGAATGGGAAACGGAGTGTTTCAACACTAATTACGGAAAACTAAGACAACTTTGTTAACAAGGCATCCTCTCTGAATTACATTGTATTCGCTTTTGCAAGAGAAAGGTAAATTATATGTTATTTGTTCTATGCAGTTTTTTGGAAGCAGAAATGTTCAGATAAGAGATTGTCTTATAATATTTAATGTAGTATAAAATGTGCGAAATTGTGCTTTTATTTCACCTCTGCTTTTTTATTGTTCACACACATACACAAACACACACCATGCGTGCAATTACCGGTAAACACAGGCACACATCCATGAATATTTATTACAGATAATCATAATAAGAAGAGGAAGAAGAAAAAGTGGACGTCAAAGCTTATATTTCTTGTAAAATCACCAGAATGATGCATAAACATCTCTTCTAATATGGCCGGTGTTCTTTTTTGTGTAATTTACGTCCTCCAGCGTTATCGGATGATGAATGGAATGTATCAAATGATTTTCAATGAGTCTAGGGTCAATTGAGCTTAGAGTTACCCGACATTCGTCTTTCAGTAAGGGAAAACCTCGTAGAAAAGCTTATCGAGGTAACTCACCCTGGCCGAGATGCGAACTCGGGACCTCTTAAATTTGAGGCAGACACGCCTCAAGACACGCTACCAAGGCTGGCATGGCCGGTGTGGAAATATGCACTTGGAAATTTCAGATTATTTAAAATGCGGTAAATGTTAAAGATCTAACAGAAAAACACAAAACTTCTATGTCTCTATTGGTGCTGTTTTAAGAAAATATGGATATTTAATTTAATGGAACCTTGAGTATATTTTAAAGCTTAGTACTAAATTAAACGTAATCCCTCTTCCCTTCTCTCTCCCGCCCTCCCACCCCCTCTCTCTCACTCTGTCTCTTTCAGCACACTCATAAATACACTGTGTCTGGAAATATTTTCTCTGTTTTCTCTTTGATAATACACATTAAAATACAGTCTGCCCAATTTATCAATTAAATAAGGGAAATCAAATAATTAAGAAAAGTGAAAACGTGTCTAAAAGCATTGAAGTTAAAATTGTTTAGAACCAGTTAAGGTGCTTAATTTCTAGTATTTTAATTTGTAGTTTCGCAATATCCTCATTATGAATAGGGACAAACTATATGATTTCTACACTTATGTAAACTGGGTGCAATATCTATAGCTTATAGATTATTCAGACAATCGCTTAGTGCCCTCCAAATACCTACATGCAAAAGGAAGCTAGGAATGTATGAATGAGCTGCAATATATCGCATGTCATTAGAAACCGGAATTCCTGTGTATCCAATAATATTGGACGTAACTGGAAATACTGAAACCAATATAGACATACCTTACACGGGTAATGATCCTTTATGCAACATTTTAATGCTATTATAACGTGCTGCATTGACGAAGCTAAAATTACCCTTTCGGAACAGCAAAATAGTGTTATTACATTTAATATTAATGTAGAAATAAACATAATGATATTCATATATTAACGATTACTAAGAAATATACAGATGTATTCATTCTCCAACATTTTGACGCTACTGCATTGAAGTACATGTTTTCTCTTTTGTTTTTCTCTTTACTCTAACCTTGGCTCTCATATTCGGTCAGTATCGCAGCACTGTTTTTGTTTCTTGACTACGTAAGTAGATAAGTAGTGTAGTTCACCTATAAATATGATGCACAGGTTTTGCCAAAGATACAAAATGTGTGTGTATTTTTCCCCATTTTTCCGGAGTAGCACAGTTCAAAAACGAAAATTTGGTTAAATAATGAGTTTATTATTCGAGTTCTGCGATATACAATGAAGGTACAATAAGATATTTGAGGTTATTCCCCCATATCACCCTCCAGATCAGCCTTTGGAAGCTTAAATGCGCCATTCATGCTGCATTTTAAAGAATAATGACATCCAGAAATCCCAGACCTCCAATTTTAACTAAGGGTTTTAATTTCAGTTCGATATTTTCGCGTAGAGTAAATGAGCAGAATGTAGTGAGAGCATTCTTTTAACTGTAGTTTCTGATACTTTTAGACGCGCAGTTTTAAAGTTCATTTCCTCATATTTTCAAGAAACTTCAACGTATATTCTCTCACACTTGTACGAGCCCCATTTTCTATCTCGATGGCAAATAATTAGCTGAATTAGCTGAAAATGATTCCAGGATATGGAAACCAAAATCCGATATTATACTCATACAAGCCTTCATTGCCTATTGGATTCCAATATTTAATAGCAAATATTGCATTGTTGCATTCTGCCGGAATATGACTCCATCTTTCTCCTTCATTACAGACTAGATGTACCTCATCCCGGTCATCAATTCATTTATAAGATAATAACACTACAAATTCTAATTATAGTTTTTTTTAAAAAACAGCAGTTCTAGAATTTGTGAATAGAAATAGTTTGAAGGTGTGAGTCTGAATGCAAGCAATACTACGAGGACTGTTTTATAAAGAATGGTCATATTGTTTACGGTCATAATATTCCGCACTAAAAATTAATCTTATTATATTCTGTTAGCTTAATGTGAAAAAACACGCCGTAGTAGTTTCATTGTTGGTACTTCTGGTTCCCACCTATGAGAACCAGGCAGGTCAGACATGTTCAGTAACGTTTAGCGCTGCAATGGAGGTAACATGTAGTTAAAGTTGATGTTAAAGCAAGATCCGGAGTTTCTTTGAAACGTAATCACTGCTGATGAAACTTGGCTACATCATTTTGATCCTGAGAGCAAACAGCAAAGTTCAGTGTGGAAATCTCCTTCATCACCAACCTCCAAAAAAGCAAAAGTAGTTGCTTCTGCTGGGAAAGTTATGGTCATTTCATTCTTTGATATTCATGAAATGGTTTATCAGCATGTTGTACCTGCATCTGTAACGGTACAATACTACAGGGATGTCCTGAAAACATTGGAAGTCCATATTAGGCACAAAATACCACATTTCCATGAAGCAGGCTGGATGCTGCACCAAGACAATGCGCGGCTGCCAATGTTGTTGCTGAACATCTCGCAAAAAAAATCAACGTGAAGTGCATCCCTCACCCTCCCTATAGTCCTGATTTAGCTCCATGTGACATTTTTCTATTCCCTAACTTGAAAATCGCCTTCATGGGAGGCATTATCCATCGTCAGAAGCAGTGGTGAAGGCTGCGGAGGCGATTTTGCAGGATCTCTCCTGAAAAAATTGTTTCCAGCATGTCTTTGAAGATTGGCAGAAACACTGGGACAAGTGCATCGCATTCACGGGAGACTATTTTGAGGACCATCAAAATTATGGGTATGTCTGAAGGTACATAGTCAAAACAAATTGTGATCATTCTTTATTGAACAGCCCTCGTATAAGAGGTGCATCATCATAATCACAATCATCATCATCATCATCATCATCATCATAATCATCATAATATTTATCATCATCATCATCACCATCATCATTGTAACGGTGAACATGCACAATTTATTAGGTGCACTATATGAGGCGAGCATTGATTGTGTTATTTTCAGTGCGCTGCAATAATTAGATTACCGCAATGATGATTATCGACGCTTTACCATAGTGTAGCCTTGTGGAGATATACTGAGCACACAACAAGCCGTGTAAGTGATTCCAATTGAATTGCATCCTGCAATACACACATTCATTGGACAAGGATTGTTCGTAATTCTTTTTTTTTTCCATTTCTCTGCTTCATAACATAAATTGACATAAATATCATGAATGTATTTTTTACTGACATAATATGGGAGTGACGTGCCCGATAGACAGTAATGGGCTTATGAAGCAAATAATGTTAAGTAACATAAGATATGGAGAGAGCAGGTTTGGCCACGTAAATGGGACGATTTGGCGGGTGAAGTAATTAGAAAAAAAATTGTCAGTAAAAGGGAAAAATAACAGGAGAAGAATAGAGAATTATTTAGGGAAATTTAAAGACAGATGGCTAAGAACAATTAAGAGAAAATTGTAGAGTGGGATAGATGAAATGACAAAATCTGTAAACAGGAGTAGAGGGCCTCCAATACACAAAAACCTAGGGTTAGGTGTATGGGGACCGAATTATTATTCAATGGTGGGCGACATGATAGGATCTTCAGGATTTAGGAATATATGGCATTTTTCAGTATGGAACTTATAACAGTAATCCTGATTTTGTATTTCCATTTGATGATGTAAAGTAAAATTACATTAAGTTTCAAGGCCTTTAAATAACCTCATTAGTATACTGCATTGGGTTACATTCTGATTATGTTCAGAATGTGAAGGGTTACCTAATTATTATTAGGGATGTGTCCTCAATACTTCGGATACCTCGTACTCAAATGATAGTACCTTAGAAAATTAGCTATGTACTGTTTCAATACTTCGGTGGTGATTCTATTTTTATTTTATTATAAAATCACAAAATATTGTGACTTTGCGGGTTCGTGGAATTAAAAGTCCTATTTGATGATACACTAAATGTTCTTTGTTTCCGTAGAAATACACTGTTCAATCCTCACGTAGGCCGCGCCGTGGCTCAGTGGTTAGACCGCTTGGCTCTCACCAAGGCGGCCTGGGTTCGATCCCAGGCGACCGCAAACTGAGATTTATGGTGGACAACACGGCGCTGAGGTGGGTTTTCTCCGGGATCTCCGGTTTCCCCAGCCATCTCATTTCACCGGTGCTCCATCTTCATCTCATGTATCATCAGTGTCATCGCCTGCGATGCCGTATGTAGTAAACGTGGACGTTAAACACTACACATTTCATTTCAGTCCTCACGAAAAAACATTACATCACATATACAACACAATGTTCCAATGTCGATGACAATAACAATCAGCGTTTAGCTCTCGTTACAACATCAACAACACTTTACAGCTGTTTACTCTCCTGTTTTACAACTGTCCGCTGGCGTGTTAAAATCTTTTATATATCTCATTCATAAATTACAGAGATTGCTGGGACAATAAAGAAACCGAAAATTCTATCACCTTCCAGAAGCGTAACTTAATATATGACGGCAAGTGCTTTACCTCCGTGATATACGTGTACACTAGCCGCGCTATCGTAGATAACGGCTTCGCGACAATATTGTAGCCGCAAGTAGAACATTGCGAACCCCAATAAATTGCCAAGAATATGGTACTGCACAGTAACTTTACGCAGGAAAACAATCGCGTGTCAAACTGGTGAATGTCCTCTGTACTTTTAATTGTTGTCCTCCGTATCATGTTTCATAACATAAATATCATAGTCTGTAATGTTTTATTAAGACTATTTTGTAAACAATACTTCAGAAACAGTATTAAAAGTTACTCCGATTATTTTCTTTGTGCTCTATTTATGTCTTTAACAGTTTATCATTATCGCCAGTTGTAGTGGAAATTGCTCATTGGCAATTATGTATACTCCTCCACAGGAAGAGTATGTCTCCGACGCAGGGGGGGGGGGGGTTGGCGAAGGTTCCCACACTCTCCTTGGACAGGTTTAAGACACCCCATCTCAGTACAGTTCCAGACCATTCAAAAACATTCTGACGGCTTCTATTTTTGTGAATGAATCTTCTCGGCTTTAATGTACAGAGTGAATAGGGCGCATGTTTTTTTAACGGTCTGCTCCTTGTATAGCAAGCGTTCTCTGCCACACACATTCGCTGTCCTTGTCCCACAGCACATTCCTTACAGGGATTTTCTTTGCGTTCCTATACTATACCTCTTTTACCTAGCGGGAAGGCTAAGGCGATTTCGTCTGCGGCCCGCATTCGGGGGGGGTGGGTTTGATTCCCATGCCAGACTTACCTCACCTATGGATAGTTCAAAAGAATGATACAAGAAAAAAACTGCTGCTACAATAAATAAAATTATTCCTCGTCGTTAGTGGTGGTGATTTTTCTCCAATGCACGAAATTGACTCAAATTGCAATATAAATGCGAAATGGAAGATTTTCCAAATAATTATTTTTTTCCTATGCTTTTTCTTCTGGAAACTTTGACTGAAGAATCTGTGGAACCTTTGCATGTTTAGAAAGTTGTCAACTAAGTGACCACTCTTCTGGAATGTGGTAAGCAACCCTTCCCGCTAAATTAGCTTATTGCTCCACCATTGCCAACCATGGCACTGCAATGTCCTACCAACAGCGTAGATCCTGAAAGATATTTTAGTAAATATAATTTTATTGTGAGTAACATGAGGACTCAGATTACAGAAGAGAATCTTTAAATATGTTCACTGCTTTCATTCAGAAGCGTTACTGAATCATAAAATCATGAGTTATGGTACAGGCTAACTTTTGGGCAATTTCTTGTGCTAGTTTTACGATCATGTGTATTTATCTCATTTGTGTCATATAGTATGCTTTAGCCTGTATCAGTTTGTTCTATATTTCTGTTTATTGTTTTAACCTATATTAATATAAAATGAATTTACCATTTATGCACTTTTAACTCACTGTCATTAATAACCCTCCATAAATGTGTTTTAAATATCTTATAAATAATATTATTATTCATCATATTATTCATCAGCTACAAAATGCTACATGTAAAAATCAAAATGCTAAATATCTGATTTCAAATCCCCTAATAATCGTATCCTTTAGGGGGTTTTCCCGGGTCGCTAGACTAATGCTGGGTAGTTTAATTACATCCCCAGAATTCCCTGTCCTTCCATTTCATGTCCATTATCATTTCACATCATTTCTCATCCGGTGGCCTCTTTCGTGGAACCGTTTTGGGTTCGACAGGTAGGGGAGTATGCCGTTGTCCAGGCCTGCTGAGGGAGGTATCTAAGTAAAATTCAGGGACCCTACATTCTACGTTATCGTCTCCCTCGTCTCCTCTAGTCGCATCCTTCCTCCCGGGGGTGCCCCACTTGAGGGCATAGGTACAATAGATCACGATTGGTCTCCGTGCCGAATCCCCTCCATAGTAAATCCTAATCCAATTTGAATGTATACTCTTTACGAACACTATGCAACGTTGAATTTGTTTACGTTGGATTTTATATGTAAGAATTAAATTCACACAAACTTATTCTACTTCTACACTCAAGGCAGCATGGGCAATAATCCTGAGGACTGGCTAAAGTGAAATTTGCATCCAGCAGCCAGGAATCAAACCCAAAAACTCTTTATTTGAAAGACAGCATTCTAACACAGCCCACGGAAGCAATGTACTGTAATTACTGCTTATTTATTTCAGTGTGCTCAGATCTTACAATTAACTTTACTTGTATCACTGCTCCTCAGTTCTAAAACTTATGTTGCCTTTGTTGCACATCCCTGCTCGAGTCATTACATTGGTCAGAACGATTCGCTCGGCAGTCACCGTTACAGCGTTAGCAAATGACTGCCCACTGACTAACGGACGGACAAACAGTTCTGCTGGCTTTAGCACTCCATTGTTATTCCCCAGATAACAGTGTAATTTTTTTAGAAAAATCTATCTCCGAAGTCTCTGTAATCAAAAGCTCTCGTCGCAGGAGGAAAGTAGAGGGATTTCTCTGCCTCTGGCGGCAGGCAGCGGTTGTCGTTGAATAACCCATTATTGTACATATTTTGAGGCCGGCAAACAGATAAACCTGGTACGTGGGATAAATCAACCTTAATTTCTCTGCGGTAGATATTCGCAAACGGCGTGACAATATGTGCAGGTTGTGTAAAACGTCATCACACTCAACCATTCCTGAAACAGAGATACACAGTAGCACTGACTAACCAACTACCATAATAGATGTAGGGATCAGGGTTCTACAGTTGTGAGTGTCGTAAGTACAGTGTACTTATGTAATTCATTCAGAGTTCTGACAACATTCGAAACCCATGTTCCTACGGTAGTCTCACATTCCTCATTTCTTCTCTCTTGCATATTTGGTCTTTCACTACGTTCCACACAAGCTGTATGAATGAACGAATTTTTGTAAACTGCGTTTTATTCCTTAAACCTTTTTCTTTACTTAGAGTAATTTAAATGCAACTTCAGGTCCAACGTTGGTTGTGTTGCACAATGAAACCGTCCTTGCAGTGCCTAATAAATTAACATTACAGTAAATTTAAATCAAAACATTCATATAAAGTTGCATACATATGAGCAAGTTAAGATGTGTGCGGCTTGTAATTTGGAAGGGGATCACTGCTTGTGTAGAAAATAAAAGGTTTTTGCTGGGAACAGAGGAATGTAGCAGACAATGGAGAAAATATTTGTGCGAACCTTTATAATAGCCACAGCCAAAGGAAGGGATGGATACTCGTACACCTGCCAGCTAGGAGGCAACTTCTGGAAATGGCGGCGGATGGGTAACAGTCACACATACACTTTCGGACTCATCAAACAAAATACACAAGTTATCTAGCAGCGAGTGAATGAACTTTAATAGCTTACAAAGCATTAAATTGCGATAAATTAGTAGTGTGTGGTTTCCTTAGTAAAACCCAACATCAAATACAAGATATCCCACACCCTGATACATCGATAGAGGCCGCAAAGCTAGAGCAACCCCAAGAAAAACCCCGACATCCATGAAGCATCATCCATCCACGTAATATAAATTATGAGGTGTCGAGTTAGGGCGACTTGACGATAAGGCGCAGCCTGAACAAGCTATATAATTAAACTAATGGATTCTAGCAACAAGTTTACTTAATATTTATATTTATACATCCATAAATTAATGGTAAAAACAGCTGGATAAACAAATGTTGGTTCACTTTCTTCTCGGGCAGCCAGCCAGGTGAAAAGATGATTAGATCAAAGTTTCGGGAGTGTACATTCCTCCCATCATCAGGATATTTATAAAATGTTATAACCTCAAATGAAATACCGGATATAACACAACTATAGAAAAAGACAAAACACTATCAAAATTCACATTACTGAACAAAAGTCTGTTTCCAGTAAATTAAATGCCAAGTCAGGAAATGGCGTGAGTATAGAAAATTGTGTCAAAGAAACCTAACTACTTAACTTGATTATCAAGCTGTATTGACCTTTGCTTTTTAATTCCACGGATTTCCATTTTAAGGCCGGTTTCCAAGAGGAGCTGAACTGAAATCCATTACGATTAAGAGTGCTCCTTTCAGAGGAAACCGCCAAAGCCTCCTTAATTCTCCGCTCCTAGCAACTGTTGCGTTTTGCCGAGATGGTCGTCTCCCGAAAATGGCTCTATGGTCGTTATCAAAAGAATGCTCTGCCAGCCCAGGCTTCTCAGGCTGCATTAAACGAATGCTCCGTTCATGTTCGATTATTCTAGTAGCGATGGTCCTTCCGGTTTGTCCTATATACGGTGTCCTACATTCACGGGGAATGCGGTACACTCCTGGAACTTGAATATTCAGTTTATCTTTCACTGGTCTCAACAGATGTTTAATCTTCGGATGTGGCTTTTGCATGGTCCTGATGTTGTATTTGGCGAGAATTCTGCTGATTCTGCCGGATAGATTGCCGGTAAACGGGATGCAGGATGCGTTAGGCTTATCTGACGCTTATCTGACAGTAGGAGGAGGAGGAGAAGGAGGAGAAGTTGCACCCGCTTACCGTTCAAATACAGGCGCCTTGAGCAACGAATTCTCTGCATCCTAGCTGTGCTGTTTTTGGCTAACCGACAGCTCTTAGTTCACCTATTATGCTTCCTTACTCTCGGCCTTCGTCAAGTTCTGCCGCCTAGCGCCAGGAAGCACCAGTGTCGCTGGCAGAGGGAGTTAGGTCTAACATTTGAATTCCGCCACCACCCGGAGGAGCGGGCTCCGGGGCTCCGAGGTTTCCTCTAGAGGTGGAGTACAAGTACCTTCACTTCTGGTTATGGATACGGAACAGTGCACTTCGCACCTTTCTCGCCGCTCTTCTCGCAGGAACATTGGGGACGATAACATTTCTGACTTCGCCTTCAATGTAAGTTTTCGGACACTCCTTCTCGAAATGTTCCTTCCAAATTATTTTCCCCGTGTTTTCTCGCGTGAATTGCTATGAATTTCCTCGGGTTAATGCACAGTTATAAATATTAAAAGAAATTTAAAAAAATCTCTCTATTCAGTGGCAGATTATGTTTTTTAAAATTGTTAAGTTTGGAAATTTTTCAGAATATAAAATATTGTTGAAAAGAACTTAGTATATTTTTGTGTGTTTTCCTTATCGATCTTTCCCGACCCTTGCACATATAGTATTAATATTACTAATACCTGTAGGAAACGGCATAACTTCAAGCAAGTAAAGAATGATTTTAAGTATATTAGTCAATTTTATTTTAGACTAACTTTAACTCATTTGATTTTCACTCCCAAAAAACAAAACATTTGAATTAATACTTTTACCAGGATAAAAATCAAATATCAGCTAAGGATATGAGCATATTAGTATTAAATTTTTGGATGGAGTGCGTTAGCTCTTTTATTCTCTATAGCAGGGTATTAAACAAAATAAAAATGCTTGGCTTGTTAAAGGAAGCATTTTACCCATGCCATATATTCCCTAATCAATTATGGATCTCATACGATACAGTTGTGAAGAGGGGAATGTTATAGACGTGATAGAGGTCTCTGTTTCCGTAGATAATAAGCACCATTGGCTTTTTTTAGCTCATATATGCTCTGTTCCACCTAACTATGAAGTAGTAAATAATAGATGCACATACCCTTAATGAATGCCAATGGTTGTTATTCTGTTATTCTGCAGATTTGAAGGACTCTATCCATTCAAATCAAAGTGACGAGTATGCTGTGCACCGTTATATAGTTACAAAAACTATGCAAAATGAATACCAAATGCTACATGTACTTCATGCTTCTAGTGAGCAGACAGCGGAAACATGCCGATGCTGTATTATCGAATTAGACAGGAAATTTTTCAGCGTTATTAGGCTCTCTCATAAGTAATATCCGTTTTTTGATTTTGGTGTTTTGGAAAACTTATTGGGTCTCTTTGGTTTGGAAATGCTGTTTCCCGGATGTCATGGCTAGTGATGCGTATATTGCGAACATGTATCAGTCTCCATTTGGAAATAAACAAAAACACACTGTAGATAACAAATTTTGGACCTTAGTGTCCTACTAAAACATTACTGCTGCCGCAGCTCGAAGAAAATTGTCGCGAATCCGATCGCGATAGCGGGGCTTGTGTACACGAAAAGCCTGGAGATAAGGAGTATGCCGGAAGAAATAATGATAGCGCGAGATAAAAGACCGGTAGGGTTACGCTTCTGAAAGGTGATAGAACATTCGATTCCTGTTTGGTCTAGAAACATCTCGAATTTACGAAATAGGTAGTTAAAGACGTGACGGCTAGCAGAGGGTTGCAAGTTGTGAAGACAAGAGTTACAAGTTGTAGTTGTGAAAGACAGCCAGCTGTGTTGTAATGAGAGCTAAGGATGTAATCTGCTGTCACTGTTTATTATTGTGATCGACCTTGGTAGACTGATGGTGTGTGTAACGTAATGCTGCTGTAATCTATAAGAGTATTTCTACGAAAATAAATGAGATTTTTAATTTCTGCAACACGGCCTTTTAATTCTACGAGCCCACAAAGTCACAATATTGTAACGTTCACGGATGCGTCATTGGCAGGTAAATTACACTTTCCCATTAAATGTCACTAGAATGGGAAGCTCAGGAAGGAGATGTTCCTACTAAGGTCTGGGTAGCCAGGCAGGTTTGGCTTGTTAAAATTTGACATGTAGATATAGTTAAATAGTGTTTATCCTAGTATCTACAATAGAACGATAACTACTACAGAAACTACTCAAAATCAAGAGAAATTATTTATAAGAGGACAACTGTGGCTTTTACCTGGCCTAAGGTTCCTGTTCCTGGCTATATGATGTTCATTCTTGGAGATTATAGACGTGGCCGTCAGAGAATCGAGTGACGCAGAGTTTGGTAGCACGTGCGAGACTTCTCTCTCATGGGCCAAAACCTGGGGGTTTAAATGTGGAAACTCTGCCGAAGCAGCGACTGACTCAATGCTTCGTGAGCTCCGTCAGCAGGGCCTTCGACCTCCACCTAACAGCCCAGCATGATTTGCAACCTACGCGACCGGATGTCGCGTGTACCGATATTATTCCATCTTCCAAGTATACGCTTTTTACCAATTTTGTCTTTTTCAAAAATGCATTAACGTCAGAATATGTGAAGCAAAGTAGAAAGTGTCTTTAGTGAGCGTGTGGCACAACGACGGTTCCAATTATTAAGAATAACTAAACACTACAGTAACATAACGTCACTATTACAACAGCACTTCACTATTACACACACACACACACACACACACACACACACACACACACACACACACACACACACACACACACACACACACACACACACACACACACACACACACACACACACACACAGTTTACATTTTTATGCATATTAACCATGCCGTCATCAAGAACATCGCTGATGGAGCGAGTTTATATACGATTCCTCTAGTGGCTTGAGATCGTACTCGATGTGCTGACAGCAGCTTTGAGGACTTTCTCTCTCGGCAGGTAAGTATACTATTTCAGGTGGGTCTTGCCCGCGAAATACAAAGCTACGTAATTTTGCCTGGTGCGTAGATATGATAACTGTTGTAGTTCGCTTTAACGAATGTGAACAATATTATATGACGGATAAATACAACCATATCTTGCAATTTGGTGTTTCTCTGTGAGTATATATAACTTAATATAATTTAGTAAAGAAATGTCAAATTATAATAATATTACTTTCAAAACATTTCAGTAAAGAAACATAATTTTTTCTGTCCTTTCAGCAGTGCACGTCATATCGAACGATGAATGCATAAATGAATCAATGAGTGAATGAATGAAACGGGTGATACGATACACAAATGGGTCCAAGGTTCCTAGCTCAGAGTTACCCGACAGTTACCCGAAGACCTCGTCTTTGTAGGATAAGGAAAAACCCTGGAAAAACCTTATCAGAGGTAACTTATCCTTAGCAAGATTCATACCTGCGTACCTCTTGAGTGTGAGGCACACATGCTATGTCACATCATGGAGATGGGCAAGAAACAGATTATTTATATTATACATTTATAATTTTTATTTATTGTATTTATTACTTTTAGATTGGAACCAGTCTTTTATAGCGTCCAGTGTCTCTTATTTTGCGAGTAACTGATCCTGTATGTTGGAAATGTTTGAAGCACCTATTGATTTTAAAAGACATAGGGATACCAACATTAATAAAGACATTTTGATTATGAATGAGAATGACAACGAATTTATATCAAAATCTGATAAAATGCACGACGTTTATGTTGCAAACAAAAGTATGCCAATTTGGCACTACTTGGACACTTTTGACAACATTACGCTCCAACGAAGTTGTCTGAATGCTGCATAGAGTTTCAGCAAGTCGCTCTAATTTTAATGCTGGTGTGAAAATAGCATTCAATCATGAAGACGCGGTGCTCTGTCTTCATTTCCATGTTACTAACTTTAGAGTAGAAGAGTGCTACCTATGTACTAGAATATTAATCACGATTACCGTAAGAGGAATAAAAAGGAAAGCTGGTTGTACTAGTTATGAGCGCAACCACACTCAGAGAGCTGCAATTTGCTTACTGTTCCGCAAACAGTACCGCTTCTTCTCCGTAGAAGGGACTATGGTTTCAAGATAGACTCACTAGTCAACTATGACGTCATTCTTGCTCTATCGGAGGGCGGGAAATAACGAATAAAAATGAGCATCGTGTATATTCACTACAACGCTTACTATTTCTTCGTTGTAATAGTGAAGTTGTGTTACTATAGTGATAATTTTTTTCCTTAAAATTGACATTACTTATCATACACTATCTATGTTTCCTTATATTAAAGAAATGCGCACTAAATATAAAACTTCTCTATACCGAGCGTGTTGGCTGCATGATAACCTGATCGACTTGTTTTCCGGAGGTACTGTGGGGCGGCCACTCGCAATTTGTTTTTCGTGGTTTCCCCAGGCTGGCAAATTCTGGAATGGTTACGTTTCTCTCATCATTTCCTCTTATTTGTTTCGCCTCTTACGTTTAAAAGTATTAGAATTGTGGTGTTTGCTCTAAGTGAAAATTGCTCCCTGCAGTTGATTGTTCGGAATAGATGTCTTTCGCGGAATAGATCATTTCATTCCAGTAACTCTAGGTTGAAGATAGGTAAGGCAGTATCACCGAAGGCAGAATTGGTGGCATTCTGGAATAGTTAAGGACTCCGAACTTGATTTCACGTATGGCAATCCGGAACTGTTTCCCGTAATTTCCGTGCTTCCCAATGATCACGTTGGAAGCACAAAGGACCTACTTTGGCCTAGCTGCGAAGCTAGCTAAGCTCTTCCATCTAAATAATCCTAATCCTTGCTTTCCAGCAAACAATGGGGCCATTGGAGCGCAAGACTTATATGAACGGATTCCAAAGGTGAAAATGGGAAATTCCAAGTATAGTGTGTTAGTAACGGTATCATAACTCTTGGCGTGGATTGTGATATGTTAATACCCTCATCAATCGATATAATCCTCTAAAATCCAGTTGGCACTACTGCTATCGCAAGGAATAAAGTAGGAAGCGGTGGACGGATGGCAGGCTATTTCCCGCGGACATGCTGATTGGCTGCTACCATTTCGTGTTAAATTGAAACTGTTACTCGACTCTAATTTGATTGTAAATATCAAGTGGAGGTTTCATCATCGACTGCCAGCGAGGAAATCTAGTAAAGTTATAACTTCGAGGTAGCAAAACTGTTAAAGCTTTCAGGGTCTTGTGTCACTCTGTTTCTCATGGAATAATATTGTACTATAAATGCAGGTTGTTTGGAAACCACGCCGAACAAATGTAACCGTTTCGTAGTTTGACTTAACTAGTCCAAATTTCGGTGTCACAGCTACGAAATTCTCTTGGGCATATATTTATGCAGCATTAAATATTACATTATTTTGTTACTAGACAGTGCAGGAGCCAATGGTGTGCGAACCTCAAAAGTTATTATTGGGACACACTGGCCACGAAAACAAAAGTATTGCTAATTTCTCTTTATCAGTAACCCTAGCCTCTCTTTCAGGTAATGGGACAAATGGCAGTTACTTGTGAAAAAGTCGATAATGACTCGGAGAGTTCCAAAGTTGCACATTTTGATATAATCTTAATTGTACAGTGCTTTCAAATAGTAACTGTAAAATCAACAGCTTCTTTTTCAGTTACAAGTTGTTTATATATAGTATTATGAAACAACATGAAATAAAATGCTTCTCTCATTGTATAAGGCACTTAGTTTCGGTTAACTTTATATGGCATATGTCCATCAGCTTATTTGCCGCTATCCACTGTTATAACAGAATGTTGGAACATGTTAAACACCCATAAAGAAATAACTAAATAATAGCTTCTTTATTGCGGTTTCATAAGCTAAAGACGTTCATAATAGTAGCAAGTTACCGTAGAGTATGTGGCACTACAAAAGTGGCACGGTGTGTCACTTACCTGCGAACTTAGATAGCGAGAGGCACGTGGTGTTGTTCCTGCAGTTGCCTAATCCCACTCATTCTGGAGCCTTTTTATGCGGCTCTGTTGGTGGTGAAAGCTATCTACACGTGTCACACAGAAGCTGAGCAACTACTTCTATAGATTTGTTCGGTGTCGTTTCGAAACTTGCTATATATACACAATTTAGAAAGCTATACAGAACACTAATTAACGGTCTTCTTCTACTTCTACTTCATGGCTTGGACTCGTCAATCCATTGGAACTCCAATTTGGTTTGCTCTTCCATGGTTTCTTTTACCTTTGCAATTTATAGTTTATTCATTCCTTGAACATGTTTTTTCCGTTTATTTTTGTTGTTAAAAATAGTATGATTTATTTCTTCTACTTTTAATTCTTTCCTAATATATTGGTCTGCTTTTTTGTCTCCTTTATTGTACTCAGCTATTGCTCTTACAAATTTAATATCTTATGCCGGTACCTTTCTATTAAAGAGAGTAGTGCTATATGTTATAATATTAGTTAATAATCGTTTAACAGTTTTAAATACACCTACATTTTCGATAGTTTCAAGGTCTTTCTAACATCAAAGAATAAAAGAGAGACTGAAACATTCATTGAATTTGAATGCCTTGGAATTATTAGTTATTTCCCATAATGCAGTAACAGTTTTGTTTAAAATATTGTAAACCATCAAAGGTTCAGTTGTGAGTTCTCAGCAAATATATTCTGGGGCCTATCTTTCATAAGATTCATAGCATAAAATTGAATGATTGCTACTCCACACTCTAAAGTTAAAATCAGAATTTGTGTAATAATTAATAAAGGTAATAGAGATATTATTATTGTTCTTCCGGGTTTCCTAAAGGTTTATTAAATTGTACATCATATTGTCTCGTTAACTCTAACGTATCTCTCTCCGTTGGGCTTCGAAGCGACGTCCTGTTGACTTTAATATACTCGTCGCTGCTGTGGCTGAAGAGGCACAATTATCTCAGGATTCGCCTTGACGAATATCTATATCACTACTGAACTATGGAGTAGGTGATGTAGTTGGACTGGGATTTTTTTTTTGGGGGGGGGTCCATGAACATAAAGTTTTGTATTACTTTTGTATCGGCATCAAGTTACACGGTTGTCTGCAGGTTTTACTGATTCAGGCAGCACTTGCGGAGTACACTTAAAGCTATATATGCTGGAAGCTCTAAAATATTTATCTTCGTCTGAGAATACTCTACAACGCCGTATGAGCCTCGTACTTCACGTCGCTTGATGCTGCTACGGCTTAACACTTCTTTCTAGCTGTAGACCTCGCCAAACTGCCTCGATTCGGCTCCAACCTGGCCTTTTCTAAACTCCTCAGAAACGGTAAATTCCTTTCCTTGGCTAAACAAAAGGGAAGGCCAATATCCCTTTTCACCAACGCTAAGAGGGTAGCAACAACGGAAGTTGTACCGATAGTTGCCCCAAAACCTAGTAGACAAGCCGGAGAAGCTACGCCTGTGTATTTTATTGGTTATAATTTTGGATATTTACAACACTTTATACATAATTTATATATGTGTCATTCATAAAAATATTATTATAAAATAATAAATATTGCTATTGATATAATTGTGCAAATAATTGTTAATAATTCCTGAATTAATAAAATATAATTATTTATTTTATAGTAGAGTAACAGGCAGGCGGAATTTGTTTATTTTTAACGTGGAAGGACAAAATGGATTTACCAACACCAAACCATTGGGCTGGTGACATAGGAGTAGCCACTCCGGTGAGGGTCACCGGTGCGGAATACCTACTAAAAAACCTTCCACTGACTAGGGCAGTAGCCCTGGTGAAGTTAGCTGGTTCCGCTCATGGCACCCAGATTCAATAGTAGTTTAGTTCACTGCAGCGAACCACGTGGTGTGTTGGACGGGATAGATGTCATGACCATAAGGCCCCGACGCCCACCGTTCCTTTCAAAAGATGGCGTTCATCCTATAATGCTCCGTGGTGATCGATGTAGGGCTCGTGAGGACCTCTATCTAACGGAGGGTATCGGCGTGACAAGTCCGGTGGTGGCGTCCCTCGGGTGCAGGTGTCTCTGCGGGACGGAGGGTCCCCTTGCATGTTTGCCAGTGCTCTTGCGAGTTCTCTAATGTTGTCAGTGATAGCGTTCTGATGCATTCGGAGGACTCCCTCAAGCTTAGCTGGCGTGAAGAGGCGTGTATCGTTGATGAAGCCTACTACTTTCTCCTGCTTGGCCTTACAGTAATCAAGCGGTCTGAAGTGCCGGCAGTCTCCCGGGTACCGTGCCTGGGTGGCCTCCTTCACCTCGTCCAAAATACGAAGTAGGGCTGCTTTCCATGCTGCTATCCGCGCTGTCAGCTCCGTGAGTGCTGTCAGCAGGTCCAGAAGCGTTGTGCTGAAGCTCTGGAGCAGTTCTGTGGCTTTCTCTGTGCTGGCGTGTGAGGCTTGTAGTGCAATGTTGATATGCTGGAGTAGCTGTGAGTCTGGTTGATGTGTGAAGGCTTTGGAGTAGGTGAGATGCTGTTGTGTATGGTGTCCCGTAGGGGAGGGGATCCGTCCCTTTCAGCTGCCAAAGTGCGGGCGCTGCGGACCCTTAGCACTCGTGGTACCTCTGACGTTACTAGAGGAACCTGGGGCCGAACATCTGAGCCCCTCCTTCGGGAGTTGTTCGGATTGGGATGGCTTCGAGGGGGCAGTGTGTTCCCGATACCCGCGGGAATCGGGTACGTCTTCGGACGGGGTTGAGGGAAGCCATTAAGTTTCCGGGTACTAGCCTGCAAAGCTAGTAGAAGGTGTGCTAGATCACCAGGCGGCCCCACCGAAGTCATATCGGTAGTCTTCACCTTTGGTGTTGGCGCGCGTAAGTGGCGTATCCACTTCCATCCCGTCTTGTGTCCATAGGACCAGATGGGGGGGGGGCTTGTTAGGTAACTAGGTCTTGCCCTACGGAAAGCCCCACGGAGGATGCCGAGCGCTCTTTGGGACAGCTCGGATACTCCCTGGTTGAAAGAGGCCCGGGTCTTGTTCCTACGGGTTCAAGGCTAATGGGAGTAGAACCTCTGGACTCAACTGTTGTGTATGGTGGGTTTGGGTGTGACTGCGAAGGTATTAGTTTGGAGGATGTGGTTGGTGAGGATGCTGGCGTGGTAGGTATGGTTGGTGTGGCTATTGCTGTGTACAGCTTCCCCTCGGGCTTCTCGGACACGCCACTTGTCCGGTGAAGTGCCCTGCCATGTCGCAGGTGGCACAGTACAGTGGGCGACGCGTCAGATCATGTCCGGTGCAGGCTGCGGTGAGGCACATGGCGCCACAGTAGTGGCAGCGTGGGTTGTTGGCGCAGGGGTCGGCAATGTATCCATACTGACAGCAGTGGTGGCATGGGTCGGCCACCCAGGCTGGCCTCAATCGGGAGTACCTGCCCGAAGGCTGGGGGTCCGTCTTTAAGCCCAGCGTGGTTTCGGTCTCTTCGGAGAACTCTAGACGCACTAGAGGTGAGAGTTCTCTGCAGGTGTTGATGCGCATGGCCCTCCTCAGAGAAGGCCAGCGGTGTCGGGCTGCGTGCAGAATAAACGCATCAGTGAGATACCTGTGCACTCCCCGAATCACTGCGCTGATGTAGGCAGTGTAGCGGCTCGGGAAGGTAGTGACAGCTCGGATGCATTTGGCGGCGAGTCTTCTTTGGGCTCACCATGTGTGGTCAGCGGTACAGCCGCTGCTTCAGCAGAATTGGTGGTCGGCGATGAGGATGGCAGAGATCTCTCGGCAGCAGCGAGAGGTTGCGGCGAGCCCTGCGGAGGTGTTGGAGGCGAAGCAGAGGCTGCGACGTCTTCTTCCGTTGCCTCAACAGGCTCTGCTGCGTTGGTAGTCTTCTTCTTCTTCTTCTTGTTCTTCTTCCCTGCATGTTTACTCGGCGAAGGCTGAGAGCGGAATGGCGAGGACGGAAATATCGCTACTATATATATCTTTGGGATGGAATAGATAAAGAATTTCTTCAATACAAGAATAAAATTAAGATTAATATGGATATGAATTTTCATAATTTAATGGTTTTCAATCACAAAGGTATGTTTATTATCTGGTCTATGGAATCTTACGTTAAAGCGAAAATGTTTGGAAATGCGTTGTTCTTCTTTATTGTTAAACCTTTATTATCCTTTATCAGAGATGCAAACATTTAAGGGTTGTTTCCACCCTTCATATGTAAAAAAATTTATTAATTGAGTAAGTTTAAACCACTTGGAGATAGTAATTTATCACGAGTAATATGGAGAAAAGAATGCAGCGTATTATTTGCAGAGAATATCTGTAGAAGTGCATCTGTTTCTTTTTCCCCCTCTATGGTTACTGTGTGGAGATATTTTCAAGGGCTCAGTTGTCTATAGGAGAGCAATTAAACTGATCTTGCCAAGATAGTCTGTAGTAGCATCTTCCTTAATTACGTAGTTGTTAGCCTCTGGGTTATTGTGATGGGAGTAATTGGTTAATTAATGAAACAATGCCATAGTAGTGGCTACAACCTTGAGGTAATACAACTTGTATCCATGGAAGGAACTGACAACAGATGCTTAATTTGTAAGCATACTACATGTATATGGGTAACTAGGTACCTTAAGGATTCAATTCGTAAGGAAAATAACTAAACTTTTTTTCTGCAAATTGGAATAATTAGAGATTTGTTGTATATCTTGGCAAACTTCAAAGGTAAATATATCTATTCTCCCTGGTGTCAAACTTAAGGCATTCTCTGGTCACTTAAAGGAAGGGCAATGAATGCTCTTTAATTTCTGCTTAGTTATCGTGGAGCAACGTTTCTCTGGAACCTTACGTTCATCTCTCGGAAATATAAAAGCAATGTAGTTGAAACTTTCTATAGTTATACAATGTGCTAATCCTACTGAGCTATAGTTGCAATTTTGAGTATAAAGTTCTATATAACAATGGAAATTTTATGTTCCAGTTGAAAGGAAAAATTTGAAATAGCTTTAATCTCAGAGAAAGAATAACAAAAATTAAATTAATATTACCGTTTTCTTTGTTCAATATACGTTCAAATGAGCCACGTATTTCACGATTCCTTAAGTGTAAAGCAAAGAAGTTGTAATTGGAGAATAATCGTATTGTACTTATTTTGGAATCACAAATCTTAGTCATTGCAAAAAGAGTTCTTTAATTTTGAACTGTAACTCCTACCGTGCACAGAAT
This sequence comes from Mantis religiosa, assembly GCA_030765055.1. Taxonomy (NCBI): domain Eukaryota; kingdom Metazoa; phylum Arthropoda; class Insecta; order Mantodea; family Mantidae; genus Mantis; species Mantis religiosa. Next base: position 68,176,894 of record CM060953.1, on the reverse strand, counting down.
TCCCTCTAACTGCTACTGAAAACCTCTGCCTACTTTGTTGTTATCAAGTCGAATGATCTATTTGTTGCATAAGCTCCATGAACTTTATGATCATCTTTATAACCACCAGTTACTGCCATTCATACAGAATGTAGTCAATTTGTAATTGTCTCTGAGTAACGGGGTAAGGGTTAATGAGAGAGATTGAAAAGAATGGCTGTCGCGTAGGATAAAGGATATGATACTCAAAGAATATACATGTATATCAAAATAATGATTTCTGAATAAAAAACTTGGTGTGCTTCAGGGCTCTCTTCTCTGCAACTCTTATGCGATTGCTTTACTTTTACATAAATGTTTTTAATAGTGAGTTCAATGAATGAAAACCTACTAATATAATAAAATTATATGAAGAATGTGGTATAGGTAATATGTGTCAAGAAATCCTTGGAAGCTTCAACAACAAAAAGTCATTCAGGATTTAACGAACGAAATACATAGTATGGTAAACAAAATCTGCAGAGAAGAGTTACATATAGGTAAAAGCTTTAACCGTTTACAGAAAGAGGAGTAAGGTGGGGCAGGAATTTAAAGGAAAATCTATATGCGGTATGGAAAGTAATTAGTAGAACTGACGTACAAAAACGGTTTTAATAGATTTGTAATTTTCTTGTTCTTAGATTCCCGTTTCACCAAATTTAGTCTCAAAGCTATTTCATAAATTTTTATTTGAATAAAAGCTCCAGTAAATAGTTTCCAGATTGCTGTTCATTGTTTGTAAATAAATGTAATCGCGTATTGTCATGTTCAGCAAATAAATTTAGAGAAAATAATTAAAGAATGAACAAACAAACATATCTAAAAGAATTTTAAATAAATTTCTCAAAGAGGTCACTATTTTATCTTTCTCTGATAACTAAATCTCGAAGTGACAATATTATTTTCCTGTGCCCCTGGGGCCATTTTACGCCAGTATTGTTGCAGTACGATTTCCTGTTAACATATTCCACACATTTGGCTTTAAAAACGTTATGTGTTATGCTACTTTTTTATAATTACTCTAGCGTCTTATTTTGATGGAGGATTTATAATTTACATATGCAATTATAATTGAAAGGACCACTTAAATATAACTGTAAAGTCACCAACTGTTTCCTATTCCTTAACTCTCTCACTAACTCACCATACTATTCTACAGCTCGCCTCGGTAGCGTAGATGGCAACGTGTCTGCCTCACGTTCAATAGGTCCCGAGCTGGAATCTCGGTCAAAATTAGTTACCTGGATATGGTTTTACTGGGGGTTTTCCCTTATCCTGAAAGACGAATGTCAGGTAACTCAAAGCCCTATGGACCTTGAACTCATTTGAGCATTATATTACCCATTTCATTCATTGTCCGATATGACTTGATGTAGGACGTAAATTACAGCAGCACGATGGCCTCTCACTTGAAGCTTGAATGATTTTCCTCCTTTCAAAACGTCACTCATTGTTGTGTTGCCACAGTTGTTGTGGACCTTCAGCTGATTATAATTCACATATTTCTTTACATTACTTATCATTTAATACAAGTTTTCTCTTTAAACATCATTTCTCTTGTTAATATTTTGTTATACAATGTTTCATACCGTTGTTTGTTTTTAAATAAACGTGTGAATTAGATACCTTTTGTATCATTTCTTCTGTTTCCCTTATATTTAAATAGATAAATCTGGCGATTAATTTATGAAAACTAATTTATGAAAATTAAGTTAAAGCTTCACATATGACTCTCGAATAAGAAATGCGAACAAACAAAAACAATGAGTATAAAATAGGAATTGAGAAAAAGGTCAATCTACCATTACATGAAGGTATTGGAGAGAAAGGTTACTTAGCTTGAAATCGCGACGAGCTTTATGGAATATTTAAGTTAATTAAAAGGCCAATAAACCAATAAATATGGGACATAAAAACATTTAAACATGTAATTAAGTTTACAAGGCTGCATTTGTATTCACGTGCAAAGTGGTCCAACTAGCAGAATAATCGCATTGTTGAAGCTATTGGGGCCGTTGGATTACGCAGCAGGTCGTGTGCGAGTGAGCTATTAGCAAATACTGGCATGTTTAATTTGTATCACAAAGAGATTGTAAAATCACATCAGAGTTACGTGTAATATCAAGTTGAGAATAAATTATTCATATAATTATATTGTATTAGATTGTTTGAGGCAGATGGGATGTTTTGTGTGTTTAGAAATGTAGGCATTTGAGTTGAAAATAACGATTGTCTTTTATTTTCAGGTAAGCCAAATAAAAGCCTCCAGGGCCAGGCTAAAACCCAGCAATGAACCATTAATGTAAGTGCAAAATTGTTATATTGGAATGCAAAGTAATGTAGACATTTAAATTGTTATTCATTTAATGATCTATATCGAAATCTCTGAGTTGGAAAAGCAGTCAGAGGAAAGTAGAGATAAGCATAACAGCTGCTGATTAATACACAGCAAATGAAGTGTGATTATGAAAAGGTAATTATTAGCTAAGTATTACTTACTTCATGCTTTATTTATACTACAGGAAAATGTACAGCATTAATCCACCCTAACACCCAAATCATTAATCTGTAGCTTAGTTTCTCGAATTCAGGTAGTACAGTCATCAAAATCAGCTTAAAATTTCCTGTAGGTACTTCCGATAAAATATTTTGAACTAAAGAATAAGTGTCGGTATTTACCACATAAAACCGTAAGATTATGTAGTTGACTTCTTGCTAGGTTGCTGACTTCGATTCTAGGTCCTGAGATGGGAAATTAGTTTTAATTTGTGTTGTTCTACTTTCCACTGAACCTGGACAGTTATGAAATTTGCAAAGGAAGAAAATCTTTAATAATTTAAAGCTCAATGAGGGAAAAATCAAAGTGTACAACCAAAGTCATTCACATGGCCATAGCAATTAAAACAGGTGATAAGAAAAAAATATAAAACGTGAACATATTCTCAGATATGCATCCACAACGAATTGACAAAATCTTATATCCATAATTTATTATGTGTTTAAATAATACAAAAATATCTTCTACCATTATGAACTATTCAACACACATAATAAATTATATAATGGCAGAGTCAAAAACGTCCGAACCGCTGCCCGCCATTTTGCTTATCCGCGTCTTCAGTATTCATTGCCGACTACTGCTATCATAAAAAGGCGCGGGCGGAATCATTCAACATTTGCAAAATTACTTTTAAAGGTTTTACTTACCAGCTTGATGAAAGCAAACCTGAAACTGCCCACTGTTGCTCTCCAAATATTTTTGGCATCTCTTTAGAAAACTATCCATAGCTCACCGTAGTTCACATTGTGAAATGCTGGCAGGATATTTTGTTTTAATTATTCGAGTGTGTGTGGGTTTTCTTATATATTTTGTTTAAAGTGAAGCTTGATTCTACTTTCATGGATATGTGTGTACACAAAATAATGTTATATTTTAACAAACTTACTTTTAATTTTGATATTTTCTGCTTTTCTTCCCTTGGTATTCATATACAAAATAAATTGTAGGTCACTCCGCGAGCTCTGTCTATAACGCGATGGAGCCGGGAGTTGCCAGCAAATTATACCGTCTAACTCGCACTGAAACACCTAACTTAACATAGAAGCAGAAACTGATATTCCCCTCCAGAAAGTCCCAACTTCCAAAAATATCCTCTCACACTGGCTGAAGCTCAGCAGCCGGAATACTTATAGCAAGTATTCCCTTGTATAGTACAGGAACTTAGCGTTCTGTAACACTAACAAACGAATCACAAGTAATTCGTGCTGCTGAGTTAGGGAAGCGAACGAGATTATTATCCTTGATGCCAAAATTTTACAATTTTTTGGGTCACACTCGGACCACTCATACCTACCTACGGGTAGGATGAACTCAGCGTTATCAATAGGATGAGCTAATCCCTGTAAGCTTGCTTCTATGAATTAATTATATTAATGTCTATTTTTACTAATAGGCTGCGGATTTTGCAAGCAGCTTGCTCCAGTTAGTCTGAACAAAATGTAAACAGTTGCGGATATGAATCATAGGTGATCAAGGGGACACGATAATCTGACCGCTACAACCGTACAGACACGTTGTCCACTAGCCTCTAGCTACCTACTGGAAATCTTGTGATCATCTATGCCACGGACGTCTTCTTCTTTTTCCTATTCGCGGGTCCCACATTGTTGTGGCGTAGGACAATCTGATCTGGTTCATCCTTGCTACGGATCCTTCCCAACGCCATTTGGTTTACCTTATTGTGCCTGCCGCATCTACCATTCCGCTCTTCCTTCTTAGTCCATCGATCTTTACCTCGTTGCTGATTTTCATACCCAATACTCTTCTCTCAATTTTACGTTCTCACACTTGTTAGTTGTCCCTTTATTAGTGTCCATGTCTGACTTCCGCAGATAAGAATATGTTTTAACTCCATATTTAACTACCCTACATTTCTGGGCTTTAACGCCCAATAATTATAATTAGCGAAAATAATTTGGTTTTATTTTCTTCAGGAAATGAATAAAACCAATTCAGCGGCTTTGCGGATTCGTCGGCTATATGCAGACGCTTCCAGCTATAAAGCCAACCTAAACTGTATTGTGGCGAGAATGGCACACCAATAGCTTTATTTAATCCCACTTATACCCCGCCATTAACTGCTATGGTCATATCCAAACATATCATAGGTGTTAGCTCGCATTCGTTGGGATTTAATCATTAGATCACGCACACATTTGCACTCTCAGCCATACTTCCAGACTCTGGGGAAGATCGGGAATTATCTTGGTTGGAGAAAAATCCCCACCCCAACCACAGGGAATCGAATCCAAGACCCTTAGCACAGCAGGCAGATGCCTTACCGACTGAGTCACCAATACCTTGTTAACGTATATCGTAATTATTTTAGTCAAAACTAACTCAGCCATTTTTTAAAAATGAAATGTTAAAGAGCAGTTCTATGGAAAGGGTAGTTCACTTTGGCAGCATTTCCTTGAAAATCCACGTGTTACATCTCTGCATTCAACACCATGTTTTTGTACGATATTTAATTTTTGAGTTAATGCTGATCACAGAATCGATACTGTGAACTGGTTCAATTTTTACAGTCACTTCACCGTTCTGATTAGTTCAAGTTTCACTTTGATTTCGCTTATTTCAAATTGTTCCCTTACATTCTTCGCGGCATAGCGATGCAACAAAGCAGTCGTAGTCTGCATGGCGCAGTCTATTTTTAGTTTTCTACTTCCCCCATGGGACAGTCGAACATTGCACCAATTTCTCGGAAAACAATATTCATAACTGTCGTCACAAACTCACTTGTAGAGCTGCACTTTTTGTCAGAACGCATTCACTAACTCACATACGAAGGATTAGGATTACTACGGAAAGATTCTGTACCACAACCTACCCGAAGTGGGGCATCCCCGGGAGGAAGGTAGAGGCAAAAGGAGATACAGGTGACCTACCAAAGGAGTCACGACAGTGCAGATGGCAGGCTCCCTACTATTTACCATTTGGAAGCTCCCCGACAGAACAGCACAGCTGATATCGCACTCACTGTGGTCCTGAAACGGCAAGACCCCTACTATTTACCAGTGCAAAACTCCCCGGAAGGCCAGCATTGGCGACATCCCAACCAGTGTGATCCTGAAACCGCCCACCAGGCCGGCCCGGATACCGCAAACCGTCCAACCGGAGGATTAAGTGTTCAGCAGGACTGCCAAGACACCCACCGACACTTGTACGCTGAATGACACCACCAGAATAAAGATGATGTGAAATAACAATGGTGATGAAATGGAGGGACAGGAAATTCGGAGGAAATAATTAACCTACCCAGCATTCGCCTGGTGACCTGGGAAAACCCAAGAAACCCATTGGCCAGGTTGGTTGCCCTCAGGAATCGAACTTGGGCTTCCCGAATGGGGGCCACAGACATAATCACCTGAGCTATCCCGCTCGGTTCACGTGTTAAACTGTAAGGTCGTTATCTTTTAGAGATTCTTCACATCTCCATAAAGCATTCTAGAATGTTTTGGAGGTTGGGAATACTGCTTCTGGTGCTTACGTTGAGCAAGAGAGACCTATTGATAAAGTTGTGAATAGTTGCTGCGTTACAACAAATACTTACACATACACCCTAGGGCTAATTTTCCAAAAATAGTTTCACTGGATTTTATATCTCAGGTAAACCTTCGCTTCCACTAGGTATTTAAATCAAGAATGTTCTTTTACGTGCCCGACAAATTTTCTGCTATAAAATTAGTTCATGGGTAGAAAAATTGAGAACACCATGGTCAGTGTAATATTCAACTTTATTAATAAGATTCGTGTGTTCTTTCTGCAGCGGTGTAATAAAGTAACCTCCAACGTGATTGCCATGGTATAACATAATCATGCAAGGTTAGTGTTACGTTTAATTTTGAATAAGATGTCGTTAAGATAAAGTGGAAGTGTGGGAAATACTCATTTTATCTTGGAACCTTAGCTGCATGTTATTTAAAGTTAGTACTACGAAGTTTACATGCACGGAGTCACTAACAATGTTTTATGTAACTTGTACGAGAAGGAGGTTTATAATTTGCGATTATTTCCTCGGCAAACCGCCCGGATATGAGATTCTCCTTAATGGATTGCATAAAGCTGCTATGTAGAAGAGTTGTATCAGGAAATTATGTTTTACTTTATTACCTCACTTTTTCCGATGCAAGAGAACCGACAGGGTGACCAAGATTCTTAAAGGAAAACACACGGTTCATATTCCACTTGACCGTACTGCCTTACTTCCATTCCCATCTAGATTAAATCATGTCCTTTCAACCGACAAATAACGATACTGATGATAATGGTAATAATAATACTAGCAATAATAATAATGACAGCAGTACAAAAATCAGGCATACGAACTTCTATGAATATAAACCAGGACGAAATGAAATTAGGTTGAATCCATAGTGGAGTTTATTCTGGGACGTCGTAGAAGACAGACTGCATATTACCTGCCGTCATTGACTCATGACTGACCTTATGTGCCTTCTGGGTATCAATGATGGTCTGTGTATGGCCATTTTAGAGGCAACTTCTTCAGAATCATCATCATCATCATCATCATCATCATCATCATCATCATCATCATCATCATCATCATCATCATCATCATCATCATCATCATCATCATCATCATCATCATCGCCTGCCTCGGTAGCGTGGTGGTAGCGTGTCTGCCTCACGTTCAAGAGGTCCCGATTTCGAATCTCGGTCAGGGTGTGTTATCTGGATAAGGCTTTTCCGGGGTTTTCCTTGTCCTGCAATACGAATGTCGGGTAACTCTAAGCTCTATGGACCCTCGGCTCATTTGAGCGTCACTTCACCCATTCCGTTCATCGTCCGATATGTCTTAGCGTTGGAGGACGTAAATGTATTATTATTATCATCAATATCATCATTATTAAAGAAGTACCTTAAAAGCTGTCTGCATATCTGTGAGTGTGTTCGTGAGAACAGGCTAAGTAAATAATTTTATTACAATATTTTTTATGTCTCGTTTTCTTAGAAATGGCTAACAACCTTGTTTTTAAATACATGTTTAAATATTTTTATGATAAATAAAATGCATATATCGAATTTTCTCAAAATAATCTGTGAAGACCTATATTCTGCATGACGTTTATATAATTAGTAATGCGTAAAGAGATGGAGCAACATTTTCCGACAGAAATATATTTTTGAAGCGTCTTGTTGTGAAGTAATCCGTTGTACATATTTAAAACCAGAAGTGAAGACTAGGCTGAATATGTATCAAGGACGAGTGAATTATAACAATAATGCTACTACAAATTACAAGGTAAAAATGTGTGTATTAGTAAATTCTATCAACTCTTATTATTTGAAGCAATAACAGCTAGCTTTCTTTAGACGCTATTTTCTACAGGAATTTGTAACGGCTTTGATGGACAGCGCCGAGTTTAATTTGTTCCTGCGCCTGCAGTAAAAGCAAAAGGCGTTTCTTTGATTCTAAGGTCATTTAACTGAAAAGTGGGAGATTGAAAAAAAAAAAAAAAAAAAGAATTACTGCTTTCGCATTTAACCTCATTGTGACGGTCTTTGTTCTAAGCCCTTTAACACAAGGACAAGAGAATGGAAATTTTCTTTTTAATTGGAGCAAAGTGGCTTCGTTGTTAGTAATTCCCGCCAAGGATTTGGGGCGCAGTGTTTAGGTAGAGAAACTCAGAAAATTAAGAGAAACTTCTACACAATCACGATGATGATAATGAAAATAATTATAAATGGTAAGTTATAGTAATAATAATACCATAAACATTTTACTTATATCTTCAAAAAAGATTACAGATCCTAAAGTGGAAGTTTCCTTAAGTCAATTTTGGTAAGGGAGATGAATACTTTTGCTGGAACCAATAATATTATCCTTTACATTTATCTGATTATGCTCTTCTTGAATAATGGAATAATTACATCAAAGTCAATACCATCGAGATTTATAATACAACGAGCAGTGGGTGGAAAGATTAACACTTTTATTCATGATATACAACATTAGAAATCCTTTTACCATTATAATTTCAAGACCTTTCTTGGTTTTGTTTATAAGAGGTTCCAAACTTTACTTATGTAGATCTTCTGTTAAATACATAACTTAACATTACTTCACCGTAATATGTGTAGATTTTGTGATGTAAAATTAAAATTTTAGCCCTAATATCTAGAATATAATCCTTTATAATGGATATTATTCATATAAATAATTGTATAGCGATAATGTTTCATCTGATAATAATGGCTGGAACATCCACCTGTCTCACTTCGCACATTTAACTATATTTTGCATTAAGCTGGCGAGGAGATGGATACTGAATTCGACAGTATGATTTTAATATAAACTGGGAAATCTTCAAGGCAAACTTAAGTATTTCGAAACACCATATCTTGCCGTGTTAGCTATTATCTTTTCCTAAACCTTTCACATAAAAGTTGCTTCGTTGTTATTCATCCATGCTTGTACGAAGGTGGTCTAAAGGTTCATGGCGCACCCAGAAATCGCAGCACTACTTGCATGATTTTTCCCCTTGCATTGCTACACATGTATATAGATCCTGTGTAAAATTTCAAATGATTACAGGCAACAGTTGACTCAGGCAGTTATTTGAAACAGTGGAAGTGCGCGTTGCCATGATAATGAAGAAGTTCGAGTATCGTACTGGGATAAAGTTCTTCGTAAATGAAGGTTTAACACTTATAGGAATTCATTTGAAGATTGTAAATAAACAAGGTGACTTTTCACCTTCAGTTACAACTGTGAAGAAATTGGTGGCCGATTTTATACCTGGCCGTGAAAGCGTTCAAGGCCATCCATGCGAAGGACGCTCAAAAAGATGATTTAAAATAAATAAATAATTCGCAACTCTAGAAAAGGCTAAAACAATATGAGAAGAATAATGTATAGTTAAAAATAATAACCACATCGGAAATCATTGAAAAAGTGCATGACATGATTTTGAAAATCAAAATACAACGGTGCGTGAAATTATAACACTCTAGGAATTTCAAAATAACTTTGAGCTCACAATTTGCCTCAGGAATTAAACATGAGACAGCTTTGCGCAAGATGGGTGCCGCGCATCCTCACTGTGGATAACAGACATATTCAAGCGACACTCTCTGAAAAGTGCTTGGTGAATTTTCAGTAGAACAGAAGTGACGTTTTACCCTGCTACGTCACAGTGGATGTAATATGAACTCATCACTACACATCTGAATCCAAAGGGCAGTAGAGATAGTGGACAGCAGCTGGTTCTTCAGCTACACGAAAGCCAAGGACGGTGCCACTGGCGATAAAGATCATATCATCAGTTTTTAAGGACGTCAAGGGAATTTTGTTTATTATCTCGATAAAGGTAAAACCATTACTGGAGAATACTATTTTCAGATTCTAAACAAACTGACGGTAAGCGTTCGTAAAAACAGGCCCCAGTTAAGAAAGAAAATGTTTTCTATCAGGACAATGCCCTGCCCACAAGTGTTTTGGCAATGCGGAAACTAAGAGATCTGCACTATGAAGTTGTAGGTAGAACATCCACTCTATTCCCCAGATTTGGCTCCTACGAACTTTCCTCTGTTTCCAAAACTGAAGAAATTCCTTGCTGGTAGCGCTTCTCATCCAAGAAAGAAGCATCTGGAGCTACTTTGTAACACTGCCAGAGGAATACTACAGAGAGGTGGCATTGAATACTTCCTGGACAAAATGTAGAGGAGATTATATTGAAAAATAATACCACTTTGAAAGCATGAATTGTCATTTTTCACTACTATACCGAGAGCTTTTCAGACCACTAAAGCTGCACAGTCTGAAAACTTAACACTCCGGAAGCCCGGCTCGGTAGCGTGGTGGTAGCATGTCTGCCGCACGTTGAAGAGGTCCCGAGTTAGAATCTCGGCCAGGTTGAGTTACCTGGATAAGTATTTCCGGGGTTTTCCCTTATCCTGATAGACGAATGTCGGGTAACTCCAAGCTCCATGGACCCCGGACTCATTTGAACATCATTTCACCAATTTAATCCATCGTCCGGTATGATTTAAGAAGCAGGACGTAAATAAATAAATAAATAAATAAATAAATAAAGACGCAGGAAACCAATCACGCCCCTCCAGAGATGTACCAAGGTAACAAACACATCAATCAGGTTCACGAGGAAAAAAAAAAATCTCTTTTTTGTCTTTAAAATGTACATTGGTAGATCCTTACATATCCTTACAAATTAAGAGTATAGATTGTGGTTACAGTGCAACTGAGGTAAACGTGCCTTCCTTATATTCAGTAGAATACTCAAAATCTTATACAAATAAAAATATTTAGTAATTATCTTCCACTTATCTTAAGAAGTTGATGACAATACTCCTATCTTCTTTATACGAGATTAACTTCATGAGCATTTGCCCACATCTTCAGTCAACACACTTCGTTGTCAAGGATACCATGTATTTACGTATTACCAACATCTGAAGACGAAACAAACATAAAAACAGAATCAATTGCCAGTATGTCAAAATTCATTAAGCAATTTTTGATTTTTAAAATAAGTACTTTCCCAAACTATTGAATCTATGGGAGCATTTAATTGTTTTAATAATTTAACTTCGGGATTTATTTCATGGTTAAATGACCAAGAATGATCCGCTACGGCCAATTTATCAATTTGTTTATATCTAATGTTACGAAAATGTTCTTTCTTTCTGGTTTACAAACTACTTTTCGTCTTTCCAATATAAACCTGATCACAATCTAAGCAATTAAATTGATAAATATTTTGATTTCTTATTATTAGAAATTTTATCTTTTTTAGAAAATTTAAATATTTTTAAATAAATATATTTACTAAATATTTATTTGTATCATATTTATTACTCCACTGTAACTAGCTTCATTTTCTGTGCTTTTCTCACATGTGAAGTAGTTGTTCAGTTTTTATCTATTGGCCGTGCAAAGATAACGGCATTTCAAAGCCATTACATAATGACCAGTCCTTCAAAGATTTTTTAGCGTTTAAAGCTTTATGTTATCTTTGGGTCTATAAGAAAATAAAATAAGACAAATAATTATCTCGAATGATATGAAGTAAACAAAGAAATAATCATTTGTAACAACAAATACTAGAAAAGAAAATAATCAATTTATACTGTTGGTTCAAAATAAGAGGAAAGAAATGGTTGTGGAATAATAGTGCCATCATACCCTGTGGAATAATATACCCTCATCATACCATGCTATTTTGACTAACTGATTTTTCCAATGAGCACTTTACACTGGCCATATATATACACCTTTATTGGCTCCATGGACTCTAGACTTATTTGAGCATCATTTCACCCAATTCATTCACCGTGCCATATGACTTAACGTTGGATAACGTAAATTACAACAACAACAAAATTCCTTTATTGTTTTCTTTGAGTCATAAAGTGATCTAAAGCCAATAGGGAGGCAACCTTTGACCAGCATTCTTATACAAGAAATTCAGTTGCCCTTTAGTAAAATAATAGGAAAAGCTAAACAAGTCATACTTGTGTGGATACCCTCACATAGTGGCATTCATGGCAATGAATCTGCTGAACAAGCAGCTAAGGAAGCTACACGTCTCTCTTTGTTGGATCCTACAATAGCTACACCGCATACTGATATCATTACATTAATCAAAAAATAAATATATCAACAGTGGAAGATAAACAGGCTTAAATATTCCAACAGTAAACGGCATAAAATAACTCAGAAGCCATATAACATTATCACCTCCATACACTGACCAGGCACGATCAAGTACTGATGTCCCGAATGAGAATAGATCACACTGAAAAAACTCACAGCTATCTTCTTGAGAAGATGCAACCTCGTAGTTGCACACCTTGTAATAACAGGCTAACTGTGAAGCTCATAATTTATGTCTGTGTCCTGTGTCCATTGGTGCCAGCAGTATGGCATAGCCAACAAGATAAGTGAGGTCTTCCCTTCCCCATCTCAATGCAGAAGATTCATCAAATTTTTCAGATACATTGGTTTTTACTTCAAATTTTATTTTGTAGTCAGAGTAAATTATCTTTAATTCCTTGAATTCATTCTTAAGGTTTGACAGTGTACTCAATTTAATGTACTTAATGTAACTTTTTTCATGAATTTATTTTGTATTAATGCAATGTAATGTAATTTATATTGTTGAAGTCGTGATAAAACTTTTTAAGCTAAAGCGACTATGAACTGCCTAAATAAAATTTTTATTTCTCTGAACAAATCTACTTTTTTCCCATTTCAAATGTGTTTAAGTGGTCTTTTTCTGTTTTATTCATTCCTTATTTTCCTTCCCCACTTTTAATACCTTTTATTTCATCCCTAACAATGAAAATAGCTTTTCCGTGCTCTTATTCCTTTTCTTTTAGTTAATTCATTTTTTTTTCCAATGCTACGCCTGCTCATTGTCTTTTCCTCTTCTGAACGTTTTCACACACAGTACGTTGTACTACAAAATTAAAGCTTTATGATTAACCCGACTACAAAAGAAGTGGCAGTTTTCATTAAGTTGCATAAAGAGAGCTTCCCCCTTCTCTCTGTTCTGAACAAACAGGTTAAAACAGGAGCAGAGATCCTTTTACTGACAGATTTACGGTCACACAATTACCGACAGAGTTGGCTGTAGCCGTAGTAAGGACTGCAATGACGATATGATAATGAAATTTACTACTGCAATAAAAAGTACAAACAAAAAAGACACGTTGTTTAGTGCTGCTTCATTAACGGTCGCAGAGAGGAGTTGCGAGTAATATGGCAATTCTTATCAGTTAGGAGCGTTATAGAAACTGTGGATTCATAGAGGATCAGTTCCATTTGATTGTCCACTAATGAAGATTGTAATTGGAATTTAGTGTGAATCGGAAGAGTGCAAGCTAATATTTTGTTTTTAAGTTTGTATCAGATGATTAATTCGGTCTACCAGTGTTTTGTTACAGATTAACTGTTCTTGTTGCTTCTAATCCTGCAGGAAAAACTATTTTGTGATAAAAACGAACAAGAGAAATTACTCGAACCACAAGGACATTTTATATCCACTCACATCACAACTGTTTCTCTTTTTGTCCCAATTTTATCAAGTGAGATGGCACCGCGATAGAGCGCAAGGCTTCCATTCAGGGTTGGCCTCTTGGTGGCTGCCCAATGAGCATTGGTTATTCCTGGTTTATCCCTGAGTGGCAAAGCGAATGTCTGAGTAATGTTTCTTCTAGTGTGTCTCCTCCCTCCCATATTCCCTCTCTTTCGTTCTTTTATTACATGATGATTTAGGAGTTGTATATCCATCAATGAGCTGTTGGCACAGAAGCTTGCAATTTGGAGACTTGTTGACTACGTTAGAATGTGGCCGTTCGAGCCTCAAATTCTCGGCCGAAACTTTTCCTGTTCCTACTGGAGGGGAACATCTGAGTTACCCTCCGGCGCTTTGGGTGTGTCGCCACCGGACGCCTCCCAGTCCGGTGGTCAAGTCAGTAACAGTTAGGGAAAGTTGGCGTCCCTGCTCCTTACGTTGTCCTTTCCAGCAGCACATTTCTCTGCTATACCTCCTTCGTCTTAACCATTCATTCTGGGATTGCACATATAAATGATCCAATTCTGCTTCGATGTGCCTACTAGGCCCCCTCAGATACCTCTCTGCCTCTTTTTTGCTTTTATTTTATTTTTGAACCTGTTGCATCATATAACATGATGAATAATATTGGTGTTTTAATCCTCAACGCAACCTGGGGTCTCTAGAACTTAAATTTACCCATATTGCTTTTCTAAGTATGGGCTTTAGTGAGTTCTACGTTTTTGAGTAGAAGGATTTTGTGTGGCTTATACTGCTTACCAGTTATACAAAAGTCATCGGGATGAAGTTATATCCAGAAAGTTAAATTTATAATTGCAGGGTATAAATCAACAAATAAATTTCAAGATATCCATTTCATTTCTCATTGATCTATTTTTGTAATGTACTATTTAGATCTAAATCGCTATAACTTTGCTAAATTATACATTTTCCAAATAAGGGGCAGCTTGCGGTGGCAGGCTTACTTGAAACTCTACGTTCTTTGGAAGATAAACTTATAGTAAAAAATATATTATTTGCCCAAATCTTGCTTCAGAATTGCGCTTTTTCCAAAAACACATACACATAAGAATCTTATCCTGAAAGTGCTTTTCCTGGGCGGTAAGAAATTCTCCAAACCTTAAAACATCTATTTCCAATGAAATATACCACCCAACGTTTTGGTTGGCATGTAGTGTGTTTAGTAATTTCGTGTACACCGCAGAGAAAGAATGCCAGTTAGAAACGTACATAGGTCGTTTCATAGGTCTGGTAAAAAACCAAGAAAAGATTTTTCCTTAACAACTCACCATATTTCTCAACATAGTCTGTATTGATGGCTCCACTCTTGCTCCATTGGTGTTGTTTATCATTCCGCCGGAAACATAGGTTCCGTTAAGGTCTGTAAAATACTCGTTAACGGTGTCTATCACTTCTTCATTTGAAAAAAAAAAAAAAAAAAATCTTACCACCAAGCTAAATTTTCAACTTTGGCAAGAGGAAGAAGTCACTCGCCACTAAGTCTGCCAAATAAGGTGAATAAGGAACCAATTCAAAGCACAACTCATTTATTTTCACCATTCGATTGCTGATGTGTGTGTGATGGTGCACTATCCTAGTGGTAGAGCACATTTTTGCGTTTCAATCACGGTCTCTTTTCAGTCAGTTCATATTGAAAACGATTCACCAATGAAGCATAATAGGCTCCAGTTAGGTTTCAGAATTTTTACAAGTAGTCTATGAAGATTTAAAAAAAAGCAGTGACCATGACCTGACCAGCCGACAAAACGGTTCTTGGTTTCTTTGGTGTATTTTCAGCAGCCATTGTCAATTGTTTTGAGTGCTGTTTAGACTCTGATTTATAATGTGGATCCAAGTTTCATCCACGGTCACAAATTGGCCTAAAAAGTCCTGGGTATTGCCATTAAACATCGCTAGACACTCGCTAGAAGTTTTCTTCCGGATGTTCTTTTGGTGGAGTGTGAGCAATTGCGGCACCCATTACGCACTCAGCTTTCTCATTGCCAATTTGTCATTAAGGATGTTGTATATTTGCTCAGTTGAGTTTCCTAAAGCCTCCGCAATTTCACGAATGTGGATTCGGTGGTCTTGCAGAACCAGATCGTTGTTTTTTCAGTAGTGACTTCAATTGGATGACCAGAGCGCGATTCACCTTCGGTGCTTCTACGACCACGTTTATGTACACTGATCCAAAAGTAAATTGTCTTTAATGTTGCTGCAGAGTCCGCGTGAACTTCATTTAATTCAGTTTTCATTTGTGTGGCAGGCGAGCCCTTCAAATCAAAATGTTTAGTAACAGCACGAAACACTGATTTTCCATTTTCAATCACATCTATCACTCTGGCTACTTCAGATGAACTGTGCATATATTGTAGCACATTCAAATTTTCTTGAGCAATCATGGTTAACACCCTTAAAGTTGCAACAAAGAATGCCCATCCCTTCATGGAAGTTTACCAGATCTATCAAATGATCCTGTATTTCAAATACACCACTCGATCCGGGGATATTGTTTCTATATATAGAGGTAAAAGATTGCAACTTCGGATTCTAACGTGAAGAACCGTGGGCGGTTTGAAGAACGTATTTATACTCCGTAAGTAACGAGTTCCTAATCTGTTGATTCCAAAGCTTGCCTTTGATCTTAAGGATACTGAAACACAACTGCAAGGTCAAAAGCACAAACATTTGCATTAACCTCACAAGTTTCTCTCAAATATTGCAGTGCCTGTAACTTTGATAGTTGGTTTTATAACTTGAAGCAAGTAAGTTAATGATTATAAGTTATCTTAGTAACAGAGGTAAAATCTGAAAAATTTATGGAGTATTCCTGAAAACTGTAAAAACAAAGAAAATATATTGAGAGTATGCTAATATTCCAAGTGAATCTTTTGTTAATATAATGTGTGTCGTTTCGCTAAAGTGCCACGATTAAATGATGGAGTTATTTCCACGCACTGCGTATAGAAGATTGGCATGAACGTCCAACGTAATAAGAAATTATTATCGTTTCTTAAATGAAATCCAAAAATAGATTTTATATTACAATATATTAATTCTAATTAATAATAAACCTTTTTTTGCCTCATGACATACTTGTTCGATGAGGGTTGCATTTAGAAGATCCCGCATTTGATTATAATTGAGCTTTATTGTTTTTGAGTATCTCAGGTCGATAGTCGAATGCTGGTGTGATTCCTCTTCCTCCATTAATTTTAATTAATTACTTTCTGCCCTAATGTGCTCCTTCATTTGCCTCAGATTTCTATGACTAGGATACTAGGTACTTGGATGAGCATCTGGTGTCCCCTTCAATGGGGCTCATTTACGAAACATAGGGTTGATGATGCCACAGCCTCATTTATACTTATACTTCATCCTAAATCACCAAGTACAATATACTACATTACTGAGACAGTTTTCCGGGTCTGTTCATCCTTTGAGAGTCTGGACTTGATCTTTTCTTCCCAAAGGTTACCTATTTAGTTGTCACGAGCCGTCAGTAGCTATTTTGTTATATTTCAGACTAGGTCACTCCTTCGGACTAACCGGTTATTACCTACCATATTCCGGATTCTATTTATTTGTCATGTAAGAGAACCACATCATACGTATCCTTTACGGAAGAACTTAGTCGAATTACACATACTGCTACATAGATCCAGATGACAGAAGATATAGATACACAACAATGGAAAACGTTTCAAATTCATAAGTCCCTGGCTCAATTTCCCCTGAAGGAACGTAATTGTTCATTAACCTTCCTTGAGTATCAATGTGCTAGTGAGAGTTTAAGTGCACGGGTAGAAATTGAATGTTTGTAATAGAAAAACTAAAATTTAGGTCGAACGAATCACACAACAGTGGATAGCTGAGCATGTCAACTGGTAATTATAATTCTTCTACATGGGGAGTCCACCAATTTTATTTAATATGTTAAAGCTATCTAAAACTAAACATTTAAGAACTAATTTAACGCTATAAAAAGGAAAACCACGCATAGACTTTGAAGTCATACATAATGGAGTTAGCAGACACAGACCCACCCTAGCATCAAGAAAAGATGGAGAATCTCGACGCCAAGATAAGTTTGTAACTTTTCCTTCCACATTAAGAAAACCGAGATGTTCTATCCTTGTAAACCTTAATCTTTTTTATCTGAGACACGTATTGCAGAAACTCTGACACTATCGCCACGCCCGGAAGTACTGTCATTATGGTGCTTTATCTTAAAAAAATTGGTTAAACACCTTTCGTTTCTATAACCTCTAAAGCTATAACATTCTTTGGTCATACATTTGAAATAACTTGGATAAATGTGTGTATGCAGTGTAGAGTTTAAAGCCCGCTTTTACTACATGCGGTGACACTGATGATATATGAGATGAAGATGGAGCACCGTTGGAATGAGATGGCGGGAGAAACTTGAGATCCCGGAGAAAACCCGCCCCAACGCCATGTTGTACATCACAAATCTCATTTTACGATTGCCTGGGGATCGATTCTTGGTGATAGTTGAGTGGACTAACAACTCAGCCACGACGCGCCCTACTTGGATAACTTTTTAACAACAGGTTCCAAATCTTTTCATCAGTGTTTTTAATCGTGTTTATGTATTTGTAATTAGTGATCCTCTTTATAAAGAATATCAAGATCAGAATTTGTATGGCTCAACTATATTTCCTCAAACAGGTTTTGCCATGCTGGTTCACTTTTTATGTTTATTAATAATGCAGCTATATATATGCTCCGTTGCTGTTATTTAGTTCTGTAGCTCAGTGAGTGGAAAATTTGTTTTGTGATTAGAATGTAGAACTTCTTTTAGTGTTAAACTCGATAAATATATTTAGTATGCAGCTATGAAAGTGATTACCAGTCCTCGTTTCAGGTTTCTGAATCGCCTGAAGTTATGAGCACACGAACGACTGTGTTGCGATGATGGATGACCCGCTCTGCTTGGACTTACCTCAACATGTAATCACCCAGTGACAGTACAAAGTTATATCCATTGTCCAGTAGCTATTTAGCATGCAAAGTAATTGCCTGACTTAACATATTTGAAGCACATTATCATACCAATACAAGCAAAGTTACGAAGTTACTATTTAGCATGTGTGAGAATAAAATGAAAATACTATGTCTAAAAATATATTATTTACTCATGAATGAATTGCATCTATCACATAGTTAGTTAGTGAAAATAATGAAATAAAATCACAAAATTATTAATTTAAATAGTTTAAATTATTAGAATAAATCTATAACTTTTTTTTTTGTAATTTACGTCCACCAACGTTTTGTCATATCACACGATAAATGAAATTGGTAAAATGATGCTCAAATGCGTCCGGGGTCCATGGAGCTTAAACCTACCTGACATTTCTCTATCAGGATAAGGGAAAACCTCGGAAAAAACGTTATCCAGGTAACTCACCCTAACCGAGATGCCAGCTCGGAAACTCTTGAACTTGAGGCAGACACGCTACCATTTACGCTACCGAGGTGGGTATCTAGTAAGATGTGGAAGTCTGCGGGGTCATTGGCCGTGGTCTAGTAGCAAAAATTGAACCTCCTAGTAACTTCAGTTTTTCCTAATAGATCACGGGCAATAAGCCCGGAAACTTCTATATCTTACTGGATTGACCCCGGCCGTGAAAGCCTAAGTTGGTACGGAATGCATCTATTTACAAACCACTGCATTCAATTACAAGGCCGCCTGCCACGTATCGAAAGGAAAGCAAGTCATTTTTCCCTTCAAATTAAATGTGAATCTAGAGATACTTCGTGATGAACAGGGCAAGGCAGTGCATACCGAAGGAATAGAATATCATATGAATCAACTTCCATAAAATAAAATATTCATGTCACATATATATATATGCAAAATCAGAAATTTTCTCAGCTAGTTTCTAAATTAAGCTCTCTCCTGAGCCATGGGGTGTAAAGAGTACCTGCACAAACCGTATGGTTCTGGAGAGTCCTCAAAACCCACTTAGTAAATAGAAATAAATCCAGTAAACGTTCTGTAATGACGTATTTTACAATTTTTCCTAAGCTACATTCCTCTGAATGTAGCGTTCCCCACTAAAAACTTCTTTTAGATGGAAATTTTTCTCCAAAATGGCCTAAAACATTGCCAAATATTAAAAATATTGACATGATAAACCAATTAAAATTCTGAAATATTCTGGGCAAAGCCAGTGAGGTCCTTATCATTCACCAAAAGTTTATGTAATTCCCTCAAGTTTCATCCATAAGATACAGACAACACTTCTCCATATACAACAGAAAATTATGCAAAAAAAAAAAAATTAAAAACAGAAATTATGAGGACTGTTCAATAAAGAATGGTCACTTCTTTTTTTGACAACGTACCTTTACCCATCCTCATAATTTTGATGGCCCTTCTCAAAATAGTCTCCCCTGAATTTGATTTACTTGTCCGAGCGTTTCTGCCAGTCTTCAAAGACATGCTGGAAACCATTTTGAGAGATCCTTCAAAATCGCCTCCGCAGCCTTCACCACTGCTTCTGATGATGGATAACGCCTCCCGCGAAGGCATTTCTTCAAGTTAGGGAATAGAACAAAGTCACATGGGGTTAAATCCGTACTATAGTGAGGGTACGGGATGCACTTCACGTTGAGTTTTGCAAGATATTAAGAACAACATTGATAATATGCAGCCACGCATTATCGTGGTGCGGAATCCAGCCTGCTTCATGGAAATGTGGTCTTTTGCGCCTGATATGTACCTACAATGTTTTCAGGACATCCCTGTAGTATTGTCCAGTTACTGATGTGTGTGCAGGTACATGTTATTCCATGAATATCAAATAATGAGATGACCATGACTTTCCCAGCAGAAGCAACCACTTTTGCTTCTTTGGGGGGTTGGTGATGAAGGAGATTTCCACATTGAGCTTTGCTGTTTGCTCTCAGGATCAAAATGATATTACCAAGTTTCATCAGAAGTGATTAAGTTTAAAAGAAACTCCGGATCTTCCTCTAACATCAACTTTAGCTGCATGTTACCTCCATTGCAGTGGTAGGCGATACTGAACATGTTTGAACTTGCCTGTTTCTCACAGGCGGGAACCAGGAGTACCAACAATGAAACTACTATGGCGTGTTTGTTTCACATTAAGCTAGCAGAATATAATAAGGTTGAATTTTAGTGCGAAAAATTATGACCGTAAAAATTGATGATCATAATTTATTGAACAGTCTTCGTATTTCAAATTAATGAGTACTGTGCCGTTAGCTATATGCGGGAATGTTGTAACTGGTTTGCATTCTTTAGTGCTGTTACTCTGTTGATTCTCGTTATAATGAGAAGACTATGGATTTTCAACAGCACGTAGAATATTTTAGTCCGTTCTAATGTTTTCTTTCTACAATTCACTTGTATTCGCAACAGAGTATCAAGTCATTCTTTAAAGCTTTATTTTGATTAACAAGAGTTAGGTAGAAAACTAAGCACTCGCAGGAATAGTTTGTAGTAGCTGTATAAAATTAAAGATGGTAGAGTAAAATTTTAGGAGTACAACGCATAAGGACCTACAGAAACATATATTAATATATTTTATTCATTCCATAACATCTAAATACATTTACTCAAAATCATCCAGAAAATCACGAATGATACAGAATCAATGTCCAAATGCCATTGTATGTTTAAGGATAATTACTATAGGTACTAACATATCTTAAAATAAAATATTGGACATTCCGGATAAATATTAGAGCAAGATAGCCCCGCAGTATATGTGTGAGGCTGTCACTCTGAAAGTCACAGTTTCGTTTATTAACGAATGCCCATGGTAAATGTGTGGTTTTCTGAGTCGTTAGTCGAACTTTGGGTAATAATCTTCTACTGCGACTTTTATGTTCCATTATTTTCTTTATTGTCATTTATTTTAAGGTTATGGAGAGTAATCGGCGCGTTGAAGCTGGACGTTAGAGATGCATTTGCAAACTTTCTTCCTGTTGTCTGTCGAAACTGCTTAGTTGGATCCAATCCCCAGGGATTAGGGACAGAGTGGATGGGCTTGGGGACGTCGGATATATTTGAACTGGAAAATCTTAGGGAATCGTCCACTCTTACGCACGTCGTCATTCAAATTTAGTCTGTCCCCACAGCAGAAAGTCTGGAGGGCCGGATAGCGTATATGCGGTTCCCTGTCCCGGTTATGGAGTCACCTTCGTTCTTTTCTTCTTCAACATTAATTTTTCGTACATTTGTTATAGATAAATAGGTCAAGAGAAAAAAGTTTTATCCAATTAAAATACATTTGGCAGTATTTTTTCATGAGATAAGTGAAATTATTAATATTATTTTAAGCCAGGAATTAAATACAGAGGGCCGTTGTAAATTCACTTTAAACAGAGAACGTTACCCACTTAAATAAAAAAAATCTCTGAGATTAAGTGATGCGAAGTTAAGTGGCTGCACTGTATGCGTTTGCCAAGCTGGAAGAAAGAGAGGAGGGGGATTGGCAAGTTAAAGGGTAAATTCATCTCAAAGACTGGCATTAACGGCATGCTACGGCCGGCAGCACAGCACTGCCTCAGTGGTCAAACTCAAAGATGATTATGTTGCCACAAAGGTTTAATTTGGTGGTTTCATGTTTATATGAGCAGTACAGAACAGTGTCAGCTGAGAGAAGCAACCAACGTGACATCATTTCCTACTCATGTCTCTTTGGCTTAAAGATAATTCCTTTTTATACATTAATTTCCTGTTTTTTCTACAGTGCTACCTAACTGGTATCTAACCGACCACTATTAGTTCCATCCTCCCAATCATTTAAGCATAGATCAACTAAACCCTTTTCCAGCTCATTTAAGGAGATGCATTAGTGTAATTTGGTGAATGCTGAATTATGTTTATTTTTGTTTTGCCTATTTATATTATATATAAACTGTAATTAATGCTAAGTAATTGGTTTGCTTATTTCAGCAGTTTAAAGACAGTTCTGGCAATTTAATTAATGCACTATTTTATTATGCATTTCAAATGGGATTATGTTTGTCCTTGAATGCTACTAGGTGAGCAGCCAATCGGAGTCCTGCGGTGTTGTCATATTGCATTCCCCTTAAGTGTTGTGTGACGAGCGCCAAAGTAATCAACCTCTAATAAATACTATTCACGCTAAGAAAAATCTTCAGATATTGCAAAATCTGATCCATGAGGAAGGAGGGAATAATGTATTTAACATAACCTAAAATCCCCCTCATTTCGCTCAAATAGTTTTCCTAATACAAATAAATGTACTACATACCATTATATTATAACAATGCATTGGGAGGTAAGCATTGTAATGAATTTCACTATTGGTTGGCATGTAAGTGTGAACGTATATTTAAAATTACTCAGAACTGAAACGTAAACATTTGACAAGACGTAATAAAAGAAACGTGCACTTTAAATAAGCCAAGGTGTTTGTTACATTCGATGAGAGAAAACGATACACTTCTTGCTAGTCTGGCAGAACGTCTCTGGTCACATTATATTTTTGATTATGAATGGTTCGTAATCTCTATTTACTCTAGAGTTCAAACCAACATTATTCAGTTATCTTCTGTGAAAAAGTGTATCAGCTGGATCAATGAGATGATCCACCTTCCCCATGAGCTAATGTAGGCTCAAATTATGTTGCAAATAGATATAATAATTTTAAACTGACCGACGTTGAATGACTTATTCATGAATAAATTGGTAAGGAACACAATAAGACTGGGAAAACTGCGTGAGAAATCAGATAAACCACAAGAAGAGAACTTTTGGAAAGAAACAGCACATAACGAGATTTTGGAACCTTTCATCATAAATTTGCAGTACTCAGACGGTGAAGACAATGACAACGAATTATCTCTTAACGTAAGTAACATTCACAGCTATACGGATGCACCGCTTCCATTTTGTTGGATTGGAAAAATAAGTAATTCATAAACTATAATTAAATTTGAAATAAATATTTAAACCGTGTGCGTAATATAGCAATATCCGAGTTGCAATTGTGAATTCAACAACTGCATTATTAAAAACTTTGGAATATTCAGTTTGCTTTTCCTTACGTCTAGCGCCAAGACTCGCAAGTGCGAGAGAGAGAGAGAGAGAGAGAGAGAGAGAGAGAGAGAGAGAGAGAGAGAGAGAGAGAGAGAGAGAGAGAGAGAGAGAAATATAAAAAGAGTGGGGATAACGAGATGGCAACTCAGAATGCGCTAACGCATCTGATTCGCTACAGGCGAAAACTCTTCCCATTTGAAACAAATAATAGGTATATCAAATCACCCAATTTCCTTAATTCATTTTCTCGAACTTCTTCCTTGCTCAAAATTTTCTTTGACCATAGCTTATTAACTAATTATCTTCCAATTTTCATGAGAACACTAATTAAGAATTGTATTTCTGTACTCTAATGACTTTCTCTACTCATTCTTATTCAAAGGACTTACTTTTCGTTTGGCTTCATTTTAATCGAGATAAAAGGTTGTACAAATGGTTTTGTTTCACATTTCGTTGAGATTCTACAGTGGTTTACGTAACATTCATATTTTTTAAAGAAATAGTCGCTATGTGATATTCTCTTACTGAAAAGGTGTAGTAGCCTTATATTTCAATTTTAATTGTTTCAAAATGTGCATCATATGGCTTTTTGGAACTCTGATAACAATTCTGAAGACGTTTTCAAAATTTTAGCATATTTTAATTTGAATATTGTTAATAGGTCAAAGCTTTACTATTTATACATATTTAATATAAATAAATATTGGCGCCATGTTCAGAGTCTTTATTATCGTCAGATGTACCAAGAGTGTTAGGGGTCCGCTGCGCCCGCACCACGGCAGCTGAAGGGGACGGATCTCCTCCCCTACGGGACACCAATGGTAGCCTCTATCGCCCAAAGATATTCGATAGTCTTCTCATTAAATTGACACTCGTAAATTTTTATCCACCTTCCCTGCGTACTTAGGGGTAATAGGATATTTTATCCGAAAATAGTGGTAAACCCTATGGAGAAGAATCATTTTGCTGTAGCTTCCTTAAATGGAGAAGCAATGCTGGATTACTGGGTCCAGCTTACTTCAGATAAGATAGCATTATGGCGTTGTAAATAAGATATGAACTAGGCTGTGATGGGACGGCTCTAATGACATGATGGTGTTTATTGATTTAAAATGGTCACCTACTGAAATCTGAAGCAGTCGTAAAATAATAGAAATGTAAATTGCTAACCATCACCTTAAGTCCAGTAGTCTGTACTATGCTGATGAATGCAAAGGAATCGAGAGAGAAATATTGTCTGATACATTGCTTAAAAGGTAGGATCTCACCTATGTTGATAATACACAATGACTTGCCAAGCAGCATAATAGGCAAATAGTACACAGAGCTCTCTTGATGTACAAGATTAGAGTAGTTTATGACATTAAGCCTGAAACATTTCGCAAATAGAATCCACATAAGTATTCCGTTCTCAGCGAACGACTATTTGGTAAACAATTTTGAATAAGTAACCAAACACAGATGTGAACACAGTGCAATCGCTGGTTTTGTGATGTTCCTAGCCTCTCATTTTACATGATTTAGCTGTTTACCGCATGAAGAGATAAAACTATACCTGTTCTTGTGACACAGTAAAAGCCATAGAAACTTGCCCTACACTCAACATATCTGTGCTCATAAATCTCTTCTGTGTGCAAGGGAAATAGGTCATGATTTGTGTTGTTTACCGCAGCGTTATACGCAAACTAGAAATTAACGGCGAGTTTCTGCTATATTACTTTATTTATCGGACGACAAAGACCAACTAAAGACATATACCAAGTTTATATTGCAATTGTGTGACTTTGTGGGTTCCTAGAATTAAAAGTCCGAGTTGCAGATATTCCAAATGTTCTTTTTTTATGTAGAAATACACCTGTTCTATTCTCACGTAACAGCATTACGTCACATACACAATCAAAATCTACCAAGGTCGATCACCACATAAACTGCGTTCTGATTATATCACTTTACAACTGTTTACTCCTTTACAATTCTCTGTCTACGACTTACCTTTGGTGAGTCGTCGCTTCTTTAAATATCCCTACTGATAGTTCCAGACTGTTTCAGAACAATCAAGAAACCGAACGCTCTCCATCAACCAAGATGCTACCAGAATGTTATAATTTTATCTCTTTTGGCATGCCTTTCATCTCAGCGCTATGTTTATCTGCTTATGCAATCTCTTTATCTCCGTGATACACTATCCGTCTGTTAACTATCTGCGCCAAACCTTTTATGCGCTTCGCCGCCTATCGAAAATAATGGGTCCGTGACACTACTCCCTCCTCAAGGCGATAGTCCCAAACATCACCATCGTAGCGGGCCAGACGATTCAAGTGTACCACCAACATCTTCCCTAGGGGCACCTTCTGGATGCGGGTCTTCATGCAGTCGCTCACCTTCTGGATGTTCTGAAGGGCCATCTCACGCATGTCGTGCAGATGGTCTACGAAGTTCTCCACATACTCGGTTGCTGGCTGTTTTGCGTCCGGGGGCATACAAAAGCCAGATCACAGGGGAAGCGTAACTCTCGGCCAAACATTAAGCTGGATGGTATCATCCCAGTGGTGTTGTTTGTTCACGAGTGGTAGACCAGCAAGAACAGTGGCACTTTGTAGTCCCAGACTCGCTGATGGCTGGCCACGACCTTCCTCAGGTGTTCTTCTAAGGTCTTGATGTATCTTTCGACCATGCCATCCGACTTCATTTAGTCATCTTTTCCTTCCATTTTCTTTTTCGCTTCTAGGTTTAGAGCAGTTTCAGAAGAATATTGAGCTGACGGTAGTTTTCCTCTCGTATGGCTATAAATGTTATGTTATTTAGCAGTAATGAACTTTGCTTTCTAGTTTGTCACATTTTAATCTTTCTAAGCTATATAGAGCTATTCTTTCCAAAGGATAAGTTTCCTCTTCATGCAATTTATTGAGTTCTATCTATCTTTATTTCTTTATCTGTATTTCTCACCTTACCACTAGCTCCAACGAGAATTAAAACTTACCATATGCCCTTTGCATTCTCTGGTCTGTCTATGAAAACAAAATATTTATACTGTCTGCCCAACAAAAAGGCATGTGCGGTCTAAATAGGGAGAGGGCATTGAACTGCTCATCTATTCTATTGGTGCACCTCCTTACTACGAAATGAGTGTAAGAAAGCGCATATGGGTCACTCATGCTGACAGATCTAATGCATCTTTCACTAAATGCAGTGTTAGGTATTATACCTGGGTGAGTTATGTGAAAATTCTGTATTTTACATGAACCTAGCATCCTTATATCCGGAAGGCGCTTATAAAATGATTACCAGATATCGGAGCACGTACACCTTTAAAGGGATATTAAGTTTACGAGTCGCACAGTATATAACTGCTGACGTCACTCCCAGGAACAACACGAAGGGATAGTCCGATTCGCAACGCTTAGCTTTAGTTTCATTACAAGTACTGCTGGCCACGCAGGTAGATCTGCCTTCCAGGAAGTGCAAGGTGTTTGACATATTGTGTTAATGGCATTACTTTCACAATAATTATTGGACAATTCCTATTATAAATCAAATGTTTTGGGTATTATCAGCAACCATTAAACGGCTTGAAGGATGTACTTTCGAGCTGTCTAAAAGCTGCCGAGGAGGTGTCTGCAAAAATTAACAATATAGAGAATGTACCACCCACCAAAAGAACAAAAAATAAATTGTCCAGTATTCAACACAAAAGTACTGGATTTTCAATGCTGCGTAATATAAGAAATACACTAAGTTTCGTACAAACATAAGAAAATTATTTGTACTACTAATATGCACCATTAACGTCATTGAACGAACTTTCTCCTAATATTTTTATATTGTTTCAAGGAGAGGCGCAGAAAATTCACATTCGACAATTTACGAATGAACATGATTGTTCGCTGTAATTCCCGCAACGAAAGGAATGAAGAGAATGACACATTGTAACTTAGGTTACATTTTGTATCCTTACCGGACTGTACAAAAACAGCGCTTCGGTATACTTGTTGACACATACCTTTGTTGATTTCGCGCTTGACCTTATATAATACAATCTGTGCGCGTACATTGATTGCTATGCTGTACGGGATCCGCTGTCTGATGATTACGCTGCACATTTCTGTGTTTTGTCTTCTTGTGGTGTGTAGACAGTACTTATACTATACTGGTTGCCAATCTAGAAAGTGATTGACATTTCGTGCGGAGAGAGAGGCGACGTTGCCGCTCATTGCTGCCACGTGGAGAGCGCGATAGCATTTCGCGTGCGCAGGTGGTTCAGTTGCGACTGCAAAGGGTATTTTATTATTATTGTTATTATTATTATTAATTATTTATTATAATATACACAAAGATAATAGTACAGTCGTGGATCTATATGCAAATGCTAGAACATGCAAGAACACATCAATGTAAAGATCATCGTAGCAAAAGAGGCATACCTGTGACATTCTGATGCTTATTGAAGAGGGAAAATGCCGCTTACATAATTTTTCCCGGGAGCTTCTAATTTATACTCAATGTCTAACTTTCTTCTTTAAAATACTTTTCTTTCCAAATCTTAACCTTAATGCCTACGCACGTGAAGTCCTATCAAGCACGTTAGCAAATGGAATACTAGACTTCCCCTTCAATATCTCCTCATCGAAGTGTCCTCTCACAGAGCATATTATTTCCCGTGTATGTCCTTTAATTGGAATACCTTTACCAAACATAGTTTTATTTGGTTCCCGAACACGTTCAGGTTTTCGCTTGTCACTATATCTTGACATAATTAAACATTCATTAAACACAATTGTAAATGACCACAACACGCGCTGAGGCACACGGGCTCAGGCACACGTAAACCAAGGCAAATTGCTACAAATAAAATGCAAAGTAACTTGCCAGTACAGAATCTCTAATTGTTGTATACGTGAGGGCATTCTGTTTACGCAGCGTTATCAGAAGCGAAACTAACACCGAGGTGATTACTGCAGCGTTTGCGTAACTTGCTCGCCCGCAAGACTTGCTAAGCATGTGTTAGAATATCGGCAACCAAGGTTCAGCATCTGACGTTGTCATGGAAACGTCTCGACTCTAATGGGTCCTTCTAATGCTTACTACAACAACCGTTATGTTGTACACATCCCCTCCCGTTTATTTAGACCGTTATTCCATGTGGTTACTAACTGTCAATCACATTCTAGTTTGGCAACCAGTATGCATGACATATTGATTGTTAAATGCTGCCTTAGAGATCCAAAATTTGTTCTCTAACGTATGTTTGATCTCTGTTTGAAAGATACACTCTTTAATCCATATGAGAATAATATGCTACAATTATACTATAGAACCCACCAAAATGAACTGATTAAGCCTTAGGTTATTTACAATAATAGAGTCATCGAAATATTTCAGAAATAATTTTACACTTGCTCTTCAGCTAAAACTTTATGACCAATCGGACTATGCAAAATACATACGAATAACCAGCCCTGCTGGTTTTTAACATGCTATCGTCTGTTTTTGCTATTTACAGCAAAAAAATTGAGAATAACAGTATCCTATATTAACCTCCTAAAGGAATGAGCTCATTTAAAACTTATATACAGAGCCAGAGCATATGAGAATCTATTTTATTTCTTAATTGATTTTCCAAAAAAACAGTTATAGATTGTTATATTCCTTT
Organism: Mantis religiosa; assembly: GCA_030765055.1. Lineage (NCBI taxonomy): Eukaryota > Metazoa > Arthropoda > Insecta > Mantodea > Mantidae > Mantis > Mantis religiosa. Next base: position 68,147,534 of record CM060953.1, on the reverse strand, counting down.
CTGAAGTCTGGCTTTCTGTAGATCTCTCCGTTTGCTTACGATATCTGTTGTCCTCCATGAAAGGATCCAAGAAACTTCCCTGAATTAGCCAATCTCGTTGTAGGTCTTCCGCGATAAATCTAACCCTTACAAGGCGAGGTTCTAAGATGATAGATATCGTATGTCCCTCTGGAGTCTAGCTACGTGTTTTCACCCCATTACCATCTTAGATTGCCTTGCACGTTAGACAATGAGTACTGTTTGTGCCATTCTCCCATTCTGGAATCTTGACCCTGAAACAGACTCCAAGAATTCAACGCTCGCTTTTCGTCTAGGAACTTGCTGTATTTCTTTTGAGGTTTAAATCGTGTTGTAAGTGTGGCAGCCGCATAATAATTTTAGATAAATCCAGGTATCATATGCCTATATTTGCTTTTCTGTAGAAGATTTTTATGTACGAAAATAATCACTAAGCACAAGTAAATATTCTTCACTGGTGCCTTTCTTAATGTGTGACCCATAACCATTCATGACAATTCCATACTTTCTTTTCGTTAGTAAAATTAACAAGGAATGCAATGCACTGTAATTTAAAACTATAGTAAAAATTGCTGCCTTGTGTTTTCTTTAAATCACAGAATTTTGTATTGAGAAAGCAATCGGTAAACATAATACAGAACTCGCGAAAATGAGACTTAAAAATGGTTAAAAACTGTTATAAGAAAACCCACGGATTTGGCAATTAATTGTCATTGATAATTTAAATGAGAGCAATGAACAATGCAGATAAAAGTCAAGACTGTAACTCAGGTGGATAAATGGACATTGGAATCCAACCACTGTAATAAGCAAGGAGAAAAGCTAATAAATGTCATGAATATGGTTTTGCTTGGGCTATTGTTTAGTCTAAAGAATCTATATTTGAAGCAGATAGCCGGATGCGTTACTTTGCGGCAATTCTTAGTGACGTGATGACAACTTGCATAACATGGTAATTCTCGAAATAGAATCAGTCAAGATTGCAAGTAGGTGGACTCCATTATTTGGAATTGTAGGCATACTTCAGTCAGATCTGCTTCTCAGAAAATGAAAATGGGTGTGTACATAAGCTTAGGCCAATCTGTTGCTGCAGGTACGCTGCTAAATGACAACTGCTGAACTGAGAGAGTGAATGGAAATACATATGATTAGAACTATTTGTTTCGAAAAAAACTGGATTCCAATTGATCTGTTATTCTTTGATTTTAGACTCGTACTTCTGGCATAATTGTAGTCAGCTCCGTTAATATTTACTTACCTAACAGCGCTGCATCACGATCTGGTTCCACATATTCTGGCACTGACTATACTGTTTGTCAATTCCCTTTGTGCAGGAGAATCCGCGGCGTTGAAATTCCTAACCGCTTGCTGAATCTCAAATCAAAGCTGAGTCGATCCAAAGCCTGCTCACAAGACGTCTACTTTGCAGTCAGAAGTCAAGATTAACTGGCTAGATAGCGAAACTTCGCACAAAATTAATTATGTCAGCCTTGTTACGTGTGGTAACCGGCTTGTTAAAGCGGACTTGAAGCTTAATTAGAAGGGAAAAAATGTCACTTTTTAATCCTATTCCTTCCTTCTTCTTCCCTTGAAAGCGGAGCGTATAAAAACAGGCGCTAGACCATTCACAGGAACTGTAGTTCTTAATGAAGCCATGTCACCGTAACTCTGTAAAGGTTATGTGTCTTTAAAAGCAGACAGACTGCCCACGGTTATCACATTCATTCTTTGTTTAAATGTTTCGCTTTTAGCCAGGACAGTAACGTACAGCATTCAGAGAAACCATATTAATATTCTAGCTTTCTCTCTGCCGGTGCACCATGTTAAATGCGATTTTGTTTTAGGTTAAATAAAACAAGCTACGGATAGAGACGATAACAATGAAAAAAAAAAAAACAGCTAAATGAACGAGTCTAGAAATATAAAATATAAAAATAAATTTGAATACAGTTAACAAGTAAATATTAGTTAAATAAATTAAGCAAGCTAATATAGGTGGAGTATCAAAATTATTAAAATATGTTCTTGACATTCATTCCTCAAATTACCAAATTATTAGCAAGCACAAGAATTGTATTCAATTTCTGCAGTATTTTCTTAATTATTAATTTCTTCTATTGATTATTTTAGCTGCTAAGGAAACTAGTTCATATATTGAAACATTTAAAATGTTACTTATATAAATACGTAGTCTGACTTCACGAATATTTAATAAAAATATAAACTTTTATATTGCTTTAGCTTTTTTTTTAAAAAAAAAAGGCTACAAACTTTAAAGGAATATGCATTTTCCTAATTTTAGTGAATTATCTGCATTTAAAAATAGATTTTGGTCAGTTTTCATCCAGTAATAAGCCATAAATACAGTTTTCTCTCAATATTTTTATACTTATAGTTTTGATAATTTCATTCCAATATTAGAAATAATTTCAATGGTGTTGGAAATTTTGGAGGCAAAAACAATCAAAGATAAAAGAAAACTGATTTGAAATTCTATAAGTGCTATCTAGAATCATTATTAAACACAAAAACTATCTAGTGAAATTATATCTGGTAATCAGAGTGTTTATGGAAGTAGATGATTATTGTCTTAATTTTAGTAATATATCAAAGTACGTTTGTGTTAACGCCTGTAGTTCTTTATAAGTTTTTAAACTTTTGCACAGATTTCCAAATTTGGCCCAGATAACCTTTCATAGATGGAAAAGATAACTAGTTTACATACGAAATTGCAAAGTATTTTATCTTATGTACTGCCCACAATACTCTCCATAGCTTGGAGTGTAAAGAATAATTAGTGTACCATCGTTTTCACTTCACAAAATAATAAAGAAATAGCATATTTAATAATCACCATTGCTTTTTAATAATAATTTTTTGCTTTTATTAAATATTAAATCGTCTTTACAGCGTCCTGGGATTTCTGATTAACTGTGCTTTACGTAACATTTATATTTTCCCAAAGAAATGCAAGGTTATTGGTGCAAGTATAACCTAGCAAGGCAATTGTCACTATGCTTATACCTTTATTCTTTTAATACTTTATGGCACCATCTCTGCTGTGTGAGGGGCCTATATGTCAAAAAATGGGGGCGGAGTATACATGGAATTATCCAAAACTGAGTCAAAAATACGCAGAAACTTATAGACACAATAACACGGCATTGTACGTGAGGGATTGTTTACCCCTGCGGGTAGCGTCTACACACGCCATATGTAAGAAGCTCCGGAACAGAGCTCACGAGGAATGTCCAGCAGTACATGCAAGTAGTCGCATGCGGCCATATTCAGGCTTAAGTTTTGGGGTTGGATAATACTTCCCAGCATATTGTTGGTGCACAGGCCCTACATAGAGCAGAGATGATGTCATCAAATCTCACGCGAATACAGGTATGAGCATAGTGAAAGTTCCCTTGTAAGTCTAAATCTTGCAGGGATAAACCGTCAAACTAGAATAATTGATAATTTTTTAAATAATATTATTTTTACAAATTGTACCGAATTAAACCAATTTTATTACTTTTAAGACCCTTGGATGTAATAAGGATAAGTAAACTAACACTAGGTGCACAATACTATTAAATAAATGTCAATCAAATTGCAGTTGATTATATTCTGGGCTTCTGCAAATAATGATTATAAAAATATTACCCAGTTAATGCTTTCTTAAAGCTTAGTTATATTTTTGCACTATATAACTAATATTGCATACTAGCCGTTATTGTTGCTTTTTTGTTGCAATTTACGTCCTCCAACGTCAAGTTATATTGGACGATGAATGAAATGGGTGAAATGATGTTCAAATGAGTCCGGGGTCCATGGAGCAACCCGACATTCGTCTGTCAGGATAAGTGAAACCCCCGGATTTCTAATCCATGGATTGCATTGATTAGATCTGTAGACAACTAGGACACCATCTGACATCGGAACTATGTTCCTGCACTTTTAGTGGTCAGTTTTGTGGACAATACCACATACTTCATGCCAATCAAGGACTCAATCACGGTCTACTCAAAAGATGATCGTACTTGACGATCAAAATAGCTCTGTGTTAATTCATATGTACAGATTGTGTTCAATAAATCTTATATAACAAACATTTTAACATTTTGGGACAAAATAAAAAAAAAATTAAAAGAATGTTCCATTTAGTTTGATGTGCGGGGATTTACTTGAAAAATCTTTGAGCCTCTTGCTGATCTTAAACACCAAACTTATCATTCACACGACTTTGCGTGTTTATTTTCTGTTTATTTATTTATACATTGTTTTGTAGGTTATGTTGTCACAATGCACACATGTGTGTGCGATCAGCCCTCTTCTTTTCTTTATCTCTGTTAGTTTATATAGAATTTTTATGTGAGATTACTTCCGCTTAAATGAGTGGAGAGAAAGTAAAAAGTACAAGTCGTGCCAATTGGTCAGTTCAGTTAATAGAGATTGGCCGGATTTGTAAAACAACCAAAGTAATCCCTACATTTTTCGTGTGTCATTCTGGAAAGCAGGGAGTTAGGAGCAGCAGTTTAACTACATAAAAGAAACGAGAAAAATAAGTGGTGAGATAGAAAACGAATCTACAGAAGAAATTCAACCAGAGAAAGCGACCGCAATAAATGGAAAGAACTGTAAATTAAACAGTAAAGAAGGTTGTATGATCCTTACTGGAATTGCTTCCTTGTTAGCCAGCTGGCTTAGTAGAAGGGCTTTGCCTCACAGGACATCTCACAACCCAATGTAATTTGTTCCATTTCCTGGCATTAGAGAGTATTTTTTGAGAGTGGTTTCTGGCATACGTCAATCCTGAACTCACTGCCCTTAGAGTTTTAAGCCAAAGTTAAATGTGTTTTGTTCCTTGCACATCTGTAACAAATATCTGATTGTTGCATTCAAATGATTTTCTCTACACAACTAAGTGTTCTTGCTAAGCTTTCCCTTCCTGATACTGATATAGATAAACAGCTTTCATAATGCACAAGCAATAAAATATAAAATGAAACAATTTTTTGCAATCACAGAACACATAGTTAACCGCTTTGGTAATGACATGCATACATTCTTAGGTCTATCATATAGAAAATTAGTATTCTTAATCTATATAAAAGTATATTCTTACAACTAGTGGCCATGACCTCTTCCGAACTCGTTAGAGCAGGAATACAAAGGAAATAAAGCAAAATGTTATTATGCGAGATTTACGAAATATTGGCATTCAGACAGTTCAGTACAATAATCTGTAGAATTATAATAAATGTACCTAAAATGTTTCTCTCCGTTGCATTACATATGCAACTACAGCATTAAAGAAACAACAAATAACCGGAAAAGATTTTCACTTACGAATCTCCTTTTACAGTTTGCGCCTATTGCTCCAATGCTATATACGAGGGCTGTTCAATAAAGAATGATCACAATTTTATTTGACAACGTACCTTTACTCATCCTCATAATTTTGATGGTCATTCTCAAAATAGTCTCCCCTGAATGCGACGCACTTATACCAGCGTTTCTGCCAGTCTTCAAAGACATGCTGGAAACCATGCTTTGAGAGATCCTTCAAAATCACCTCCGCAGCCTTCACCACTGCTTCTGATGATGGATAATACGTCCCACGAAGGCTTTTCTTCAAGTTAGGGAATAAAAAAAGTCACATGGAGCTAAATCCGGACTCTAGGAAGGGTGAGGGATGCACTTCAAGTTGATATTTGCAAGACATTCAACAAACAACATTGCCAGCCACGCATTATCGTGGTGCAGCATCGAGCCTACTTCACGGAAATGTGGTCTTTTGCGCCTGATATGAACTTTCAATGTTTTCAGGACATCCTTGTCGTATTGTCCAGTTACTGATGTGTGTGCAGGTACAACATGCTGATAAACCATTCCATGAACATCAAAGAATGAGATGACCATAACTTTCCCAGCAGAGGCAACCACTTTTGCTTTTTTGGGGGTTGGTGATGAAGGAGATTTCCACACTGAGCTTTGCTGTTTGCATTGAGGATCAAAATGATGTAGCCAAGTTCCATCAGCAGTGATTACGTCTAAAAGAAACTCCATATCTTCCTCTAACATCAACTTTAACTGCATGTTACCTCCATCGCAGCGGTAGGCAATACTGAGCATGTCTGAACTTGCCTGATCTCACAGGCGAGAACCAAGAGTACCAACAATGAAACTACTACGGCGTGTTTGTTTCCCATTAAGCTAACAGAATATAGTAAGATTGAATTTTAGTGCAACAAATTATGACCGTAAAAGGATTATGATCATTGTTCATTGAACAGCCCTCGTACGTGGTTCATATCCAATTTAATTAAACTTTACTGGTAAGAATTCACTACGCATCTTTAGTAGCAAAATATATTTTACTCGCATGCACCATAATTCCAAAATAAAAGTCCAAACCTATTTTGTCCGTCTGGGTGGCGCAGTTGGTTAGGCGTTGGCCTATGGATCCAAAGTTCGAGAATTCAAACTCAAAATCTCGGCAAACCAGAGGGACGAATATGGTCCTAACGGAGCTAGTAAAATAAAAAGTTTTAATTTTTAAGGCGTTTTTGATAAAGATATGTTGTTCTATAATTTCAATATGTTTGTTATCCAGCACAAGAGCACTTCAATACTTTTTAAGATTTAGGTATTTTCTGAAATGAAATAATGTGTTTAATGGATCCAGAATATATCCATTATAATGATTCCAGTGGTTAAGCATTATCAAATTTGATCGAACGATTTCTTTTTACATTTCCCTACATGCGTAAACAGAGGTACGTTTACCTTTTTACTGTCTTACTACAGATTTGACAATTCAGTATAGCAGTATAGAATATTTCGGAAATATTTAATGTCACTGCAATTTTCTTTTAGCATAAACTGTGTTGCTTAACTAGATTTAGATATTATCTCCATTCAGTTATTGTTCATCTAATATGGTTTATAGGATACAATATTAATTCAGAATGAAGAGGCCCTTCATTGGCTTTCTTAGAAAATTCAAGAGACGTATTTCATTTGTGCTTCAAATATCTTACTAGAAATGTTAGTATTTAAAAAAAAAAAAAAAAGAGTGTTTTTGTAAAGGTTAGTTTGAGCTAGTGAGATTTCTCTGAAGCTCTACGCGTCTTGAGATAAGCTAGTTTGCGCTTTTCATTTACGTTGTTCCCAGAAATAGGCACTACGCAGGGTTTTGTTTCTCTAAATATAGTGATGGTATTCAGGCAGTCTGGGAAATAGTGTTTCCAATGAAATCCTTATATATAAATGCTATGTAAAATGCTCTCTATGATTATTGGAAGTAAGACAGTACAGAAAGTAATAAAATCAGCTTAGAGTGACCTAACTGCACTGTCCATAAACAAAAGTAAGTAATATTTATCCCTCCTATTAGTTGCAGAGTGGAATAGATCATGTCGCCGAAGTAGACTATAGTACCATCATAGAGTTGGAGAAAACGACTGCTATGGATATGCAAGGAGAATTTATATATACAGTCATATTTTGGAGAGACCTTTTATATTAAATAAGATTGTTAAATGTTAAACACGGAAATCTGATCTCAAAGTTATGAAAATAGATTCAAACTAATTTTGCGAGATTGCTTACAATGTAACATGTGAGCTTATGTGGCAAGAGAAATATTTGGGTTCTCAAATCATGTAAAATATAGTGCGATCCATATAAACCTGAACCTTATTAATAGGTCATAACCCTTTAACCAATAATAGGACACACGTGCAATTTTTGGAAAATATGATACATATTTGGGAGATTCCATTACAGTATTTACATTTCAGAGAAAATATTGGAAGTGTCCTCCACCAACATCTATACATGTTTGCACTCGTCTCACCATATTCTCTGAAGTTTTTACGGAGAGTAACCTCGCCAATGTTACTTATTTCGCTTCGATTGAATTCCTTGAGAATATCAACCGTCCGTGGCCTATTCTTGTGCACTCAAATTTTTAGATACCCTCAAAATAAAAAATCCGGTAAGGTTAGATCAAGGGATCTGGGTGGCCACAGATATATTGAGATTATTCGAATATCAAAGAAACTAGTAACAAATTTCATGGTGAAATTAGATGTTTGGCAAGTTGCTCCATCTTACTGGAAATATTCTTCTCTCAATTCGATATCATCTAGCTGCTCCAGAAATATATTGAAGATGCCTATATAAACTTCGATGCCCACTCTGGGGCATGACCGCAGACAGCTGGCTAGCATGGCTGCAACAGCCACAGAATAGAGGGCTACGGTCCATCTATTCTGTGGGTCGCTCTTTTCCTAATAGGTTGCTTCACGAAGCCTGGGGTCTTCCTTACGAGGAGGATGAAATTAGGCGTCGGGCGTCAAAATTTTACGCAACTTACCAAATCATAGAAGTGTCCTTGTTATATCATTGGGAGATTATGATTCCACTAGATGCCGTTTCAGGCTATTCCGGGTGCCCCGCATGGCTTGCAGGCACCCGAGATAAACCAGGAGCTAATCATAACAGCAACAAAAGCTGAGCTCCACATAATACTTCTTAGCTGTTTGGCAACAAAATTTTCCCACCTATAACAAATTTAAAAATTAGATCTCCAGGGTGCAAGGTTTTGCATCCATTCCTTCAACCTGAGTTATAGATAATTTTGTTACCTTGAAAAAAGATGTCAATCTAAGAACCACAACCCATCCTACAATATCCCGAAAAGAAAAACCTTACCTGCAGTAAAACCCTTAACGGGTGGGCACGCAGTAAACACCTTCTGGCTTTATACAGCCAGCCTGCACTTCATCGCTCGGACGGTCATATCTAAGAAAATGGAACCAACGATCCTGGAAGCTGACAGCGCGCACCATACTCCAACCATTTCATCATGCACTGGGGTTTCGTGGATCACTTGGGGGTTTACAGCAGCCCAATATCTGGTTCTTTGTGTGTTTATGTAGCCTGACAGATGAAACCATGCCTCACCTGTATATCACGTTTTGGAGAGAATGTCTGGACGTGGAACAAGAGGCTGGTGGAGGACACTTCCAACATTTTCTCTGAGGTGTAAATAGTGCAATGTGAAGTCCCAAGTGTGTATTATATTCTCCCAAGGTTGCACATGTGTGCTATTATTCTCTATAGTTATTGTAAAGCCATAGTGGATAAATTATAAGCCCTTTGACCTTAGTCCTCCCTGAGCTTCAAATTATAAAAGTCTTCTTCTTCACTCCGAGGGCTAGGCAATGCTGCTTTTTCCGGCTTAAAACATGTCTGACCATCGTTTTCGTGGTCTTTCCGGATGTCTCTTTCCTCTACGTTTATAGTTTATAACTCTTCTTGGGATCCTATCTCTCGGCATTCTCTCAATATGCTCGCCCTATAATTTATTATTTTTTTCTTCTAAAGAACTTATTTCTAAATCTTCTCTTATTTTTTCATTTGGAACTTTATCTAAAAGAGTACATCCCTTTACTACAGTTAAAATCGCATTTCGGCAGCCTGTATCTTGTTTTTGACTGCTTTTGTTAATCTCCATGTTTCAGAACCAAAAAGAAAAGCAGGCACAGCCATTACTTTATAAAATTTCAACCGTGTTTCTTTTTTGGTTTTAGTTTTAGGCTTCTTTTTATTATGCCGCATATTTGTTGAAATATTGGTAATTTATTTTTAAAATAATTTTCATATTTATAACTGACATATTTCCCAAATATTTAAAACCCGTAGCTTACTCTAAGATAATATCATCAATTACTATTTTGGTTCTAATAGTGTCTTTACCGCGAAACCTCATTGTTTATGTTTTATTTGTGGAAATTTTGAAATAATTATTTGGTCATCCGCAAATAGCATCGTCTTAAGAATAAAATTTCATGCAAGATGAATGCCTCCGTTAATGTTAAACATACACTCTCTAATCAGATCATCTATATAAATTATGAAGAAGAAATTAAAGAAATTAGGGAAATTAAAGTAATTAAAAGTGGAGAAATTAAAAGCCCTTTGACGTTAGTCCTTACTGGAGCTTCAAATTATAAAAGTTTGAATAAATTTCAATAAAAAGCACAAAAAATTTACGCATACATATTTCACCGAAGCATATGCAAGTTAACTATTCAAACAAGTATATTAAAAGAGCTATTTTTAATTGTTTGATAAGCTCTATCACATTTTTGGGTAATAACATGGTTCACAGTACGACGCACAGTATTTATTTTTGTGCAAAAGTAGGACATATAGATATCACTGACCGATTACAAACATGGAACGCTAGATGTAGTAGTTTATTTATTATATTCTCTAAAAATTATCTGATTTCAATATACATCACCAACACAAAATAAAACAAATTTGCATACAACTGGCATATCTCTATATGCATCACTGAAACAAAATAAAAGTGTACCTAAGCTTATCATTTGCATACAGCTGCAAAGTTACATAGGATTTCCACGCTAAACTATCTTATAAAGTTATTATGATGTTGAATATAGCTTAGGTTGTGCTAAAGCAGCTTTAGTTTTAATGTGAGTGTTGAGATAACAAAAACGTGAAATAAGTGGATTTAAATTTGCTGACCAGCAGAGCATCAGGCTTGTTTTGCTAGCTGCCGCAGTGGCGCTGTAATCTGTATCGGCCGCGAGAGGAAACAAAGGCTTTTCCAAACCCAAGAGGAAACCTCATTAAGGCTAAGAGACCTCATTAAGATTCATGATGAGGGATTGCGAGCCTGGCGGTGGATCCGTAGAACAGGTGGCCTGAACACCGTCAAGTAAAACATTGATTGTTTATCGTCGGGGCTGCAAAAGAAAGCAGTTTTCACAGTACTTGATTATAAATGCTGGTGTTTCTCAGTAGTTTTATCGATTAAACCATTTTAAATTTGCTACGCAACTGCATCATCATTATAAATACTGTAATTGTGTTTAATAAAATAGACTAATTACAACTGAGCATATGCTCATCAAGTAATATTCATTTGATATAGAATACACTGTTAATGGATGGTCCTCCAGTGAGGACGCCCATATCATTACACATACTATATCTTGTGGTCCCTTGAAAAGTCAAATATTTTAATTCTTTTCAATCGTCTCACTTGACACTCACTTAACACTTTCACCATTTCGGTATGCGGCAGAGCACGCAAACCATAGTTAAATTAATTGGGTTCTAATTGGAGCTTAATTGGTGCTATGAGTTCTCTTGTCCTCAGGTGAACGGTTGTAGGAAATGGATTTTTTAGTGCTTGTCGTTGGCTACTCAGTCATATTAATAATACTTGGTTTGTGGTAGAATTGTTTGATTTAATTCTTGAATCTATTTTGGTTTATCGACTTGGATCCGTGACCACCTTTCACACTTCGAAATCTTCGCCTCTCTTCTTAATGCACATGAACACGTTCTTCCCGTCGTAGTATCAACTTGTAAGTAAAGTTTTTCTACACGTTCTTCCTGTTGTAGTATCAACAAGTAAGTAAAGTTTTTCTACACGTTCTTCCTGTCGGACTATAAACTTGTAAGTGAAGTTTTTCTTACTTTACCATTCAGTTCGAACCTTATTCTGACCCCCCTCTATAACTTTATCACGTGATTAAACTAGCCCAACCTTCTCAAATGTTACATTCTTATTGGTTTCTCATTTATTCCGAATTTTTGCATTGGTTTTCAACTCATATGACTCACTGACGTACCGCCCCTCTGAGTTGGAGAACGCCTACCCTGAGTTGTTTCTAACGGTATGCATCGTTACCAAATCAGCGAAGTAAATCTCTTTAGCGTTCAAGTACAACTGCATTTTGAAAGTCATTTGTCCCAAAACATTCCTCGCTGAAAGAATACAATAGTCTTTAGACATCGAACTTTCACTAACACAAAAGAGGTAACGGGCCCTTCTTTCCTGTCTCTGCGACTTGTACAGATGTTTACAAGAATATTTCCTCTTTCTTGCCTGGATGCTAGTATATATGTTATATTAAATTATATTCTTCCTTTCTTATTCTTTAAGTCAACTGCTATTTTAATCATTCTAATTTCATATTATTATAACAAGATTGTTACATTAGTTTAGCAAAACATTTCTATTAGTCTATCTTCTCTTTTCATTATTTGACTTCGATTAATTCGCCACCTCCTAATCGCTGCCTGATACTGCGGTTACAGTTATTTACGTGTTGTTGCACTCTTTTCAAATGTTTGCTGGCTCCCTAAGTTCTTCAGCTACCGTATTCATTTTAGGATCCCTGTGTAGGTTATCATTTCGTACAAACCATGGTGCACTAACTGCTGCTCTTAGAACTTTATTTTGAAACTGCTGTATACGTTGCACATTACTCTTCTTCGCGCAGCCCCAAAGCTGCATTCCGTATGTCCATACTGGTTTTAGCACCTGTTTATATACCAATAACTTGTTATAAAGTTCAAGTACAGAATTCCTCACAATTAGCCAATAGAGCTTCCTGTATTTAACATTTAACTCCTTTCTTTTGTTTTCAATGTGTTTCTTCCAGTTTAACTTTGAATCCAAGTCATGCCTAGGTACTTCACTGCTTGAGCTTGAGGAATTATTTCCTTATTTATTTGAACTGGAAGAGCATTTATTTTATTATTTGTAAAGTTAATATGTACAGATTTAGGCTCATTCAGTTTAACACGCCATTTCTTTGTCCACTTAGTGACTTTATTAAGGGCTTTCTGAAGTTTATTTGTAGACTCCTCAGACTCAAAAGTTGCCATAGCTATTTCTTCTTCTTTTGGGATGTCCCTGGTGTAAACAAGGTACAAGATAGGACCTAGTACGCTCCCTAATACTGTAAATGTGTGTAAGTGTGTTTAATCCAGCTTGTTTATTTATGACACATAGTTGGTGTCATCAGTTGGTGTCTGGAGCTTGAGGAGATCGGACGTGCCAGGTAGAGAGGCAGGTAGAAACGAGTTGAGACAATAGGTGTTGACTTGGTGAATTACCGGGCGAGTATCGGAATGTGGTCGGGTCTGCGCTCACGGGGAGCAGGTAGTCAGCGTGAAGGTACTACCGAAACTTCACAGAGTTATTTTGTAATTTTTGTATTAGTAACTTTACTAGTGATAGGGGGAATTGAAATTAATCCAGGACCTGTAGCGGACGAACGATGTGGGAGCTGTAGTAAAGTTCTGAGGACCGGACTTATGAGCAGTAATTGCTCGAAGTGGTTCCACTTTGGCTGCCAGAAAGTGAAGAGGGACATGAACATCGAGGAAACCTGGGTATGTAAGGAATGCAGGGGAGACGAGACCGTCACCGCAAATCAGAGGAAACTGGAGCACTTCAAGAAAAAGCACGGGAACTACGCATTAAGCTGCAACAGGCGGAAGATATCATTCGGAGGCTCGAAGCTGAAAACCGTCAACTGAGGGAACAGGGGGAAGAAAGAGTAAAAGAAGAGGAGAAATCTTGCCTAATAGTCGGTGACTCTATTGTGAGACATGCTGGAAATCCAACAGCGGAGGTAGTTTGCTATCCTGGCATAAGAGTTGACGGTCTGCTGAGGGAAATCGAGAGAAAGCAAGAGGAGATGGAGGGCAAATATCAGACAATCTTATTACATGTCGGGAGCAATGACTTGCGGAGAAGTGTTAACTATGTGTTGGGTGACATGTACGACTTAATTAAAAGGACAAAATAGCAAAAATAGTCGTCAGTGGAGTACTAAGACGACGCGACTCCAGCTGGAGAAAGGTGATGCAGGTAAATGAAGCTTTTTCATGGGTAGCGGAGCGACTGGGTGCTCAGTTTCTTGACCCGAATTCGTAGATTGAAGACTGGGACTACGGACGGGATGGAGTACACTTGAACCGAAGAGGAATGTCAAAGCTGGCAGCTTTGTTCGCGAGGGTGACGAAGTGGGCTGACGGCAACGAGCAGCAAGGGCAGCAATGACACCAATTTCAGGAAAACGTAGACTTTCAGGTAGGGGCTGATTCCTTAAGGCTGCTAGAGGTAAATTGTCGTAGTATTATGAATAAAATTGTTGAGTTTTGGAATTTAGTAGAAATATGCAATCCAAGTGTCAGGAATCATGGCTGAATGTTGACATTAAGGATTCAGAAGTATTCAGAACAGATTACAGGGTGTTTAGGAGTTTATCATTTCGTCGTTTGTTCTATCCTAACTTTTATTAATTTGAAATATCTTCTTTCTCGTCTAACTGGACCATCTTCCACCTCCTCCTGCCTGCTTCAAACGTGCCCGTGAAAATCCAATTGTTTTCGTCTGTTAATTCTCAATCGTCCTGTTCATGATTAGTTATTGGGAATGTAGATGATGTTCCTCCTGCTCTACTTGTCTCCTTTGTCTTAATCTTGTAGATCTCCTTAGTTGTGCTTGTTGTTCTTACTTCCTCTGTTTCTCTTGTAGATATCAGACATAACTCAGTTTGGATACTATTCCTGCCATCTGTTATGATATTCTGTGATCTTCTTTATTTCTGATTATTGCTGCTATTTGTTTTCCAACTAATTATTGTAGTTGATCCTGAAGTTCTTCTCGGTAATTTTGGCATTCAAATAGAACATGTTCGGATGTATCCTGTAGTCCACAAAGCTCACAATTATCATCTCTTTTCTTGTTGATCTGGTTTGTTGTCACTGAAAGTTCTGCCTTCATTGAACTATGGCACCCAGGAACTCACATTAGGCACATCTGGTACCATCGCCACATGCCTCACTCAAGGGTCAATGAATTTCAGTATGTGCCACACCACGAAAATTGAGGAAACGAATGACTACACGCTGTTCTTGCAATAAAACGTCGCTATTTTAAGTATCAAAACAGTCCTAGCTCTCGTCGCTGCCACTAAAGTTCTATGCAGTGTACAGTGCTGCCATCTGTCATGCATTCATAGAGTCCACGTGTATTAAAAAAACCACAAGTTCCTATCTGGTCTCAGTCCGGCAAAAAAAAAGTGTTACAACTTGAAAGTATATCGTATTTTCCTCTAAATGTAATCAGACAAAATAAATGTTGGTTTTAGTAAGGTATACTTGTGTTACAGTTATTAAATGCAGGAATCTTTTCGAGCGCTTGCGTTTAATTTCCTCTTTTTATTCGCCTACAAATTAGGGGTACAAAGGGCGCTGGGCAAGGTTTCATTGTCTGATTTGCATGATCATCATGGTGATTATCGTTATTGGAAGTGTTGTCTTCTCCTAAAGAGCAGGCATTATTGAGCAATCACCAGCGACATACAACTAGACGGGCGCACTAGGGTTCTCTCAGCACTTGATGAACCATACATAGTTCGTGTATGCAGTTTTCATCGTGACATGCGTCTGGTTTCGGTTAGCCTCGCATTAAACGCAATTGACTGGAGTACATCCATAATAACTGGTAGTTGAATCATATTTATAAACCTCATTGCCAGAACAGGATCCATAATGGCGGTATATTTCCTCAGATGTCATCTGCTAATACGATTCCAATGCTGAAGGGAGACGGCAAAGGGCTACAAATACTAAATGAATGCTTAATTGTGCTGTGTACAATGTGACTACCCCAAAAAGTTTAGAGTTTGGGAAGTTCCCACATAAAACTTGCAGAACTCATGCAATCAACTGGTTGTTCTTTTTTATGCTCATTTAAAAAATTTAAAACTCACAATAATACAGAAATACTATTGTAGAGCATATGTCACAGTGCACGATATAGGAGTAGCTGGTGGGTAAATGGGTAGTGGGTACCATGTGATCACATCTTGTTAGATTGGTTAAAGATTTACGCATACAATCTCAAAAAATGGGAACGAAATAACAAAGAAAATTGAATTACCGAAAGCAAAGAGATAATATTTCAAACAACTATTTAAAGTCCTCGAAATTACTGCTGATAGCTCCGATACATTTTGCGCATCAGCTGGTAATATGATGTTGAATACTTGGAAGGAATTCAACCTCTTGTTAGGCTGTATTCATCCACAGGAAAGTAAATGTTGAAGCATAGAATGGGCTGGATGGTATTCGCTAGGACAACCTTCTATATAAATAAGCATGCTCATTTTAATTCCATTCGGATTTTCCATGGATAAGAAGCATTTGTGTACTTTTCATTTCTGCAAAAAGGTGTCATTGCTAGTTACCAGTTAACAAAACAAATGGATGCTGTAAACTATGAAAATATTAAGTAGAATAATACTATAAATTCTATCGGTGGCTATAAGTCCGGTGAATGTGTTCATGCATCATGCCGTAGCTGGTGAACAACTGTTGAATACGACGTCTACTGTTTGTCATCTAGAATGGTAAATAAAGAAGTACATGAGTTTATAAACAAAATATAATATAATGTTTGTATCACTGAGCTTTATAATGTTATCCTTTACCTCCTGTACACAAAAAATGGACTGTCTGTCCGATAAATCGAAGATAAACTATTTACATCAGTTCTTGTTGAATTTTGTCATATCTTATTGAATGCTTCAGTTTTTTTTAAATATTTCCTATGGGTAGCTTTAAGCAATAAAAGAAATGAAATAATTGAGATGAAATAATAATGCAGGTGTAACGTGTAAAGCCATTTCATATGTTAAAAATGAAGAACGGAATTTCGAAGTTTTGTGGTTTTGTCAAACCATCGACTTCAGACATTGTTTTGTGCGTCTTTATGTAATATTAGTTTCTTGTAGAAAAACTCTGAAGGGCTTGGCAACGTTAGTGGACTTCTGAACAAATGAGTAAGACATTTATGTTAAGTTCTAGATAAAGAGTGTGATTTCCTTGAGTACTGTCTCTCTTGCTTGCATGCAAGTTCTATTTAGCAATACGTGTAATATTTGCTATTGCACCGTCATTTAAAGATATGATATCAACATTTGAAAATGTGAATATGTTCGATTGGAAACGAAGCCAATTAGAACATTAATATCGTATTATAATGTTTTAAGGTTTTGTGGAACTTAATACTGGAGCGATTCTGGCATATGAATTTGGAACTTGCGGTACGTTCCGAAGAATTTCCGCTTGCAATATATGGATCTAGAGTCTATTTTCGTTATGCCTGCGCCATGGTGTGAACTCCTTTATGTTGCGTTAGCTGTGTCTTACGCTTTGAATGGACCCATAATGTGGCATGGTGTCTTGGAAGGTCACCCTGCTCATTTTCAACAGGTGGTCAACGTCGATTCACGTAATAATAGCATGCAAAACTTCTTGTACTATCCTCATTCATATTGAAGTCTTATGTAGTAAAACAATTGCGTGTAATAAAATTCGATATCCTTCGTGAAATGAGGTCATTGGAACATAACAGATACGCCAGATATTTTTTTTACAAAAATCATATTCAAATTCTATTTTTGATAACTAATTGGACGGAAGGTTTGATTGACGTCAGAGCTGCCAGTACAAGCAAACGTTGTAAACAACGTAAGGTAGCACTCTGCGAACTAGTCATGATTGCCTTGCAAGTGTGGGTATCAGACGCAAGGTCAGGGTGTAGTATAACGCGACTGTTTTGTTTCTTCTCGCAGTGAGGTGGTTGTTACAGTCAGGCTGTACCTACCAACAATTGTTTACATACTCGAGTGTTAACAGTATAGTCCATGTGGAGTATACCTATGTAAAACGCACATGGCTTCGGCCTATAGTTATTAACTGATGCATATTGCGGTCATAGCACTGAAGTACCCGAACTAGACATTTGATATAAAACAATATTTAAATCGTTTATATATTTATTTGTTTGTTCCTTCGTTCCATTATTTATTTATTTGTTTATTTATCTGTTTACTTATTTTTATTTGTTTGTTTATTTTTATTGATTGATTGATTGATTGATTGATTGATTGATTGATTGATTGATTGATTGATTGACCGACTCACTCACTCAGTCGCTCATTCAATCAGTTATTTATTTAACCTACTAGGCTATATTTGTTTTATTTCTTGTTTTTCGTTATCCACTTGTAGATTGTTGGTTTTCCAATTGTACTTCTTGCTGTTCTACGATTATCACATTAGCATTTTTTTCAATAAGTGTAATCTTAGTGGTGTTACGTTGTGCTCATTTATATGCCTATCCGATTCATATATAGCATACGTGCACATAACAAAATAGGAATTCAGGATGTTTAATTACTCGTACTTTACAACTATTGGAGTAACGACATCGATGTTATGGCTGGCTCAGTTAGGCGTTGGCCTCTAGATCTTAAGGTCACTAATTCAAGGCCTCTTGTTTCCAGTATGCTTAAAAGCTACAGCTCCATGTCAGTACCTTCACTTATTTACAGGAAAATGAGCTGTAGAATATTTCTTCTTTCCTGGTCTTAAAGGAATTATTATATAACTACCAAATACACCACTTAATTATTACTAAATAAACTCATAAGTTCAATTATGGTAAAAGTTTATAAACGTCCCTTCATTCACATGTTTAAAGTTTTGTACACAAAATTAGTTTGAACATAATCTCCTATATAAGTTATGATATGACAGAATTGTTTCGGAATGAGAAGCTTTACGAAATACACTTTTGTGCAGCTTGTAGGTAACTCACTGTTTTCAGTGTTAATAACGCTTACATAAATATATATTTCACAGAAGTATAACCGAGGAAACCAGTGCACTTCTTTCAATGCTCCGTATATTTATACAAATACCTGCGATTCCTACCTGAAGGGCTTTTATTCAAAGAACGTTCTTTGATATTTTTCTGTGGGGTTAAAGTGTTTTCAAGACTGACTCTGTAGACATTTTGTAGGAACAATAAGCGAGGTTTAACGATCTTTCCAACGGATTTCTCAGTTTCTCTTTCTTGTAATTGTAGAATACAAGCAGCGGGCTCTGTGCCTCTGCCTATATTTACGTCTGAGTGAGAAAGGGCAACTGCGCGATAAATGGGCAACTTTTCTGCTCCAGTGCCTAGACATTTCATCTAGTGCAGACCGCGAGTGTTTCTCTCCTTACATAAAGAGATTAAAAGAGAACCTCCCTCACTCTCCGTTACAAAACAACTTAGATTAAAAGCTCGCCACAGAAAATTCAGCCGACTTTTCCTGGAGCTCTGGGAGTCTCTTTCCCCACATTCTGTCTGCATGTCACTTAATAGCCTGATACGCAATGAGAGGTTGGACTGCAGTTGGAAATTAATGATACCAACCGTTTTAAAGTGTATCATCAGTCTACTGGAAGAGGTTGTGACTGCGGCGGTCACAAATATTTTATAGCTGATGATAGGTATACTTTACTGTTGCATTCAATGTAATTACAAAATTGTGCTGTCATAATGATGAACCAGAGTGTCAAAAATACTCTGAAAATCCTTAATAACAATGACGCTAAAGCCTAAACAAACCAGAAAATATAAAAGAAGGGGTGAAATAGGTGTTCTCCAAATATAAAACAATAGAACGGAAAGCCTACTTTACTTGGGGTATTATTAGTCAACAAACGCATATTGAGAAGAACTGAAAAATCGAGAAAATTTGGGGGACAAAGAAGTAATAATAACCTTTAAGGATATCATGGAGGCATATAATTTCAAGTTTTCAACTGAGGAAATAATAGAGAAGGTAATCGCTTTAATCTGCTAGGTTTTAAGTTATACAGTAAACATTAAAACCTGAATAGCGCAAATGCATTATAAAACATACTTGTACTACGCATGTAGCTAACATATGTGACGAGCAAATAGTTTCACGTTGGGGCGACAGTTTGATACAAGTTTTAATGGGTGACGCACGACAGTTTGATGCAAATAAAATGTGGGTGACGCACAGTTCCACGTTGACGCTACAGTTTGAAGCAAATAGTGTTTAGCACAGGGTAAAGCAATGAGGTTTCTCCCAGGGTATGCATGAGTATGTATGAGAAGGATAGTTTTAATGACACAGGAATGCCCGTTTCAAACTGGTTTAATGACTGCTTCTTTTTATCATTACAAAACTCGAAGTTGCCGATCAAATGTTACTAATATCACTGTTTAAAGTTACTATATATGAAATGCTTATTACTGGATGAAACTTAATTCGTTCTTCACGTATATATGAACCGACAAGTATCTTCCCTCATCGCTTCTGGTCTGCTCTCGACCAAGGCAGAAGAAGAGGACTGCCCTAATCGGCTCCAAGCCAGGAACTGCATGTCCACAGCTGCGTGTGTGTGTGCGCGTGACTTTCACCTTCTCGAAGCACTTTATTCAACCAAAGATTCCCTTTCTGACTATTTTGTCATGCCATTATGAAGGATCCGAAGAATACCTTATTCAAACAAAGTCAAGTGATACCCTTTAGAACTCTGCTAAGGACACTGTTTCTTACGCTTCTTTTGTTAAAACAACTATTCACCCCAACTGCACCTGCACGCGTTGTAACAAAGGACCAACGTTCCTTTGAAATCCATCATGATTCTTTACTTATTTCAATCCTTTAATTTCGGTATCTTGCAGTACGTAAGTAAGTAATCATAAAATTCAATTATATACATGTACACACTAGTGCATTGAAGTTATAGCACTTCCGAATTTTTTCTCACTAAATAATTGCATGAAAATTATGAACCTTGGGTCACTTCTCGACGTAATCTCCCTGCAGCGGTACGCTTTTCCGCAACGTCGACACCATGATTCCATACCCAAAATTGCTGATATAATAGCGGCATGGCACTTCACTTCTGGATTGAAGAACGGTATCCTCGTCTCTTGGTACACCTGACGAAGAGAAAATGTCATTCATATCTTCTCCTCGCGTTAACATTACCTGCTAACATGCCACGTGCGCAAACTTGTGGTGATCAGCCAGGATTAGAATTAGGATTAGGTTTTCACTGTGGAGGGGATTCGGTACTTAGGCCACCATGCTGGGCCCATATTGTCTATGTCCCCTAGTGGGGCACTCCCGAGAGGGTAGATGAGGTGACGGGAGACAGATAGCAGCCGTCACAAGGAGTCACGACAGTGAGAGGGCAGGGTCCCTACAGTTTACTTAGATAGACCTCCCCCTACAGGCCAGGGCAACGGACATGTTCCCATATTGCGGTACAACAAAGAGCCTAGAGCCGAACCCTAAAGCTCTCTGGCCGGCGGTCCCGAAATGGTCCCAGCAGATGCGCGGAGGCCGGCAACCGAGTTATCTGGAGGAGGAAGTAGTTTACCTCAGAGCATATCATCCTGCCATGCACCGCCGAGACACCCGCTGACACTTCTAACCGCTAAGAGACCACCAGATGAGAAATGATGTAAAATGATAATGACGATGAAATGGAGGGACAGGCAATTCGAGAGATGTAATTAACATACGCAGCATTCGCTTAGCAATCTGGGAAAACCCCCGAAAGGACCCGGGCATCCCGAATGTGGGCTACAGAAGAAACCACGTAAGCCATCTCGCTCGGTGGTCATCCTTGAGCATTCGCGGTAACCACCTGGAGGACACCATATTTTCAGGTCGACATGCAGGATTGTGTGCACATATACCATGGAAATACCAACTCTGGACGCTATCTATCCCAGGCATTCGGCGGCCCTCCATACCATTTCTCTACCCGCTTGATCATATCACACCAGCTTGTCCGAGGCCGAGGTTCTTTTGGTTTGTTGTCACACGACATTGTGCCTTCTATGAACTGCCGCGCCAATAGACAACCATATTAAACACAACCATGACACCATCACTTCACGACTCCGTAAGTGGCGATGAATTTCAATCGGCGTCACGCTACGCAAATGGGGAAAACGAATGATTACACCCTAACCATGACATACAAAGAATACATTCTGAGTGTTGTACAGTACTACCATTTATCATAAATAGTGATTAAATATTTGCCAAGATTATGTCTTAGATTTTTGCTATATATCCTAAGTAGATATCTGCTTAAATAACTGCTCTTCGTAACTATAAAGTACTCAAGAGTGAAACAAGTCCAATGAGAGTTTCAATAGTGCCGTCTGTACGAGGAATAATGAATCATCGTAATTTTATATGGTCATAATTTGTCGCACTAAAATTCAATCTTACGATACAATATTCTGTTAGCTTAATGTGAAACAAACACGCCATAGTAGTTTCGTTGTTGGTACTCCTGTTTTCCGCTTGCAAGAACCAGACAAGTTCAAACATGTTCAGTATCGCTTACCTCTGCAGTTAAGATAACACGCGAGGAACAATATTCGGCTTTGAAATTCTGCTTTCGTCTCAACAAATCTTCAGTTAACGCCTGCAAAATGTTACAGGAGACCTATGGAGAGTGTTCTTCCGTACAGCACAGCTCGAAGGTGGTTTAAAATGTTTAAAGAGGGGAGACAATCAATTTCAAAGGAAGGTGGAACCGATGCTCCAGTTACTGCGCTTTCGGAAGAAAACATCAACATTGCTGCTGCCATTGTGAGAGAGGATCGACGAATTACCTTAAGATCACTTTCTGAAATACTGAACATTTCATTGGGTGCCACCCACAAGTTGGTGACAGAAACGTTACACATAAGACGTGTTTGTGCGCAATGGGTTCCAAGACTGTTGATTCCCGAACAAAAGGACATTCGCATGTAGATTTGCGTGCAGTTAAAAGTTGTTGTTAGAGTAAGATTCGGAGTTTCATTCAAACGTAATTACTGCTGATGAAACTTGGCTACATCATTTTAATCCTGAGAGCAAACAGCAAAGCTCAGTGTGAAAATCTCCTTCACCACCAACCCCCAAAAGAGCAAAAGTGGTTGCTTCTGCTGGGACAGTTATGACCATCTCATTCTTTGATTCTCATGGAATAGTTTATCAGCATGTTGTACCTGCATACACATCAGTAACTGGACAATATTACAGGGATGTCCTGAAAACATTGCAAGTCCATATCAGGCACAAAAGACCACATTTCCGTGAAGCAGGCTGAATGCTGCACCACGATAATGCGCAGCCGCGTATTGGCAATGTTGTTGCTGAATATCTTGCAAAAATTGACCTGAAGTGCATCCCACACCCTCCCTATAGTCCGGATTTAGCACCGTGTCACTTTTTTCTATTCCCTAACTTGAAGAAACGGCTTGTAGCGTAGATGGTAGCATGTCCGCCTCACGTTGAAGAGGTCCTGATTTCGAATCTCGGTCAGGATGAGTTACCTGGATAAGGTCTTTTTCGGGGTTTTCCCTTATCCTGATAGACTAATTTCAGGTAACTCTAAGCTCCATGCACCTTGACACATTTGAGCATCATTTCATTCACCGTCCAATATGATTTAACGTTGAAGGACGTAAATTAAAAAAAAAAACTCCTTCATGGGAAGCCTTATCCGTCATCGCAAGCAGTGGTGAAGGCTGCGGAGGCATTTTGAAGGAACTCTTATAAAATGGTTTCCAGCATGTCTTTGAAAACTGGCAGGAACGCTGCGAAAAGTGCATCGCAATCAGAGAAGACTATTTTGAAAAGAACTTCAAAATTATGAGGATGGTTAATGGTAAATTGTCAACAAAAATTGTAATCAATCTTTATTGAACAGCCGTGTATTTCGTGAGTGGCGGCTTAACTTTATAAGCGTTATAACGTAACCCATGGAACACAGTTATAACAAAGAAAGGTATTTAGTGAAAGTATACCTGAAGTAAATCTGCTTTAGAATTCTGGTAGCTTTCCCTTTCTGGTCTCTGAGACAAAAGAAGGAGAGGTTTCTACGCAAACGTCTGTCACCAAGTAGGCACAGACAGCCAACAAAATCCAATTTATTACGCTAGGTCTATTCCCGCCTTCCCTTTATTCAGTCGGGCCCAATATGTTCCTTAGCTGGCACACTCCGATCTTAATGGCAACCTTATCCCATTTCAGAAATGGTAACCATGCTCTCTCAACCAACACGAGTTATCTGACGGTTACCATAATCCTAAAATAGATTAACTGCACATTATAAAGTATGGACGTCTTACCCCTCTGCAAACAGTGTGCCGCTGTTAGCGCCCAAGTTGAATTTAAGGTGCCTTCAACATATTTGATTAATGAGGGAAGGATTTATTCTTTTATATTTTAATGATATAACTATACAGCAGTGTATGAAGTATGTGAAAAACTAAATTACAACACGAAGTGTAATATACTTTATTGCAAACAAAACAGCACTTGTATTTATTTTTTCACATCCACAAGTACACAAAGAACACATATTAAGGTTAATTTTTCGTTATGTCTGTGTTGTTATGCCTTGCACTGCTCGTGTCTTCTCGACGTTCACTGCTCGAAAATTTTGACAGTTTAACTGCTTGCTGACTCTAATATATCTCTAGCGAACTCAGAGCTTTTATCTTGATCTTGTTAAAGTACTAATCAGACCGATTTTGTCTCCTTTTTTATATCAGCGAGTCACGTAAGAAATGTTCTGGAAACCAGAAGCTCTCGAATCGCCTAGATGAAACATTCTGGAAAGGAATTCTTCTAGTTTCCCGAAATCGAACGTTCTGAAACCTAAGCGTAGAACAACAAAGGAGGTACATACTTCCGTCCTAGGGCATCGCCAATGGTTGTGTTTGAATGTTCCATTTCTTGCTCCTGGCGGCAAAATAGCAATGGTGGTGGACTGAGATAGCTCTTAATAATCCCTCTACGGTAGGCACTCACTGTCGCCGTGACAGTATGTATAAAATACAAAATTAGTTTATTTCTATATCACAAAATTTCGAGTATTTCATCAAGAGAATGTCATTCGCACACAAATTAACATCACTTACGAATGCCTACTTGCACTTTCAAAGGTTTCTTCTAAATGACCACCTGAAAGATCTTCTCCACAAGTTGTACGTGATGTGGTTTTCTATGTGAACTACAAACTAAATGATGACCAAGTGATCCCGTTTACTGATTTTCACCCATTTTAGCGAAAAGAAACTTCTTAACTTGAAAAGACGCCACTAAATTCAGCAGCAGATTCCTGCAATCGAGAATCTCCAATTTCAGCATTACATTACCAGTCACTTTATTTGAAATACCGACAGTAAATGTTCAGTATTTAACTAGACATGGACATTCACTGATATCTGGTTTTTCTATAAACGGTTTTCATAATTAAGCGACTCCACATCAGCAGCGAGGCAGCACACTTAGATTTAACCGACATTCACCTTTGATGCTAAAACAGCCAGAAAATGATGTCCTGAAATTTTACCACGAACAGAGTTTAGAATTCTACATCTCTTGAATACGAGGCAGCACAGCACGCTACCTCAAAACTATAGGCGTGGGTACGTATTATACGAGGGTGGGTCAAAAAGTAATACCTCCTAACTTTTTTCCTTAAATAAGTAAGTTATGTGAAAACTTTTAATTTGGCGCAATTCCTCAAACCTCCTTCTCCAATCCCCTGCAGTAGTAACTTCCTATGTCAACAGGTGGCAGCACTGCATCCTCTTGCAAAATGGCTGACATCGACATTCGTATTAGACAGCGTTCTGTGATTGAATTTTTGACTGCGGAAGGTGAAACGCCAATTCGCATTCATAAACGGCTAAAAAATGTGTATAGTGATGCAACGGTGGATATCAGCACTGTTAGACGATGGGTTCGTCGCTGTAACGAAGCTGAAGAGCAAACATCACTGGCAGATGAAAAGGGAAGCGGCAGGCCGGTGACTGCAGTGACTCCATGCAACATTCAGCGAGTGGATGACATCATTCGTGGTGATCGCCGCGTAACAACAGGTGAATTGTGTTGCATTACCTCTCTCAGTAAAGGCAGTGCGATGACGATTATTCAACAACTGCGTTACTCAAAAGTTTGTTCACGTTGTGTACCAAGAATGTTAACCGCCCAAAACAAAGAAACAAGGAAAGCAATAGCCTCCGAACACTTGCAGAGCTTCAATTTGGAGGGAGAGGAGTTTCTGCAAAAACTTGTTTCTGCAGATGAAACGAGGGTTCAGGTTTTTGAACCTGAATCAAAGAGGCAGCCAATGGAATGACATCACACAACGTTACCGAAGAAAAAAAATCAAAGCTCAGCGGTCGGCAGGGAAAGTTATGGTGATAGTGTTTTGGCTTGCAGAGGGTGTGCTTATGATTGATTTTTTGCAGCAGGATGCACAATAAATTCTTTCCAATACGTCAGAACTCTCAAAAAGCTAAAAGCACGTCTTCGCCGAGTTCACCCAACAAAATCTATGGCGGATGTTCTTCTTTTGCATGACAATGCAAGACCACACACCAGCCCTTACACCGTTGCATATATTGAGAAATTGGGATGGCAAGTCTTACCTCACCCCCCATACAGCCGTGATCAGACTTCCATCTGTTCGGGCCACTAAAGGAAGCTCATCGTGGGATTCATTTTGAAGATGAGGAGGCTGTGAAAACGTGCGAGCGTCAATGGCTTAGAAAGCAAGACCGCGTGTTTTACCACACTGGAATACATGCCCTAGTTAAAAGGTGGACCAAATCTGTATAAAAGGACGGAGATTATATTGAATAGTGACAAATTAATCGTTAATGTTGTAGTTTTCAAGCTATGTAAATTGGATTTAATTTTCTTGGCAATTAAAGGAGAATAGAAATATGAGGCATTATTTTTTAACCCACCCTCGTATTACCTAGAAAATGTTATTTGCTCTACAAAAGCCATTCTGCCTAAAATCATAGCTCAAATGAAATCTAGTTATAAATATTATGAAGTGAATACTATAAATAAGTTAATCGTAATCCTCACCAAAGGGGTAACAAGCAACTCCGAATACAATTCATCATATTGGAGTTCTGATGAACACGCAGTTGAATTCTCCTAAAGGCACATCTATCTGCTAAGTTATGAATTAGTCTGGTTATATTCCTGCATATGATTACACTTTTCATTAAAACGTCCGTAACCTCGGATGCTACCTTTTTAATATGTAAGTGACGCATGTTTATCAGTGTGTCAATCTCAATTACAATCATTTA
This sequence comes from Mantis religiosa, assembly GCA_030765055.1. Taxonomy (NCBI): domain Eukaryota; kingdom Metazoa; phylum Arthropoda; class Insecta; order Mantodea; family Mantidae; genus Mantis; species Mantis religiosa. Next base: position 68,120,668 of record CM060953.1, on the reverse strand, counting down.
CTATCGCATTGTTGTGTTTGAACAGTTCACTGCACTTTCCTCCATCACTGACTGGATTGAAAGATATAACCTAAGCTTAGCAGACGCGTGCTTGTGAATTATCAATGATTGTTGTCATACTTCCATGTTTTGCAAACTGTTTACTCAGTGTTCAAGTAGCACCTCGCAGAATTAATTCCAGTATTTCTATTATATGGAAGAGAACGGCAGTTGGACACACGGTTCGTAATTCTCAAGCAAGACATCCTCATAGTTTGATATAAAAATTAGATTTTATAATATGTTATTGTAGCCCATATGTTTGGCAACGAGCTACTATATGTATTAATCTGAATGAAATATGTATTTCTTTGCCTTTATTATTACAATAGTGCATAATATACATTCATTAAGAAATAATTTACATTTTCATAAGAGTATTTGCTTAGGTTCCTGACAAGCAGAAGTACGTGTTTTTGCTTACAACTGTGGAAACTGATTTAGAATGGACAGGAAATGAAGTAACACCTGAAATCTGTGATCCACATTCACCGATTTTTAAGATTTCTGACAGGACAGAATACATAGAAATGCCACTAGTTGTAAACTAGAGCATACACTTGACTTTGCTTTCAGTTTTTCAGCAATCACCACACTTAAAGTACCGATCCAACGTAAATGTTGCTTATTGAATAAGATTAGGATGGCTACTGATGCGCACATTGTGTAATCCTTGCTTACTATATTTATGAGCATTGCAAATTGTATATTCGTATGTCGAGGTAGAAGCTCGGAGAGCTCATTTCAGTATCTCTCTAATATGCAAGAGAACGACAGTTGTGCATACGTTCGGAAATTGGCAAACGCGGTACCTTATATAAGCGGACTAGCATTACCAAATATATACTGTAACTTTTTGGGTTCGTGAAATTAAAAGTCCAAATGTTCTTTATTTCCACCGAATAACAGTTGAAACACTTGCCAATTACACAGAATTACGTAGCACATACAACTTCAATTCAGCAGTTCCTCTGTAACAGGTCCACTCTGAACTCGCAATTACGCACAACTCCGCCGATGCACGCAAACAATCTTCCGGTCCGTTCCCTCACTGGGCGCTCCTCACGGCTGCTCGCCAAGAAATAAACTGACTCACCAACTACAGGCCTTATATAGGGAAGATCGCCGTTTCTGGAAGGTTCGCGGCGCGCATAATTATCCCGAGGTTTCGAGACGTCTGGTGGGAGGGGAAAGAGACGGTACAGGGCTCGCGCCGCTCTCCTAATCATCCTTTAGTGAGTTACACGACAAATGGGTAGGCGTGGCCTAAATGCTTCCCACCTGGCCCTACTGCCGGCCGGTTCTGTAGGGAGTTTCGACGTTCGGGTGACAATACAAGTATAATAATTTGTAAATTAAAAACTTCACTTATTTTACAAGAGATGGGGATAATTCTTATAAATTCTCCAGGTTCGCGATTTCGTCTATACTTATACAATTCGTCAGCTGGAAACAAAACTGTCGCCATGGTTACTAAACACTAGATGTTGATATATTCTTGTCAGTATTACCAAAATATGAAAATTAAACAAATTTAAAAACAGAATCGACTGCTGATATTTCAAAATTCATGTTTTTTAAAAATAAATATCATTTCCCAGACCATTAAATCTATCGGACAATTTAATTCTTTTAATAATTTAACTCCTGGATTTATTTCATGGTTAAATGTCCGAAAATGATCTGCTACGGTCGATTTATCAGTTTGTTTAAACTTAATGTTACGAAAATGTATTTTCGTTCTGTTTTCTAAATTACGCTTTGTCATTCCAATATAAACTTTATCACAATCGAAACATTTAAACTGGTAAATACCAGATTTTTTATTATTCAGAATTTTATCTGTAATAGAGAAGTGCAATAAAATGTTAATACTATATTTATTTTGAGGAACTGAAGTTATACCAAACTCTTTAAGAATTTTTGAAAATGTTTATTAACCCAAGGATGGTAGGTATATTGTTTTAAAATTATGATTGTCTTTTATTTTTATAAGGGTAGAAAAACCTATCCTTAACAGTTTTTTTATAATTGAATTTTTCAATTTTTTTATTTATAAAGCCCTTATTAAAACCATTAATTAAAGGAGTATTAATAATATGTTTAAATTCTTATTAAATTCATCTATATTTATTAATCTATAAATTAAACTATTGGAAACACCAAATTTATGCGAAAAGGGGCTAAAATTTTACTTTTTATGTAATTAGCAATATGGGTAGACTTACAGTAAATACCAAAGTTTAATTTATTATTATTATTTCTTATCATCTTTTTTTGCAATTTACGTCCTCCTACGTTAGGTCATATCGGACGATGAATGCAATGAGTGAAAAGATACTCAAATGAACACAGGATCCATAGACATTCCATAGACATAGACTCGACATTCGCCTTTCAAGATAAGGGAAAACCCCGGAAAAACCTTATCCATGTAACTCACCCTGGCCGAGATTCGAACTCGGGACCTCTTGAACGTGAGGCAGGCGTGCTACCATCTCCGCTACCGAGGCGGGCATTATTATCTTTAGATCCAGTGTTTAGTAACAATGGCGATAGCTTTGTTTCCAGCTGAAGATGTGTACAAGTATAAATGAAATCGCGATCATGGAGAATTTATAAGAATTGCCATCTATCCTTATAAGTGAAATTTTTATGTCACAAATTATTATATTTGTATATATTTGTTTGCTTCACTGTTAATAACTTCATATTTTACGTATTTATTATTACCAAAATTGTATTTTGCAATATCTTAATAGTATACCTTATCCGGGATATTTGGGAAGATACTTGTCGGTGAAGGCGCTGATATCTGTTTATACCGCACGGCTGGCTATCAGTGGGGAGAAGAGCTAAACAGCATGTCACAAAACTTACTACACTATTAAAGGCAGGAGCTAAGTAGCAGAAAAAATTGAGCTATTTGTTCCGATTCCTACATATCGTTTCACTTGCTGTATCTGTAGATCTTTCATCTGTGGCAATGTCGTCTAATGGATAGATATCAACTGTTTTCTCCGAAGAGCAACATCTGTCATCTCTGGAATCCATAAATCCAACTAAGCTATTTACTTTCTCTTCTTCTTCATCACTGCTATCGTAAACCACATTGATTACTATTCTTTCATCAAGGAAACTCAATGTCAGTATTCTTGTTCTATGGACTTAATTTTGATGTAGGCATTTTTCCCATCCCCTTTTGTGTTGTCGTTTAAACACTTATTGGTTAGTCCTTTAAAGGGTATTTAAGGGCGTAGAAAACACAATTTTCTGCTATTTTGGTTTCATGATATTCCATAACAGTTCAACGGGGTTTGAATCGCAGTGATAAGAAGGCAATATATATTTTGGTGTTCCACTGAAATATGCCACATATTCTTGTTTCCATTCATTCATTTCTGTTGGCAGGCTGAGGGACAGTCTGTGGAGAGTATCACTGTAGGAAGGACGACTATGATACAATGAAGCACAAAATTTATATAATTTTCAGACAAACTAATTCTCCATGACACATATACAGGGTGAACATAAAGTTTCGATCCATTTTCGAGAAAACGTAATATTAGATTCAAACAAACACAGGTATTGTAAACAGTATGACATGTTAACACGTAATCCATGAACGTTTTTTTCTTAGTATCATTCGATATGACCACCTTGCACTTTCATACAGGATTCTCAGTGATGCACTGCTGCCTCAAACATTTTGTTCAGCATTGCGAATGTGATGTTGGGCACTGCCTGCTTGATACGGTCCTTAGGAATGGCAATGGAGGTGTTTTTAACTTTATAAACTTGTGATTTCAGGTAACCTCATGCAAAAATTTGTAGAAGTGTCAGATCTGGGGAATGTGGCGCCCATATGCGGTGTGAACCCCTGCTAATCCATTGACGTGGGAATGTGGTATCCAGATACTGCCGAAAAATCAGTGCGAAATGAGGAGGGGCTTCATCCTGTTGGAAAACCATTGTTTCCAAAATGTCATCCTGCTGTAATTGTGGTTGAAGGAACAGTTGTATCAGATCAAGGTTCGAAATGCCTGTCATTGCCTGTTCTCCGAAGAATAATGGCCCATAGGCCTTCGATTATGTACGCTCCAACCACATATTCACTTTTGGGGTGTTTCGTTCTCACTCCATGATCGCACTTGGTTATTCATCCGCCCACACTCTGCAGTTATGTCTGTTGACCATGCTACATGTGTGGAAGGTGGCCTCATTGGTGAATAACATTTCGCAACAAATTGGCTTCTTCAACTGCCCTCAACAGGCCGTAACACATTGCTTCACGACAAGCTTAGTTCTCCTGTTCCAGTGCATGTCGAATTTTGAGGTGCTATGAATGTTTTTAAAAGTTAAATGCAGAATTTTCAGGCTGTCGATTGTGGTACACCTCACTCTTGATTTAACCTCATGGTTGATGCCTTCGGACTAACACTCACTCACTCATTCTGGTCACAGGGTCGCTTACCTGCTGCAGTTTTATTGGTCATACGGGGTCTACCCAAACGTTTCACGTCTTGCACACTGCCTGTTCCTTGAAATTTTTGCATCAGTAATCTAATATTAGCCCTTGTAGGGTCGAGTTTATGGAATTTTCGTTCAAAATCAACTTGAAACTCCTGATATGTAAATTCCATCAAACATGTAGAAAGAACGACTCGTCTTCAGTTGACAGTATCTTTCAGATTTGCTGTAAGATAAATTCAAAATCAACTGTTTTTTTTTTTTCAAAACTGGAACGATACTTTATGTTCAGCCTGTATTGCTTGTGTTCACCTAGATCCCGTTTCGTTAGGACCTTTCTAACATCATCAGCTAATTTTGACCTGCGAATTTTTATTTTATGAACTCCTTGGTGGCCATAGGTGCGTCTCTGTTATGTTCATGAAATAAAAGTTCAGATTCTTTGGCCACGCCGTGGCTGAGAGTTTAGACACCCGTTTCTAACCAAGGCAGCTCGAGTTCTATCCTATGCAACCACGAAGTGAGATTTATGACAGACAACACGGTGCTGGGACCGATTTTCTCCTGAATCTCCGGTTTCCCCCGCCATCTTATTCTACTGGTACTCCATCTTGATTTCTTCAATCATCAGTGTCACCACCTACGGTGGCTTATGTAGTAAAAGCGGGCGTTAAATACTACACATTTCATTTGAGGTTCTCTTTAAAAGTGACGTCGAAATTATACACTTTTCCTTCATATTGCTTTATGAATGTATTTTCCAACGTGGTCCTTGCATTTTGACACTGAACACTTTTTAATAAATGGATTTCTTGTGCTATATCATGATTCTCATTGCATAAATGGTACGAAACGGCCGATTTATCTGTTCGTGATGTTTATAAAATGCACTTAAGCCTTATGTTCAATATCCCTGATGTTTTGACAATGTAAAAGTTGTCTTAGCCTTTGCAGTTTATCTGGTACACACCTGCAGGTTTCTCCTTTGATTTATGCGATTTCAACAGAAGTATATTGAAATTGTTCTGTGGGGCCAATGTATAGTGTTCTTTTGGAAAAGATGCGTAGCCCTGGGATGGTGAACATTAGAAATATATGGAGCATCGAGTACCAACCGGTCGGATTTAAAATTATATTAATTTTCCAAAGATGTTACACATTTGCACCTGTTGTGTGAGATGGAAAATTTCATTGAAAGGCTCTTGCAAGGCACTGAAGTTAAGTGCCCAGTTTAGTATTTAATTGACATACAGACGAACACACACACTACCGTGAAAAGTTTTATAAATACGTACCACGTCCGTTATAAAAGATACACTCTTTTAGTTCTTAATTAACCGCCAGGAGAGAACAAACAAATTGACAAATAGTAATGTTCCAGCCACCTCTTGCTGTCCACAGATGGCTGCACCCGTAATATCCTGCCGAGGTGAAAAAAATTTGTAATTATTTACAAAGTTTTATAGTGACCTATATTTATACAGTTTGCATACAGTTTAGGTTTATTTGCTTTTAACTGTATAAAATTAAACAGTAATTAGGATGTATTTTGACACATATTTGACCAAAGAAGTATATATTTTATTACAATGGAAGTCACCTGAATTAAATTTATAGGCCAAAATTTTATAAGTCTATTTCATGGTATGCGTTGACATTTTGCTTGACGAGTTTTAAAATGAATGTGCTGTAAAATGATTGTACTCTGAGAGCGGCATTATCACTTATACAGCTTTGTGAAATATATTTAACTATATATAGGTCACCAAAGCAAAAAAAACCAGAGGGAACTTTTCCCTTTATGCAGTATAGGATTATTTGGAAAAAAAAAAACACTAAGCGTGATAGAAAAATTTTAATCGAACATCGCACCACACGTGCAGAAAGGCTTAAATATTAACAAAATATTCGGAGATATCGAAGTGAGGTTTATATAATTTATATGGATGAAACTTAAATAAATACAGCACATACTGGACTATATGCCTGGAGTGAAATACGTTACAGGGACTCTGCAGCAATATTGAAAGGCCGACAGTTGTTTATCATGCCTGCTGGGGGAGAACAGGGTTTTCTTCCAAATGCCTATGTACTATTTAAGATCCAACAAAAGCGTGGAGATTACTACCATAGTAAGAATTACAACTTAGTTTATAAGAGCTGCAAAACTGGCTTCGAGAATGAAATTTTTGTTTTTAGACACTTTATGCACCGCCCTCCCCGCTTGTAATCTTGCGCGTGTGACGCATTGTGGCGATAGGTGCACTATCCCCACCACAGTTGCTACTCATCCCTACCACGCAGGATTCCTGTCAAGATAAAATAATATATCTTTTTGTACTTAATTGTTCCGATATATTCCTATACAAAAAGTAATTAAGATTTGCGCGCTATCTGTTGCTTCCTATTATGTCGCCAACAAGTCCAAAGAAGTGAAGCGCTCTGTCGCTAGACAACGACGCGGGGCTTTTGAACGGTTGAATTCATGTAATAACCTTTTTTATGGATACTTTCTAACTTAATATTAACGTTCACCATTAGTTTTTCATAACTTTTAAAGATTAGATAAGATTTTATTGTGCATATTCCAAAATTTTACCATTTACAACATTTGGCTATATCTATTTGTCTTTACCTTGTTGCTACCTTAGCTTACATGACACCTTGGTCTTCTGCTCTGTCAGGTAGCTCTTAACATCCATGCCTCCTTGTTTCTTAATTAGTCCCATTCTTCCCCCTCTTCTTCCTTTCTTATATTCTTTACATTTCTGGCCCATTTTTCTTTTACTTTCTGCAAGAACTCGCCAATACTTCTTGCCTTCTTTTCCTCCCTGCCTGTTAACATTTTTATGGCTACTCTCCTATTCTCTAATTTCTCCCATTTTTCCTCCCAAACATTTTTTCTCCACATTGCAAGCTCCTCGCATTCTGTTACATTGTGTTCTATGCTTTCTTTTCCCCCACACAATTCACAAATTCACTTTCTCCTACGTCTTATCCCTCTTAGAAATATTGTGCCAGTTCTCATCCAAGCTAACCCTTCTCTCTCTTGCCTATTGCAGTAATATACATATGCTTCTCGTCCCCAATTTCTTTTTATTTTATTGTTAAGTTGTAATGATTTCATATTTTCTAGACTTACCCATATATTCTCTCTTTCTATATCTTCTATTCTGCATTTTACCAATTTACCCACATCGCTTGTATTCCTTTTCTCTAATCTCCATGTATCTCCCATCCCTATTTTTCCATAATTCCTGCTATCTCTGCCCGCGAGTATTTGAGTTCATTTAAACAAAATTTTTCATTTGTGCTTCATCTTGGGATAGTAAACGTGTTTGCTAAGAAATTCAATTTCAAAATTTAGCACATTGTTAAAAATATTTTGGTTCAGTTAATAACTGTATATTTATTTTTGGCAAAGAAATAACACTTTAAGGTGCTGGTGATCTGGGTCATATATGTGCCTTAGCGCAATAGCTATATATCACGTTTTATTTACTATTAAGTGCGGAGTCAGTGTTACTCGTATAGGCTCAAAACTGCATCTTAAGGAGTATTTTAAATACAATGTGACATTAAAACTGAGAAAAACTTTCGAAGGTCCGTACATAATGACCTGTAGAGTTCCTTTAATATTTTTATAAGGTATATGCAAATATTTTACTTAAACTACACAAATTAGAAATGTATTTCTTAATTTGATATAATTGTTAATTTATACCAATGAGTATCATGTATATAAGCTTTTGCAATTAAAGTTCTTGAATACTTCAAACTTTCTTCAAAAAGTACTTCAAGAAATATGTAAACAGTTACCGGTAAGGCTTGTTCATAACACCATATAGCTTCCTCAATTTCAATTAGAAATCAAAACGTTTTTGAGGAGAAGTTCCTAAAAATTGAGTATTGGTAATTTTTCCCTCTTTCCCAACCTGGTCCCTTTAAATAAGAAGTCGTCTTGAACTGACTGGAAGCAATTTGAAATTGTTCATGTTTGCTCCCAATGTTGAGAACAATCTGGCTCACTGGGAAAAACTTTCCTTTGTATACTGCAATGGTACATCTTCAAGCATCCAGCACAGCTTTCGCACAATGCAGGGGTGGTCCCCCCCCTATAGGGCAGTAGTATATCCACCACTGCACTACGTTGCGCTTGATATAAGGGATATAACTATTATTTATTTCTCTGAAAACAGGAATATATAGTAAAGATACTAGAATATAAAAGCCAGCGTGAATTGGCTAGAGACCCAACCTTTTCTAAAGGTAGATGTGTCGCGATGTTGCCATTACAAATGCAAAATTACTGAATTTTCTCTGAAACATTCCTTATTGTGTGTTCATTCCTAAAGGAAATCCATATTAAATTATTATTGAATTAATTGTGTGTTTGTCAAATTCAAAAGTAGGTGCTTTGGGTTTAATAGCAGTTACTACAATATCTGTTATAAATATGTAAAAGGCTTTGAGTGTGTAGTGTTTTAGGGCCCATCGACAACAAGGTCATTTGGGCCCGAAGTTCACACTAAAACCTAAAAGATACACAAATTAAGCTAAAAGGTAAAATACAATAAAAACATTCAACTATTAAAAGTACATAAAAAAACCGTCCCAAGTCTAATAATTTAAAATCTCTAAAATTAACAAATGTAAAATGCAAGTCAGACTTCTTTATTAAAACCAATTTCGGCAACAAACCGCAGTGCCTTAACCACGGCCACCGGGTCGTCCCCTAAAACACCCAGCAAGTTAGTCCCCAAGCCTACTGACTGGCGAAAGCGGGCGTACTGCGGGCAATCCAGCAATACATGCCGCACAGTGAGGCGTACTGCACATGGAGCACACACAGGGGCCGGTTCCCCTCTTAACAAATGGCCATGAGTCGCGTGCCCAATTCTCAGCCGGGTGAGTATCACCTCGGCTCGCCGGTTATCCCTGCAGGAAGTTAGCCAGGGTTGTACGCTCCCCTAAGTTATGGGAATAAGTATTTTGCTCTGGTGATATTTCTTCCTAAAATGCCATAGCTGAGCGATTAGACCTCCTGACCCTCACCAAGGCTGCCCTGTTTCGATCCCAGGCTACAAAATGCGAGAGTTATGATGGACAACACGTCGCATGGGCGAGTTTCTCCGGAATATCCTGTTTTCACCGCCATCATTCCATAAATGGCTCCATTATCGCCTTTCCTATTATTTATTTTGCCCTCGTTCTGTTGTGTACTTCGCTCACTCTCATACTAACCATCGGGCTGATCACCCATCTTGGGTTCTCTGTGTGATCCAGAGATTTTGTTCCCCAACCCGAAGCCTAAAGGCATAAAAGAATACAAGACGAAGAATCCCCTAATACAGCGATAGTGTGAAACCTAGGAAAGTTAAAGAAATGTAAGATCCTTCTTTAGTGCCTCCATAGAACCAAACAGCTTTTAATATTTATACACGTTAATAATTACCTACAAAAGAAGCTTAGCTTCTTGGTGCATATGGAATATAGTCACTGGAGCGACACTTAGGATAAATATTATTTACAACTACAATAAACAATAGCATACCTAAATAATTTAAAGTGAAGGACGTACATCATTTACAAATTCAGTATCTTAAACTGAACTTATTTTTTAAGGCACGCTGTACAACATATTCAATGTAGACACTATACTTAAATCTCATTATATATTTCATATCGATTTATTCTAGAATTTTGTTAAGATTTATGGATATAAACATGTACCCAAACCCTCTTAGATGGAACGTTCAACAGGAAAATTGATACATGCGCTAGGAATTTTATCACTCGTGAAGAAAGCCCATCTTCGTCACAATTCTTATACTTCTCTCTGATTCCAAAAGTATTACTGTAAAATCATCGTAGAGAAAATACATTAAAATAATTTTTTTCTTCCTGTATTGCAACTATTTTACTAAATCCAAAATTTCTACTTCAAGACTATACCGGAAATACGTACTCTAAGGTTCGATTAGCGAACAAACAGAAGCACTTTCAGCTTGAAGTCCATGTCGTATATTTGTATACATTATAAGCAATATAATCTGCGCCATGGCTGAGTGATTAGACCACCTGGCTCTCAGCTAGGCGACCCAGGTTCGATACCAGGCGACCGCAAAGTGGGATTTGTGCTGGACAACATGGCGTTGGGGTGGGATTCCTGCGGGTCCTCCGGTTTCTCCCACTGTCATTCCACCAAATTGCTCCATAATTCATCTCTTCATCATCCCACGCTTTGTTCAACCGTGATAACCCAGGTCAAATGCTTCGGATCCCTCGCTCTGATGGAATCCGGGGACTCCTGGCACCAGCAATGGCGAGAAAAAAGCAACATAATTCTATATAATGAAAGCTCTTATTAAATGCCAAACCTGTATGCCCTTCATATGGCAAATTAGTTGAAGCGTTTATTTTCAAGATGTTTTTAAAATGCTTCTCATATTTTAATGAAAATTTCATGCGTTTATTATATACATGAAAAATAAAATATGCCTGAAAATATTGTATGACACCGTATGAAATCTCCTCTCGGGATGCATTTTGTATAATTTTTAGAACTGCTAATCCTAATATATATATATATATAGATGGATGGACGGACGGACGGATGGATGGATCTACAAAGTACACCCTTTTTTATTACATACAATAATGGAGTACTATTTCCCAGATACTTTAATATTGCTTGTCATGGAGATAGTATATAATTTAATACCCAATATACCTACACCAATCTATTTTTAAAAATTTTGTATCATTTTCCCGCATTGAAATGTGTAATAATCTATTTCTAATAATGTTTAATTCGCTTAACACCAAACGATAGATGATCGAGAGCTGGAAATAAGTTTGTGAAGCTATGAAAAATTAAAGACAGGATTGTAAAGATTTTATTGTTATTGATAAAGCAACTTTGAGGTTTCTTGTTCACATAAAATACATCTAATTGTTAAACTCCTGCTTTTATCTATTAAGACAACAATATCTTAATAATAACGTGATATTACAGTGTTGGGACAAAACCTACATAAACGCAACTTGACTATTAAGGTCTATTAAAATGGTTAAAAGGGAACTTGATTGTTGAAAAGACAATGAAAATCGTTTCTCAAAACAGGGAAGTGCAAAATTAGAAACTTAGCAACGTTTTATTGGAAATAGTCTGTTTATCAGTTAGATAACAGGAACTACTGCATTGATCAAATGCTTCTCTGACTCCGGTTTAAAGAGGAACAACCACTAGAGCGCGCCACACGCTTTACACAGGCAAAATGAAACATAGCTCCGTGTTATTTTAAAATATTTTGCTGGTTTCTTGTGTTATCCCAAAGGATACTTTTTTCGTTGTCCTCGACTTTGAAGGATCTAACAAATACGCATATTTTAGTATTTTGTATGCGTTAAAATTGATGTGCAATATTCTTTTGTTATATCCCTGCATTTCTTTTCGTTTCTTTTTCCTTTTTTTTCTGAAAAGTATTTCATTGTTTACACACGTGATCCAGGAGTAGTGGCACATTGCTGTTGCACAGATCACTATCGGACTTCCATTTAAGATAGAATGATTTTCCGGTTGGATCTACCAAACTTGACTAAGTTTCATTTGAAATTTGTATTGTGCATTCTGTGTTTGCTCAAAATAAACTAGGAGCCTGACGTACAAGATGTGAGATTTTTCAACATTTCAAGCTCTAAATTGCTAAAATGTACCGTCAAATGAAGGAAGTATATGGTTTGACAGCAATGAACAAAAGAAATATGGGGAAGTGGTGTGAAATTTCCACAAATGTACATCAATAAATCTCAAATTTGTCTTTAGTGACACATCACAGATGACTGGAATGATTGATTATACAAGAGTATAATCACACCGTTGTAACTATAGCTCATTTTTAAATTTAGCTTTCAAACATATCTCATTTCATGTTATTTGTTAACTAGGGCAGGAATTCCAAGCGAATTCCAATCTTCGTGTACAGATTTGTTAATTGCTTAAATAGCCGAAGTGGTTGTAAGGAGAAATGAAGCAAGATTTATTTTAATTAATACATATTTCTGAATATACTGAAATGTACGGTGGTTATTTCCTGGATTTCCTTTACAGTATCCATATGATTAAAATGTAACATACGTTCATTTATCATAGTTTTTGCGAGTGCAGATTATTTAATCCCCGTTTTATAAATATTTCAGGTTTTAAGAATAAAATAAGGAGTTCTATGGCGGAAAAAAATCTCTTGAGTTAGATTCACACGTCTTGATCTTTTCACCTTGCAAAAATTTCTTTAGTAAATTTAATGAAGGTTCGCTTCATTTTCCTACGACATTACCCAACCATTTTTGTAATTTACGTCCTCTAACATTTAGTCATATCGGAAGATGAATGAAATGGGTGAAATGATGCTCAATGCGTCCGGAGTCCATGGAGCTTAGAGGAAAACCCCCGGAAAAACCTTATCCAGTTAACTCACCCTGACCTAGATTCGAACTCGGGACCTCTTGAACGTGAGGCAGACACACTACCATCTAGCTACCGAGGCTGGCTATCTGAACCATCTTAACAATATACTTCAATTAGTATCATTTATAAAAATTACATTTAATACACAGGTTTACAATCAAACACATAAAAATTACACATTAATTACATTAATTAGGAAAAACAATTTACATTAAATACAGGCTACTAAAAAAAAAGAAAATAACATACTCATAGATTAACAACAATATTTTGGAAGAAGAATTGTCGTTACTTTTTTACCATTGTGTTGATTATAGATTACAATTTAATAGAGTATAGCGGACATATATTTAAATTTATTTCCAAAAACAAAACAAAAACAAATAAACAAAACTTGAACCATTCAAACAATCGTCCAAGGCCTCCTGCGTCTATAAATCTTCTACTAAAGCTTATCTTCCCAGTTCTAATCGAGATGAACATTTGCACTATCTTATTTATTTATTTTTTATTTCGCAGGTACAAGTTGAATCGGCTACGCTTAAGCAAGGACAGATACAGTGCCTACAAAGTAGGCTTAATTAGCCATCCTCGTTTGAATGTAAGTCTTTATCATTTCGTGGAGCACAATGTTCGAGTCCTACCTTGGATCTGAGTGTTTTTGTGTATTGTGTCTAAAAAGTAAAGCAAGAAACGCGTGCAAAGCTCAAAAACATAAAGCGTTAAAGCAAAGAAATAGACAGCAAAATAGGGCTTTGAAGTGTTATTTTCTACATCATTAGAGAAAAAGTGACGAATAAGAGCTCTACAGTGTTACATAATAATTTTATCCACATGACTTGTTCTTCTTGCACTTTTAATATGTCTACTAACATGTTGAAATGAACTTTGCTTTATCTGCATATGGGGAATGTATACCTGAAATGATGCCCTCTGTTTCTTCAAATATCCGTATTTTATCACTGAGCTGTACAATCTAAGGACTTTTATACATAGATCGGTCCATATATTTATGTAATTTAAAAAGAAAAGAAAAATCTTAAACTAAGCGAACATATACGCGTACTTCCAAGTAATTTCTGAGATATAACAGCAAATGAGTTACCGTTTTTATATAAGGCAAAATTAAGTAATGCAATAACAAAACAGTTAAATTACGAGATAAAATTTAAATCTGCACGTACTTAGTATAAGTTTTTTAAAGAAAACCTTACTGGTTAACGGCACAAAATAATTAAGATGCTTTTATGAATGCACAAGTGGTATTTAACTGATTTAACAGTATTAATTGCCACTAATTCTTACATAATTATTTTACGTCAAGTACTGCTAAAATCAGAGTACCTGCAAATTTTGTAATTTAATTTCAAAATTAAATTCGCATAGAAAAAGAAATCAATTTTAATAACCTCAGGAAAATTCTATATATTTTTAAGAATATGTGTGAAATGAATTTCCAGTATATAGTTTGTTTCACACTGTCCTATAAAATTACCCTTTTGTTTATCTTTCGCTTATCTACTGTGAAATATCTTTTCCTAAATTTTCAATCTAAATTTTCGAGAATCCATAAAGAATACAATATTTCGCGATCACCTTATTCAAAACTGCGCTTATTATATAGAAACCTGTGTATCTCAGTTATTTCGTTGTGTATTTCTTTATCCCTATCTGTGGGTCATTTGATTAAAAAATTAACGATATGCTAAAATTGTTTAATTCAGATTACTTTAAAGGATACAAGGCCAAGATATTGAGGAAAGCCTTTCCGTTCCAAATATCTATTATCTTTACCATTAAAATGTGTTCACGTGGAACTGAAGCAATAGAGAAACTATAGTGTGATCCATATAAATCTGAACCACTTTAGTACGCCATAACTTTTGAAACAATAATAGGACACATGTGCAAATTTGGGATAATATAATACACAATTAGGAGATTACATTACACTATTTACATCTCAGAGAAAATCTTGTAAGTGTCCTTGATCAGCATCTACACATGTTTGTAGTCGTCTCGCCATATTCTCTGAAGCTTTACGGAGAGTATCCCCGCCAATGTTACTTATTTCGGTTCGAATGGATTCCTTGAACATCAGTTATCCATGCCCTGTTCTTGTACACTCTATTTTAGATACCTCCGCAAGAAAAGATCCGGTGAGGTTATATCAGGGGATCTTGGGGGCCACAGACCATTTGAGATTATTCGATTATCAAAAACTGTTACATGTTGCATGGTGTCATTGGATGTATGGCTCGTTACTCCATCTTGCTGGAAATAACCTTCTCTCAGTTCGATATAATCCAGATGCTTCACAAATGTCTTGAAGATACCCATATAAACTTTTGATACAGTAGTATCAAAAATATGGAACCAACGATACATAGATGCTGGTGAAGGACACTTCCAACATTTTCTCTGAGATGTAAATTGTGTAATGTAATCTCCCTATTGTGTATTATATTCTCCCAAAGTTGCACGTGTGTCCTATTATATGTTCAACAGTTATGGCCTATTGAAGTGGTTCAGATTAATATGGATCACACTATACATTCAGAGTTGTAAATATGTGAATCTTAAGTACGTCCAGTTTATATTAAAAATTTCCAGCAATAGCTATTTATTGTATTTTTCTTCACGTTTTTCCAAGATTAGGTACCATTTATTGCGGCTTTTATTTTTAAAAGTAAATTCTTTATTTTGCTCTGTGAACTAATTTAAGATAGAAAATGACTTGATTGTGATCAGATTCATAGTGCTTTGTGTAAACAAATGAGAGAATTGATCCTGAGTAGAAGATATGAAGCTCTCTCCACATACCTTAATTCTTCATATATTTCTTTCCTGTAAAATATTTTAATTATACCAAATATAGAAGCTCAGAGAAAAAGTAGTTACAGAATAACTATGTAATCAAAGTAAGGCCCAGGAGGTCATTACTATCCAAATAAGAAAGCCATATCAGCAAACATCAAGCGCCATTTTCTATGAATGACTTGATACTATAGGAGCCAAGTAATCGTGGTGTGTAATTGGTCGAGGAGTTACTTCCCGGTAACGCATTCGGTAGGCACCGGGTTCAATTCCTGTACTATATGCGCGCGCTATGAAGAGCGATCGGGTTCCAAGTTCTCATTCGGTAAGTTTCGTTTAACTCCGTAAAGATTGATGGCAACTTTAAAATTTGAAATGCGCTATACGCTGCCATCTAGTGGATAATACGCTAAGCTTTATCCTGTCCGCCATATTTCGTTTGATAAATTTTGAGGTTAATTAGCTAACCAGTTTACAACAATCGTATGTTACAATTAGAATTTTAGTTCGTCCTTGCAACATATACATGTTATGAGACACGTACAAATGTATAAATACAGTATATGCATTGTCAAATTGATTACGTGCACTATACACAGTAAGCAGCTTTTCTACGGCTTCATGTGGTATTTTCATAGACTGATTTACTACAATGTCATAAAATGAATATTACAGGTTTGTGAATGTAATATGCTCCCAGTGCTCATTTACATACCTAGCTATAGTTCTAAAAATTCATTAATCGTATACAAATAGTGTGCATGCAAAAATTACTTAACCTTATTCTTAAAGTGTTTTTATGATGCACCTTGTTTATATAAATGTGGATGTTTATTATATAACATTATACCTTATTAGTTAAAGCTTCCTTCATAAAGGTTCGTTTGGTGCGCTCGAATTGTCAGTTTATCGTGGTTACGAGTGTGGTGGTAATGCACATCAGCATTTACTTGAAAATGATTTATATTTGTATGATCATTTGTGGATGTTATGGCTCTCACAAGGGGACACATTGTTATTCGTCTACCTCCGTATAACTGTGATCTGAATGCAATTGAGCTGGCGTGGGCAAAATTAAGGAATGTCTTCAGAGGACGCAACGTTACTTGTGATATCTTTGCTTATCTTACACGCTATTTTGCTGAACTGTGTTTTTCAAGGTTGACTACACTGCAGAAGCAAAAGAAGTTTAGCTCTCGCTTCTTCCCCTCTACCCGCACTACACCGTAAATCCAGCGCTCTTCATATCTTGCGCGTACTGTATATCCCTCACTCTGATCTTCAGCTTTTCCACTTACTATAGTTAAAAGAATGCTAGGTGATAACCCGTAAAGCGCAATTTCATATTTATCTCCCTTCAATCTATTTCCTGCTCAACCTATATGCGTGCTTTCAGGCTAGGAGATCGCATGGATGTTCGTTTCATGAAAAGAGCGCACACCAGAAGGTTGTTTGGTTGTATGGGTAGTTCATCATTACCCTCTTTTTTAACTTTATATATAACTTTATAAAATATTTAACCGTCTTTTCATTACATTACGGTCAGATTATCCGACCTAATCTGGTCCTGGACAAGGTCGGATAATCAAAAATGTCGGATAATACAAAATAAGTTGGAAAATGGGCTAAAACATGGTAGGTACACTGAATTATTAAAACTATTGCTGATTTTGCGGTATTTACTGAATAATCAAATCAATTCTGCAAGCAATATTGAACAAAAATAAAGTACAAATGTCTCAAGGAAAGAAACTTTTCAATGAAGTCTGCTTGCCTGCTGAATGACGTTTCCTTGCTGCGAGATTTTGCCATCGACGAAACATCAATACCTCAATTCCACCGGCTGTTGCTCCACGTATGCTAATGTCATCTCTAAATCATTTAAACCTTCAGCGCGAGTCATTTTATTCTCGTCTTGTTCTTCAATTTCCCATTCTGCTTCATCCTCAATGTCATTATCATTCACAAAATCAACAATATCAGAGTCTGTAAGTTCAAACTGTTGATCTTCTGCACACCAGCTAATCACATCTTGAGTCGTAGCGTCCTCACAGCCAGGAATGCGGGAACAATGTCACCCATGTCCTCTTGTACTACCTCTTTTTTATTTTCATCATCACCTAACCGTGTGTTTCAAGACTTTGCTAATGCCGTCGTTTCATTTCTTCCTAATCGTGATCTATCCAGTATACAACGTCTTTCATGTTGATAGATCCTAACTTTTCTATCATGTCATTGCCATTGTCCATTTCCGCTATCAGAGATAAAAGGAGTTGTCACTGATATTTTCTTTTCAATGTTTCCTCCACGTTTTCCCTTTTACTTGGCATATGCAAATGAAAAAAGGAAATGAAAAATATGTTGACCGCACCCAAGCTACACCTGTACACCCATTGAAGGTTCGAGGGTGCACATCCTGCTGATCAAGCACTGGTGAGAGTATGCCGGATACAGAATATCGGTTTACCGAAGGTCGGAGAACCGAGACTCTACTGTATTTCCGTTACTGTTTACTTTCTTATCTGTTTTCGTTAGTTTCACACATATTCACTACACACATAAATACCCTTGGCCAAGTTTGGAGTCGAAACCGCGACCCTCTACGCGGCGGAACGCTAGAAACATACGCTGTTGCGACCATGGCTACGAGGGCCGGCTCCTTTTCAGGTAGCTCAATGGAATGGATATTCAATTATTGCGGTGTTTTATATCAGTTTCTTATTCATCCCTTCTTCCTGAGATTGCTATTCACCTTATATCTTATCTACGAGGG
This sequence comes from Mantis religiosa, assembly GCA_030765055.1. NCBI lineage: Eukaryota > Metazoa > Arthropoda > Insecta > Mantodea > Mantidae > Mantis > Mantis religiosa. Next base: position 68,102,099 of record CM060953.1, on the reverse strand, counting down.
CTGTTCTATAAAGAATGATAACAATCTTTTTGACAACGTACCTTTGCTCATCCTCACAATTTTTATGGTATTTCACAAAATAGTTTCCCCTGAATTCGATGCACTTGTCCCAGGGTTTCTGCCAGTCTTCAAAGATATGCTGGAAATCATACTTTGAGAGATCCTTCAAAATCGCTTCCGTATCCTTCACCACTGCTTCAGATGATGGATAATGCCTCCCAAAAAGGCGTTTCTTCAAGTTAGGGAATAGAAAAGAGTCACATGGGGCTAAATCCGGACTATAGGCAGGGTGAGGGATGCAATTCACGTTGATTTTTGCAAGATATTCAGCAACAACATTGGCAATATGCGGCTGCGCATTATCGAAGTGCAGCATCCAGCCTGCTTCACGGAAATGTGGTCTTTTGCACCTGATATGGACTTCCAATGTCTTCAGGACATCCCTATAGCATTGTCCAGTTTTACTGATGTGTGTGCAGGTACAACATGCTGATAAACAATTCAATGAATATCAAAGAATGAGATGAGCGTAACTTTCCCTGCAGAAGCAACCACTTTCCACGCTGAGCTTTGCGTTTTGCTCTCAGGATCAAAATTATGTAGCCAAGTTCCATCAGCAGTGATTACATTTGAAAGAAATTCCGGATCTTCCTCTAACGTCAGCTTTAACTGCATGTTACGTCCATTGCAGCGGTAGGCAGGAGTACCAACAATGAAACTATTACAGCGTGTTTGTTTCACATTAATCTAACGGTATACAATAAGACTGAATTTTAGTGCGAAAAATTATGATTATTCTTTATTGAACAGCCCTCGTAGTTTACGGAGCTATCCCTATATCGTGTAATATATAAATCCAAAAAACAAAATATAAAAATTTACATCACCATAAAGGGCCTAATTCTAGAACAGGCCAGAGGAATGTTTAGTGTTGCAAGTAGACGTTATAAAAGCTACAACACGTAGAATCTTGAAGAATAACGGTAAAATGAACATTCAGAGATACGAAGTAGACATTTATTAAAGGTATAATTTATTTAGTACTTTAGTCTTCGCATATGGAAACAAGGGAATCTCACGCTGATGGATTATTTCTAACAGAGGGTTGGGTTTTGGTAAAATTTGTTGATTTAAGAATTGGCTTGTTTTAACTCCAAGAGCGTATGGACAGAGCAAATAAAGTAGAATTGGACCGAACTAAAATCAGCTGCTGTTGGCTTTTGTGAATAAAAATAGAACAAGAGGTGTATTGGAGAGATAAGCTATGTATACGGCTCTCATTGAAAAGTGTTAAAGCTGAGAGGTTTCGTGATTGGTACAATGCACATTTCTAGGCAGTCATAAAAAGAAGGATACGAGGCTAGATATATGGAGCTTTGGTCGCCACACAACATGCTCAGGTTTTGTCGCTCCACTTGTCCGACAAGAAGCTAATCCGATTCCGAGAACGTATTTCCACACTCAAAGGAACGACCGTTGTTAGCGAGCATGACGATGAAGTGCTTGATGAATTGGAACACTCAGACTTAATTTCTAAAATCCATTCACTAAAGCTACAGCTTACAGTTAAGCACTCTAAATGTATACCTGGGTAAAGAGAATCTCTTGACGAAATGCAGATTCCTTTTCTCATGCTGATGTTATTTTATGTTCGTTTTCCTAGCCCTGGCTTTACAGACGCCTGGTGGATTACGGTGAAGTAGCCCATGGCGTAGCCGAAAGGAATGGCTCTACAGTGTCATATGTAGCCCGCATTCTGGAGGTCTGGGTTCGCTTACATTAGCTAGCCAATCTGACCCGTGGTTTTTTTCGGGGTTTTCCAGGGTTGCCAGGAGAATAGTGCGTAGGTTAATTAAATTCCCCCGAATTTCTGTTCTCCCATTTCACATCCTTTATCACTTCACATCATCTCTCATCTAGTAGTCTCTTTCAGGGTAGAAGTGTATATGAAAGTCTCAGCGCTGCGTGGCAGGAATGTAATGCTCCTAGAAAACACTTCCTGCTCCGGTAGTACGGCCTTTGGTTTCTAGATCGACCTAGTGGGCCGTTTCAGGACCATAGCGAGTTTCCAACTGCTCCATATCAGAGACCCTGCCTTCTGGCCTCGTGGCTGAGTGGTTACAGCGTTTGGCTTTCACCAAAGCAGGTTGGATCTAAGGTGACCGCAAAGTGAGATTTATAGTGCACAACACGGCGTTAATGCGGGTTTTCTCTGGGATCTTTGGCTTTCCCCACCATCTTATTGCACCGATGCTCCATCTTCACTTCCTGTATCATGTGTCACCGTCTACCCTGCCCTCAGCAATTTAGTGACTCCTTGGGTCGGCCACCCTCTGTCTCCTCTCTCCTTCCTCCCGGAGTTGCCCCACTTGGAGCCTAGACACAATAGATCAAGCCTGGTTGAGGTACGGAATCCCCTCTACAAGATTCTGTATTGTTCTATCCTATCCCATACGTAACAGCTCGCTAAACGTGCGGGATGGCTCAGATGGTTTCGCCTGTGGCACTCATTCGGGAGGCCCGGGTCCGGTTCCCGTGGTTGACCTACCTGAACCATGGGTTTTTTCGGGGATTTCCAGGGTCTCTAGGCGAATGCTGGGTATGTTAATTATATTATATTAATTATATCTCCTGTATTTCCTGTCCCTCCACTTCATCTCCATTATCATTTCACATCATCTCTCATCCAGTGGTCTCTTTCACGGTAGAAGTGTCCGTGGGTGTCTCGGCGGTGCTTGGCAGGATGATATGCTCTGAGGTAAACACGTCCTCCTCTGGTAGGTCGGTTTCAGGTGTCTGCTCCTCTGCTGGGACCATTTCGGGACCGCCAGCCTGGGACCTTTAGGGCTCGGCTGCTGGGCTCGTTGTCGTTCCGCAGCAGGGTAGCGTGCTCGTTGTCCTGGCCTGTCGGGGGAAGTCTCTATCCAAGTAAACTGTGGGACCCCTCTGTACAGTCGTGGCCCCTTGGGTCGGCCGCCCTAGCTCTCCTTCCTCTCATCCTTCATCCCGGGGTTCCCCACTTGGGAGCATAGGAAGAATGGGCCCAGCTTGGGGGCCTACGTACCGAATCTCCTCCGTAATGAAAACCTAACCCTAAACCTAGTAGACTTTTCAGGTTAGAGGTGTAAATTGCAGTCTCGGCGCTGCATGCTCCTGGAAAACACTTCCTGCTCCGGTGGAACGGCGGCCTTTGGTCTTCGGATCAACCTATTGGACCGTTTGAGGGCCAGGGTGAGTTTCCAACTGGTCCATAGTAGACCCCCTTCCCTCTGGCCGTGCCGTGGCTGAGTGGCTAGACCACTTGGCTCTCACCAAAGCAGATTGGATCTCAGGCGACGGCAAAATAAGATTTGTGGTGCACAATGCGGCGTTGCTAAGGGTTTTCTCCGGGATCTCCGGCTTTCCCCACCATCTTATTGCACCAGTGCTCCATCTTCATCTCATGTACCATCAGTGTCACCGCCTCTATTGCGTGTGTAGTAAAAGCGGGCGTTGAACACTACACATTTCATTTTCCTGACCTCTGCAATTTAGCGACTCCTTAGGTCGGCCACCGTCTGTCTCCTATCGCCTTCCTCCTGGAGTTGCCCCACTTGGAACACAGGCACTATGGATGAAGCCTGGTCGACGTATAGAAACTCCTCAGTAAGATACTATCCTATCCCATGGCATAACAACCCGCAAATGGGCCAGAGCCTGACAACCCGACAGCCTGCCTCAATCCCACATACGCAAGGCAGATATGGGCGATATCCAACATACATGCAGATGTGGTCAACATAGCGGCACCCCCAGCCGGGCCCCCAGCCGGGCCGCCTCAGTAGCGTAGATGGTAGCGAGTCTGTCTCACGTTCAAGAGGTCCCGAGTGTGAATCTTGGTCAGGGTGAGTTACCTGGATAAGGTTTTTCTGGGGGTTTTCCTTACCCTTCAAGATGAATGTCGGGTAACTCAAAGCTCCACGGACTCCGGACTCATTTGAGCAGCCCAATTCATTCACCGTCCGATATGACTTAACGTTGGAGGACGTAAATCACAAACAAACAAAAAGGAAAAAGAAAAGGCACACAACTCCGGGCAATAAAGGAGAGCGTACAACCCTGGCTAACTTCCTGCAGGGATAACCGGCGAGCCGAGGTGATACTCACCCGGCTGAGAATTGGGCACACACGAGTTCCTCATGGTCATTTGTTAAGAGGGGAACCGGCAGCAGTGTGTGCTCCATGTGCAGTACGCCTCACTGTGCGGCACGTATTACTCGAGTGCCCGCAGTACGCCCGCGTTCGCCAGTCAGTAGGCTTGGGGACTAACTTGCTGGCTGTTTTAGGGCACGACCCAGTGGCCGTGGTTAAGGCACTGCGGTTTGTTGCCCAAATCGGTTTTAATAAACAAGTCTAACTTGCATTTTATATTTGTTAATTTTATAGATTTTAAGTTGTCTTGGGATGGGTTTTTATGTACTTTTAGTAGTTGAGTGTTTTTTTACTTTTATTTTACATTTTAGCTTAATTTGTGTAGCTTTTAATTTTTAGTGTTGACTTCGGGCCCAAATGACCTTGTTGTCGACGGGCCCTAAAACACCACACACTTACTTACTTACTTACTTACTTACCAGCCGGAAAGTTGGGTTTCTAGACCAGGGTTCGCTACCCAGCATGGCTCCTCAATTTTCTCACCATGCTGAGTTGGCACCCCCAGGGGTTTGTTTCGATATCGGTCGCTCTCTGTGGCAGGTAACTAAGGCACAACACTCACGTCCTAGGACGAGTTGACAGTGAACTGCACTAAAGCAACCAACATATGTCAATGGCAACTTATTTTTGTAAAAATGAAGCTTTTATTTACAGACGCTGTTTGGCTACTGTAATTCTCAACGTCCGATTCTACATTGGGCGTGAAAGATCACTTTAATCAGAAGACTTTGAGGTACTTTTAGTTGCGGTATGTCTAGGACGCGAAACCACAGGCTTTACTTTCCTTCCGAAGGAAGCCTGATAAGCACTTTTAAGCCTAAAAGTTCCAAAGACATTAGTTTTCTCATTGTATGTACGCTTCCACATTTTTGGATAAATTTCTCCAATTCTTGTATGACTGAGAAAAAATCTCAACAGCAATGAGTTCAAATGAATTTGTAGAACATTAGTTTAGATGATGATTTAATACTTGAATTAAAATTATTGAAGATATTTTTTGCGATACCTGCAAAACTTGCGAAGAATTTTCAGTCAAGAATTTTAAAAGCTGTTTTTTGGGGATGCGCTGGAGAAAGTACAAATGCGGTTATTTCCATTCTATTTGAGGTGTCAAATTTTCTCTATTTTCCAGTAGAAGAAAAATAACTTCACTGAATATCTGCGGTAGACTAATGGGACTCAGACCTGTCTTATAAATAAGTAAAAAGATGCAGTGGGCTCGTAGGTCATATATTACTCACTTTAGTAGCAGCGAATGTCAAGGCACAGCTCTGACGTGCGATTTATTGTTTAACACATTTTACCCGTACAGAATTGTATTGGATCAACTTGCCGCTACCTACAGTTGTTTGCACGGGGTCCATGAGGGTGTCATTATTCCAGTGCTGCCAGCTTGTAGTGGTATTTGAACCTAACCATTCTCTTCAGAAGGTAATGTTTATAATAAAATATTTATAAAAACTCCAATGCTAAGAGAAATGGCCAAGCTATGTGGGTTATTTCCTGGAAATAGTGGTTTTATGCTTTAAATGTGATGAATTTAATGCATTTTGGTAAAACAGTCGTATTTTATTCATATTTTCATGCTTCTCCATATTTTTTTAACATCTTCTATACTTCATATGTCATTTTCCAGTGTCAATGAATCGGACTTTCCAGATGTTTTATGCTGGCAGATTCAAAGAAACATATTTAGGAAACCTAAGTCTCCCTTTACAAACAAGCATAGTTCAGAAAATGTAGCATTTTTATCTTATTGGTCTTATTTGCTAAATTGAACATCCCCTTGAAGAGCTATTTCTCTCTCAAAGAGATATATTTAGGCCCAGTTGCATAAAAATCGCTAACTGCAGTTGATTTATACTCGAAAATCAAAATTGAACTAAGTTTGCAAAGCCGTGTGGGTTTAAAATGCTGTTCTTAGATCAGATAAGCGCCTTTATCACTGATCCGAGATCACAAAAACAAATGCGGCAACATCGCCAATCATGCTGCAACTTTCGTGGTTTATCGAAAGGATTCGAGAATTATCGGAATTACTCGACATTGTTTAGTTCAAGTTTACAGAGTAGCCAATCTAGACATAATAAAAACTACATAAATATTTAGATTTATGTTTTTTGTCCTAGAAATAATGTCATTTTAAATAAACAGTATAAAAATTTACTCGATATTGAAACAGTATTTATCAAAAGTTAATTATTTGGTTTACTTTATCTCCATTATATGCCCAATGTAGATCTTTTACATTTTCGTCTGTTTACAATGCTATGAGTTGGGAAACGTAAACAAAAAATGGACGTTCAAGCAAAAGAGAAGATGCGTTCAGCTAACTTTATATCTCGCATAACCCTTCTTATTTTACCCTTTTCTATAGGCATCCTCATGAAATGAGATCTTGAAGCTGCAATCTCCCCTGTAACTTTTTGTATTGTTCTAAACGCAGTCCCTTTGTTTATATTGAATATATAGCTTATCACCCTCTGGAAGATTTAGTTGCATAGAACCGTAATGCGAGATCGATCATAAATATTGGATTAAGCGCGTATTTCCTCAGGGTTTGTTTTCTTAATTGTGCATGTAGCCTGTGCTCCAGTTCTTCGATTACATGCTTTGATAGTCGAAATCTCATTTTGAATTTTCTGTCACTTAGTTCTGTGATGGGATTTCCTTTATGTTGGAAAACACGAGGAGACCTTTCAAAATGAAAATTCTAATCGTCAGAGATTACGCTATAATACAAATGTATAGGTTACGAACACAAATAATGCATTTTTAACATACATTTGTGAAATAAAGAGGCCAATTATTTATGTAAGTATCCACAAAAATGCTTTATTTACTATTTATTTAAAGCTGCACTACTTATTTCTTCCTAGAAACTATTGTGTAAATTCTGCAGTTCTGCTGATATAAGTTCAATCAAGTTAACTAGAGAAAATTCACCAGTTAGATCTTAGATCAAGGGGCCATGGAGTTAGATCAGTGTTTATACAACCAAAATTCTAAGTTCAGCTTCAATGAAGATCATTTTCATGTGCTTGAACTTAGATTATCTTTTATGCAACCAGGCCTTAATAGCATACTCTAATTGGTAATAAGAAAAGCCAGTTGAACTTGTAACTGCTTTTTGGTTTCCTATAAAGGTTATCACAGTTACCAAAATATATATTCTCTGTATAATTTGTTGTAATTCATTTGACAGTTTATTATTAATGTTGACAAGAATTTACCAGCTCTATTTTTAAACTATTATATTAATTTAGTCCAATACCTCCGAATTTTATTTCTTTCATATTCTGTAACCTTTTTAAATATTTTGCCTTCCTATAGTATGAGACCATTCTCATTTTGAAATTAAAACATGCACATTTTCATATAAACGTTTCTGTTAAATCTCCGAAAGGGAATCCCCATTTCTCAACGCATATCAGCCGTCAAAAGTGCAAAGTGTCCATGATGGTCCTCATAAAAGCAGCTGCTAGGACCAATGCCAACAGAGTGACTGATGTATGAAAGCATGTCCAGCATACACAAGCTTTATTTTCCAGTAGTTTTGGCACAACAACTGCCCTAAATTGACGTGGATTTTTATTCGTATGTACCCTTCTCTCCACCGACTGTCAATAGTCAGCTGGACCAGATGTGTGTGACATAGCAGGCTTGGCAACGAGGCCAACGTTGTACTATGTAATGACGTCTCTGATACAAGAGATATTTATTTGTGTTTCAACCACGTAAGTAAATGTACAGAGTTTGCTTTAAAAATTACTGTTACTGTTGTATCATTGCATTTGAAATACTTTGATCCAAGAGTTTCCTCTTGAATATATATATAATCTGCTTTATTTTTGTCTTGACATCTAGAAGCTACACTGAGACCTATTGTTACAATATTAATTATTTTCTTTTTTGCAATACAATTTTACATTAAGACATTAAATGGTTTTTGTAATTACATTACAAAAACTAACCTAACTAGCTACTATCAGTAGTTTTACATTTGCAAGGTAAACTAAACTGAAAAGGTATGTAGAAAGAATTTTTACAAACTTTTATTTATTAAATCTCACGTTACTGTCCTATAACGTTGTCTAAGTCTCTCAGATCTTTTAATTTGTGGTGAATGATTTTGAACGCCGGCCTGTAGTACTTGTTATTATGTTCCCTTATACCTTGTTGTTTATATTTCTCCATAATTATAGTGGAAACCTTCCCTGCTGCCGTTTAAAGTATTTTGAAGTCATTTGTATTTCTATCTACGTCCCAAAAATATTTACATTCTAGCTGTTTCCTTTCTTCATGTAAAATTTCATCATATTTATTACATTCAAATAGGGCGTGTTCCGGAGAGTCTTCTAAATTACATCGATCACAATTACTGGTGTCAGACCTTCCTATTTTCTTAAAGTGCACATTATATGGTCCATGTCCCGTTAAAGTATTGGATACCTAGGAAAATCAAACGTTGAACTAGCACCACAATGTAAAACCGAAGCAGGTGGAGACGAAGTAACGTGTGTGACTTGTATTGTTAAGCTCGGAGGTTTGATTCCCGTCGACAGCGAATCATATGAGTCTTTCCTGGTATCCTCTTGTCAGTTAAGTGAATGCTGGGCTTGATACTCTTATATTAGTGTTTGCGTCACTTCCCCTTCATTCAATCTCCATATCATCTCATAGGTGTGCTTTCAGGCTCGTGGGGTATGGAGTGCTCGACAGATGGTGCGATATCTTGCGCATTGTAAGTGCTGTGAATATGAAGGGACTGTTGTGGACACCGAAACCGGGAGTGTTGTTGGCTGGGCAAAGAGATGATGAACTCTCGGCAGGTATTAGGGACTTCCAGCCTGCAACCCCCTGAGCTCCTGCTATTCCCTCACTAATCCCATCTTCCTGAGGGGTGTTAGCCACAATAAATCTATCTAGAGTTCGCAGTTTGCGAGTTATCTGTCCCTTTTCCCTTTACACTTCCTAATATTCTCACAACAGCTATTTTTACAAGTATTTTATTTATTTAACTTTTATATCATTAAGTATGGAAACTGTAAAGTTTAGAGCTTAGGGTTCACAATCTACCCTGTAACTAAGAAGCATGAGGGAGGCAGATGTTAGAGTAAATTAGGGGAGACAACACTTAAGTCCATATTAAACCCAATTACTATATTCTAATTATTAAGTTAAAGCACAAGACACAAAGTCTGAAGGAATCTTAGGGGTGAAATGGTATAACAATTACATAATCAACTTGAACACCTATAGGGGCTTACTCTGAAGATGCCTGATCGTGTATGGTTGCGGTATTTGCTGGCTGACTCCCTAAGCAAATCTATTCTCCACTCTCTGAACTGATCTACTTGTTCCTCGCTGTTGGTTTAAGCAGCACTTAAATATGGATTCTACCAAAATGGCAACCTAGTGCCAAATCAACATTCCCACGCTATAATAAGCTACGTAAACGGTTTTCAAGCAAAGCTAAGCATTACATATTCCTGAAAACACCCTAACTGCAATTCGGCGTCTAGTTGATACACATTATTTTAGTTGGCAAAGTCCGTGCTCTTCCACCTACACATGGTCGACAGTAAACAGAAAACTGATGTCATAATCCAAATTCATTTGGAACCTAATATTTCTCATTAATTAGCAGAATTAAGAACTTTAGAATTTTCAAATCGTGCCTGCAACTCATAAGAAATAAGCACTAAGTAACAAGATTCCTGAATTTGATATGTTCCAAAGTATTCCTCAACCATACTCGTGAAAATATCATATTCAAGTTTTGGTAATAAGGCATTTAGTGTTCATTCAATATTAAATTGAATATTAAATGAACAAATAAATGCTTCATAAAATGAAATAAAAACTTGTGCTCTGTTTGGCGCAGAAACTTTTAATTTTGCTCTGAGTTTGATCTATATACATACCCCGAGCCTCGGGTAAAATCAATCATATAACTTCAGCAGTATGTATATTAAATGTCGAGGTTATTGTAAAGCTGGAAAAAATTAATTACTGCTAACAAAACCAGAACTGCACTATGCTTCGTATTTTGCAATCTAGAACGTCACATGTCATTTGCACTAAAATAGTTCACCGTTGGTCTTGCATTTATCTTCTTTTTCTCTCCCGCTTAAAGTTAATAAACCAACCAAATGCATTCGCAGTAATGAACAACCAGTCTCAGGCTTGATGAAAATCAGTTTTAAGGAATGGAGTAGAAGAAAATTATTAACAACACTACTGTGGTGTTGTAACCTCGGGCACACATAATTCTCCTCTTTGGAAGTACGAGTGGCACTTCTTATATGTTGAACCTAATAATTAAAACAACGAAATCTCTGATTGAAAATTGTTGCATAGTTTTTAAAAATATTCCCTTTTATGATCCATATACTTTTACATCCATTTGAATCATTTGTCAAAGCATTTATTCCAATCTTCTTGAGACACCTCCATTTATCTCTTCCTTGCAGTGCTATGGAATTAGCTATTTGTGTTTAAAGTTGGACTACCGCTTAGATTTCTTGTATCCATTTTGCACCTAATATGTACAAATTATGAAGCATTTTTCTCAATAACGTACACAAAAATACGGTTTTGTAAGAATAATTGTGGAGGGTAGACAAACATAGGGCTAGTGAGTAGCGAAAATCAAGTGAATTCAATATTTATTTATAAATATGTAGGGTCCTTTACATGTTGCGTGGTGTATATTCATAAAATTGATACTCTTGCATGAGAGTTACATATTTACCATTTACCACTCTATCAAATAACACCCTCTTGTTGTAACTATCGCTATCAAAATCCGTGACTGCTGGAATAACATGGATTTCATTCCATAGCATTTGTTTGCCCAAGTCAGAGGGCCAGGTTAAAGGATATTTGCCTCGAATATCTCTGTCAGAATATTGCAAACACACAGGTGTGGGAATTAATAAAACCAACATAACACCTGCATGGGTGTAAAGAAGTAATAGATACATTTGCTAAACCGACAGCCCGAGGTTGTCACTGTTTAAATTCCTCCAGGACCGTCCTCGCTGATTCAGAATTCTTCCAGGTGTTGCCGAGTCTTCGCAGTCGGCAAATGCAGAGAAATGACCCTAAAATTAGACCTGGAACAATTCCTTTTAAACTCCTACTACAAAATTATTTTATTTTAGTGTCATCCGTTTCCACCACTTAAATATTTATTAAATATTAAACACTGTACCTTCCAGTATATGATGGTCTGTCCTTAACTGCCCTTAGAGAGGTTTGTAGTATATGCAGTCATTTCATATTTTGAAAGTAGCTTGGTATTAGGTTAGTACGTACGAGGGCTGTTTAATAAAGAATGATAATTTTTACAGTCATAACTTTTCGCAATAAAATTCAATCTTATTATATTCTGTTCGCTTAATGTGAAACAAACATGCCACAGTAGTTTCATTATTGGTACTCCTGGTTTGGGGCTGTGAGAACCAGGCAAGCTCAGACATGTTCAGTATCACGTATCGCTGCAATCGAGGTAACATGCAGTTAAAATTGATGTTAGAGGAAGATCCGGAGTTCCTATCAAATGTAATCACTGCTGAGGAAACTTAGCTATATCATTTTGATCCTGAGAGCAAACAGCAAACTCAGTGTAGAAATCTCCTTCATCACCAACTCCCCCAAAAAGAAAAAGTGGTTGTTTCTGCTGGGAAAGTTATGGTCATCTTATTCTTCGATATTCATGGACTGGTTTATCAGCAGGTTGTACCTGCATACACATCAGTAACTGGACAATACCACAGGGATGTCCTGAAAACATTGCAAGTCCGTATCAGGTGCAAAAGAGCACATTTCCGTGAAGCAGACGGGATGCTGCACCACAATAATGCGCAGCCGCATATTGCTAACGTTGTTGCTGAATATCTTGCAAAAATCAACGTGAAGTGCATCCCTCACCCTCCGTATAGTCCGGATTCAGCCCCATGTGACTTTTTTCTATTCCCTAACTTGAAGAAATGCCTTCGTAGGAGGCATTATCCATCATCAGAAGCAGTATGAAGGCTGCGGAGGCTATTTTGAAGGATATCTCAAAAATTGTTTCCAGCATGTCTTTGAAGACTAGCAGAAACGCTGGGACAAGTGCTTCGCATTCAGGGGGGAATATTTTGAGAAGGACCATAAAAATTATGAGGATGGGTAAAGTTACGTTTTCAAAAAAATTGTGATCATTCTTTATTGAACAGCCCTTGTATATCAAGGTTTGATGCCGTGAAACATGAGCAACACTGTGATTAGAAGTTGATTTTTCCGGTATGATGCAGCTGCAGAATAATCCCAAAAGCGAACAAATAGAATCTCAAGTTACCGTAAAGCCTTGTTGGTTGTTCTCTAAAATAACTTTTTATTTGTACCCCTCACCATCTTTTATCTTGTTTGACGTGATTTAGCGTTAATGTTAGTATTTCCCCTCATAGTTTGTACCATTTATGACTGCGTTGTGAATATTGCGGTCTGGGACATTTTTATCTCAACAATATGTTTTTACCACCAAAAGAGGTCAACTACTTACAACACTTTTCACAGTAAATCATCAAGTAGTTATGCTCAAGCATCTCTGAGTACGTTACCGCTTAAAATTTAAAACGTCACTGTGGTTAACTCAGTGTAATTTGTCAAACGGCTAGCTGCTAAAATTAATTCTCTCGTATAACATTTGTTTTGACAATTGCAAACAAAGCATAGTGGTTTATTCTAAAAATAAGGAAATCGAGTATGAGAATATGACCATATTTAAGGTAAGTAACAATAGAATTTTTCTAGTTACACTATTATTAATAAGTAACAAGGCGATAACTGTGGTATGCCAGGGCACACATTAAATACAACGCACCTATTAGATCCACCGCAACCTCGCAAGAATGCATTTCTTAGGCTCAAGCTCTCTGATCCCAGATTGTCAAAGCACATCGAATTTTTGCCAGTAAACAATTAACATTCATATAAGAGGAGTAAGACTTCACAAGAATGAAGATATATGCTATAAATGATAGTGGTAGAAAATGTCATCTACGAGTAAATGAATTAGGGCAAGCTTGGTACGATTTAGAGTTACGGAATATGAGCTAATGAAGCACTTTTTGAGGTTTACAACAGATTTGGTTGTTTTTAACGTGGTGAGATCAGCTTTCTCCAATTATTAAACTATGCAGTCTTTAGATGTTCGTATCGCATCACAGGTATTTAATAATTCAGGTGTTTGAATTGCCATAGCAGCAGGTATCAAAAGCACTTCATTTATATTTAACGCGAAAGCCAAAGCAGATTCTGTTGTACACATATTCCAACAACCCATCAGCTACGCTAGTAAACCGTGTTATGTTACCATTAATTACAGTTTGACCATATCAAATAGAATTAATAACAGAAAATATATTGCATAATCAAAGAAATCTTAAATTAGATGGATATGTATATGTATACAACTCTTTTTTAAATAAATTAAATGCACTGTTTTTTTTTTTTTAAAAAAAACATGAGCTACTATAAAGATAGAAATAAATAGAAAAAGTGCAGCTGTGCTAAACTATGATTTTGAAAAACAATGTAGAAAATTTATAAACAGAAACCCAGAATTGCTTATAGAGTATCCTTGAGTTCTCCATAAATACCAGTTATCTACTTAGAATCGGCATCCTTCCCAACCCACCTCACACTATACAGAGTGTTAGGAGTAGAACTGAATATATTTCTATTAGTAATTGAAGAAAGTGTAATGAGACTGGCGCCGTAGCTCAGTCGGTGGAGCACATGCCTGCCGTACTGGGTGTCCCGGTTTCGATTACCGGCGGTAGGGGTGGGGATTTTTCTCCGACCAAGATAATTCCTCATCTTCCCCAGAATCTGGAACTATGAATGAGAGTGTGAATGTGTGCGTGACCTAACGAATACAAGTTAACACCGTCGGAGTTAAAGGCGGGGTGGAACAATAAAGTGAAATGAACAACATTACATAATACTTCCATAAATTGCGGATTATCTATTTAGATATTAAGAGTGGTATGCTTTCAGGTTGGTTATTTACTCTAGTACAGGTGGCCCACAATAGCCAAGGATGTTTATTATCCCTGAGAGTGTGGCAAAGATTGTGAGGATTAAAGCAGAGTGAGTACGACTGTCAGTCTCGTGATAACGACTGTCAAGGTCACTCGCTGATGTATGCATATTGTTGAAATCAGGATTGTAAGGGCGATGAAGAATTTGTTTCTAAAGGCATGTATGCACTTTGTAAGTGCTGGAGGATTTGCATTGAGCGTGGGGGAGTTTACATTGAAAAGTGATACAGCTTTGTTACCACTTCTGCACAGAGGGTTTTCACTTTACTCACCCTCGTATATGATACAGAATCAATCAGGAATAAGCTGCCTTCCAACCACTGAGTAAAGTATATCCCTCTCCTCCCTTTTCGCCGCTCACCTAAACCTGATTTTTATTCGCAAGCTAATGCGTATGTGCTCACTTGAATTTTGACCAAAGAGTCCGGGGCATGTGTAGCACACATGATAAGAATAAAGGTTCTGCCAGAATTAGATAAATAAGAAGAAACACTACAGGAAACTGGAACTATCGGCAGGCTTTTGTACACTACTTTTTAGAACAGTCAAAATTAGGCTGCTATTCTGCATCTCTACTTTTACTGTTTATCTCAGCACATCCTTTTTACCGTTAGAATGTTGAGGGATAATAATGACAAAAGGAAAGACAGAAAGCAAGTACGATATGTTTATTACTTGAGGCAATGTTGGTTAAGGTTATAAGTGGTTTGCTGGAACAATGGAACGTCGCTAAATAAACGAAACGTAGCGAAATTTTAAACAACAAAGATATTAATATGGGTACTTTTGTGATGCAGATGTCACAATTTTGGAAATAAAAGGAGAGAGTGAGAATGGCGAAGAGTGGTGTGACCTATATCAGGGTGGGTGCCACAAGAGAAGAGATGTATTGACTACAGTCCGACCCGGGAGCGCTACAAATCAAAATGATGAGCCTCCGATTCCGGCCAAAAAGCATTTCAGCGTTAAGGTGAGAAGGGGATGCTATTATGTCGCACCCTGGAGCGAACAACAGCACCGTGCTGTGATTGGACACGTTCGGTTCGGTTACCAGCTTGGTGATTTCTCGCAGAAATGTTATTCTCATTGTGACACATTCGTATTAACTACCGACATTTTTCATTTCATTCTATGTTCCTTTTGTGTGAGGAAGCGCTATGTGAAATTGACTAATGACTCAGAGGGTAACAAACTAATCAATTCATATAAAACCCAGAAAGGTGATCTCGGTTAAACTCAGAGATTTATTTGAAACTTCTGCGCGAAATTGGATATTTTAACCAAATGAAACTAAAAGATACCTAAGGTAATTTTTCTAAATGTTGCAGTGCTTTTCCAAAGGATTTGAAAGTTTTGCTACCTTCTGTCGTGCGAGAGCGAGGTAGGAGCTAGATTAGAAATAAGTAGAGATAAATAGGGAAAATACAGTGTTCTACAATACACCAATTTACTATACCCTAATTGTTATGTCTTGAGTACAATACAATCCCTAAGTCTTGGGGAGACATAGGGGAGAAATTGTGTTAAGTTTCTTTATTATATTAAATACCCATAAGGGCTAAACTTGGAAATGTGTGTAGGCATGTATAGTTAGCCGTCACTGCAAGTCGTCATGACGAACCTGGATCTTAGAACCCAGCAAATCCCATGATGGCCAAAATACTGCTAATTTCAATATGGCGACATTTTACCAAATCGGCATTCTCATGCCAAAGAAGCTGTACGAAGACGTTTTTCAAGCAAAGCTAAGCAGGACCATATTCCTCAGAAACATCCTAACTGCAACTCTGCATCTACGTGACTCAGATTACTTTAGTTAGTAAAGTTCATATCCGGTCACGTGTACGTGATCGACATGAGTAAACAGGAAACTGATGTCATAAGTGAAAGTATAAGAAATCTGGTAAAATGATGTGTTCATAAATTAGCAAAATTAAGAAGTTCATAATGTTCAAGTTGTGCCAGCAAATCATGGCAAAGCAAATAAGCTTAAGTAACGAGATTCCAGAATTTCATATGTTCCTAAGTATTCCTCATCCATATACTTAACAATAGTCTTTTGAGGAAAATATTTTATTATCGTAGATATCTGATGTTTTATATGAGCCAGAAGACATAATTTTGAAAAATCAATGTACCACCCATTATTTAAATACTAATGGACACTGTAGTTAAATTTTTTCAAGCTATTAGTTGTTGACAGAAAGATTTTTAAAATTTTAAATTTTAGTTCTGTAGCGTTTTAACCTCAGTGGTTCAATAATTATGTCACACTTAGATCAATTTAAGTGTAGTAAATATTATATACCTCTTATAAATAATATGTAAGCACATTATATATGTTTATCTACAATATACAGCATTGGAAGTAAATTCACACAATTAGGTATTGCACTCATTGGCATTGTAACTGCCAAGTGTTGAAACTTTAAAGAGATTTGAGGAATAGTTTGACAATAGTTTGTCACTAAGCTAACGTTTTGAATTATTGTGGGACATAAAATTAGTTTATGAATTGTCTCAATATTGTGACTTTGTGGGTTCGTAGAATTAAAAGTCCAAGTTGCAGAAATTAAAAATGTTCTTTATTTCCGTAGAAATACACTTGGTACACTTCTGGTTACAGCAGAATTACGTAACATAAACAACCTTCCAAGGTCGTCGACTACAAAAGAGAGCTCACTCAACTTCCAGTTCTATTACCATTCTCTCATTACGACTGTGTTTACAACTGTTCCTTAGTGAGGTGTAGCCTTCTTATATATAACACGACTCATGGTACTAGATATTTCTGGAATATTCTGTAACAAACAAGAACTCGAATGGAAATTAATTGTTCTTTCACACTGGCCGTGTGTAGGCTACATTGTGGAAACGTAGAGTCAGACTGAAATATTCAATGCCATAGCCGGGATTTGAGCCACGGATCTTTGAACCACGGAGATCCGTGGTTCAAATCCCGGCTATGGCATTGAGTTTTTCAGTCTGACTCTACGTTTCCACAAGAAATCGAATGCTTGGTAAGACAATCAAGATAGCACTAGAATTTAACTTTTTATCTAACTTTATATGTTTTGGCATGCCTTTTATCTCCGCGCTATCTTTATCTGCTTAGGCAAGCTCTTTATCTCCACCCGGCACTTACCTCTCCGCGACGAACCTTTTATGTGCTTCGCCGTAGTCGCGAAAATGTTGACCAAATATCATCTAAGATTGCAGTTTTAAAGCACGTACTTCAGAATGCTTTCTTTTGTGGTGTATTTTCAATGACATGTATTCTTCTGAAATAAAAATTACAGGAAATTGTGTAGAGGAACAAAGAATAATGTTCCATTATATGACTGATGAAAATTGACAACCTGAAGAAATAGCAAGAAACAGAAAGTGTCGATGCATTCAGGTTCAATTTTTAATATATAATATTTCATAATTAAATCCTTGATTCAGCGTAATTTATACGGAAATTCTGTAGCTCTAGAGTACAGAACGATACATTTTATCAAAATCGCTGTAAATAACCAGGAGAATCAGGAGGCTTTGTGGTATAAAGACTCACTCCACGTCAGAGAGAGATAATGCAACCTTAAATCGATTTTTCACTTTTCATTTTGTACTACCTTTTATTGTTGCAGCTGCTGTAATTATTAAACAGCTTTCTGCCAGGTATAAATTCATTACAATTGTCTTGCTTCTTACTTATTTCAATTATAAGGAAGATTGATAATTCAATAGTTCTATGAGTACTCATAAAATAGAGTGTCATCTTTGAAGAAGAAAAATAAATACGAATATGCTTTCATTTCTAGAAGAAGTACGAAACTGTATCACCATTTAAGTAATTCTGAACAATATATTTTTCTTGAAACATGTACGAGGGCTATTCAGAAAGTAGATTACGTTTTCGTCTGTTTCCGCTAGGGGCGGGGCTAGCGCGGCCATCTTGGGGTCAGACCGTTGCGCAGCTCAGTCGGCATCTAGCCGTACTAGTGAGAGGTTCGTGGTATGCTCCGTTCAGATACTGTGACGGTTTGAAATGTCTGCGTTAATTGAAAATCCCGCGAGCTGCGAGGTGCGTGCAGTAATAAGGTTTCTGACTGCAAAAAAATGTAAACCGATAGAAATCTATCGGCAGCTTTGTGAAGTGTATGGGGACAACATTATCACTGAAGGTGGAGTGCGTCAGTGGGTCATCAGATTTAAAAATGGCCGAACCAATGTTCACGACGAAGATCGAAGTGGGAGACCCAGCATAGTGACTGCCGAACTTGTCGAAAAAGTCGATGCTAAAGTCCGTGAAAATCGAAGGTTCACAATAACGGAACTTTCTTTGAGTTTTCCACAAATTTCGCGAAGTTTGTTGCACGAAATCATCAGCGAAAAGCTTGGTTACCACAAGTTTTGTGCAAGATGGATTCCAAAAATCTTGACAGAGGACCACAAAAATCAGCGAATGGCTGCAGCGTTGAACTTTTTGGACGTTTACCATAAGGATGGTGACTCTTTACTCGATCGCATCGTTACTGGTGACGAAACATGGATGAAACACGTGAACTGTGAAACGAAATTGCAATCAATGCAGTGGGGGCACACAAGTTCTCCCCAAAAGCCCAAGAAATGCGTGCAAACAATGTCGGCAAGGAAGATGATGGCGACTGTTTTTTGGGACAGAAAAGGTGTGATTTTGGTGGACTTCCTGGAAAGAGGCACTACAATAAACTCTCAAAGGTATTGCCAAACTCTCCAAAAACTCAGAAGAGCCATTCAAAACAAGCGCAGGGGAATGTTGAGCTCTAAGATCTTGTTGATTCACGACAACGCCCGGACCCACACGGCAAATGTCACTCGTGAAGTTCCTGAATCTTTTAAGTGGGAGTTGTTTCCTCATCCGCCGTACAGTCCCGACCTGGCACCGAGCGACTTCCACCTATTCCCAGCAATGAAGAAGTGGCTGGCTATGCAGCGTTTTGATGACGACGCACAGCTGCAAGAAGAGGTAACGAAGTGGTTGAAGGCGCAGGCGGCCGAATTTTTCGACGAAGGAATTTCCAAGCTCGTACATCGCTACGATAAATGCCTTAATTTGAATGGTGACTATGTCAAAAAGTAGTATTTGAGTGTGGCTTTCATCTGTATATAATAAAATTTGTTTCCTATACTTTGTTTACTTTTTATTCCAAAACGTAATCTACTTTCTGGATAGCCCTCGTATTTATTTGCGTAAAAATGAAGCTAGTGACAGTGAAGCAACAAATACTATACCTATATAATTATTCGTAACAGAAATAAGAAATTTACATAGTTTTCCTTTAAACATAAGAAAGTTTCTGTTACTGATAATTATATTTGTGTAGTATGTCATTATTTACTGGCAGAATTTTAAAGTAAAGAATGCCGTTACTCTAAAATAAACATATCAATTCAGTACGCCTTAAAATGTTCTATTATAAGATACAGTTCATCCTGTGTAAACTAAAGAGCGTTATGAAAGTAGAATAAAGTGATATAGTTTTCATTTTCAAACAATAGCTGTGTTGAAGCAACTGTCGTTTTCATACACAATTAAGTTTTTTGGTGTTCTTCTTTAGGTATTATGTTATAAATTATATTTACATTTGATTCCAAACATTAAGTACCCCAAAATGTAATACCGATGGTGATTCTAAGTTTTAAGAGAAAGGTAATTTTAAACTCATAGGAACATGATAGGAGAAGATACTGTATTTCACATTTTACTTATAGTAACAACACCTTCAACATCAGGGAAATGGCTTCATAAGCAATAATAGTTTTTAAATGTTTGATGTATAAGGGTCGGCTGATATGTTCCGGGCACCGCTGGGCCAGTTTGACGGATAATATCATATAGTTTAACACTAGGCTAGCTTGTATCCGTGGCTACAGGTAATACGTAGAACAAACTAAAAAGTTCAAACTCCTAAAGAGTAGCACAAAATAAGTGTAACACCATCATTAAGAAATTAAAGCGTGACCTAAATAGTTTAGATTTATTTTGGAACTTGCAACGCGCAAAATACTATTTGTTTTTGTCTTCCTTTCAAAATGGTGACACCTCATGCAGATAGTTATATTTATTTGCTTTTTCGTGTACCCGTTACCAGTTCATCTATATGTGAGGTTGGTAAATTTTAAAATCATTAATAATTTGTCCTTTGCTTCTTGTCTTTATTTGAGGTGCTTGCAGAATTCACCTAAGACTAAATAAGATATGCTGGAGATTCCAAATTAGATTTTGAATTGAATTTCCTTAAGGGTATTGGAAATATTTCAGTAAGCCCGCTTATAGAACACGAAACACTTTTCTCTCTTATATATTCCCTGGGGATGACCAGAACACGACTGTACCGCGTAGTCTCGATGGACAGAAATCCCCAGGATGTCAGGGGGTCCATTAATGGATTTACTGTCAGAGAAAGCGCCTTCCTTTTTCCACGGAGCCGATTTATACCTCACTTTTGCGAGGATTTGCTCCATCTGGAGCTCGTCCTCGTCAGATGGCCACGCTTATGGATCCCATCAATCCCATCAACAATGTGGGCTGCGATGATTTCCTTTGCCTCTCCTCAACATCTTCTTCTCTTCTGCAGTCGCATTATGAAAGGGAACTCGGGACGAGGCTTAAAGCACGTTTCGTTTAACTGTTATGAATCCCTGTGAAACGGGCGTTAACCTATAGCAAAAATTCAGATGTGCAACATTCTACAGTTTAAAAGAGGGAATGTGCATAGTTAATTTGCACCAGTGTATTTTTCTAGCTATTTGATAATCTCGCGATTTAGGACCAACAATATATTTGTGAAAAGTTTAGCAACTTCTTACCTATAGCAATCACGAAGTAGAGGAATTCTTACGTTACTGGTTTCAAGATATTTACAACGCAAACAACGTGAGCCACAGCAAACGCGCTCTGTGAAACGCCAAGGGTGCTCTGGTGATGCTGGTTGCAATTTATGACGTTACTGCTCAAAGTGCATTAGAAGCACAGCTTTAGTTCCATTCTGCATTAATGCTTAAATAGTGCTAAGCATGATGATCAGTACAGACGTACATCTAATCCATGTAGATAAGAAAAGTGCATTATAATTAATGGAAAGTAAACGTTATCCTATGTCTTCACTGAATATTTATATTAAGGGTAAAATTATATTCAAACAAAAACGTTAACCTATATGTACAACCTATTGTTTTACTGTAAATAATCACCAGAGAACCCTCCTATGACATTTTAAATAGTTTTAGCTCTATTTTTATACCGAGTGTGCCTCATCGATTAAATTTTCAGGAAATATAAACAACCATTTCAAGCAGACAATTATAATAAAGAATATATATTTGAATTGTGTAAAAACAAATCCTGCATTAGATTTTTTGTAATTTACGTCCTCCAACATTGTCATATTGAACGGTGAATGAATTGGGTGAAATGATGCTCAAGCGAGTCCAGGGTCCATGGAGCTTAGAGTTACCCGACATTCATCTTGAAGGATAACGGGAAACCCCGGAAGAAACCTTATTCAGGCAACTCACCCTGACCGAGTTTCCAGCTCGGGACCTCTTGAACGTAAGCTACCTAGGCGGGCACCATTAATATAAAATATTCTTACGTGCAAAATTATTCTTGGTATAGAGTGGTTGCCTAAGAATACCTTTATAAAAAGGCTGAAAGTTGAAAGAAATTGAAGAAAAACAGCACTTGAACAAATTAAAGTGTAAAAAAATATTTTAGAAACCCGACGGATAAAACAATTTATATATTATATGCATGTAACACTTCCTTCCGCTATAAAGTTTTGTACACAGGATGTTCAAAATCTTCCAAAGCCTTGATTTTTATCTGTTCATGTTATCAGAAATAGCTTTATTACAGATTTGGTTGAAGGTGCATCGGGATGAGGAAAACGCATAAATAGATACAAAAGTGAATCGAGAAGATATTGACACATTGCTTCATTCACACTGTTTATTTACAGGACATGTTTCAAGAGCTCTTGCTCCTATCATCACGAGCAAGAGCTCTTGAAATATGTCCTGTGAATAAACAGTGTGAGTGAAGCAATGTGCCAATATCTTCTCGATTCACTTTTGTACTAATTTGTGCTTCACTGTCCCTACGCTTCTTCCAAGTTTATACTTTGCATAAATAGATATTTAAAAGTGAATGGCTATATGCTGGCACAATCTGCATAACATTTTCACAATATCAGACAAACAACTAAATAGTGACTTCATCTACAAATGTGTAGAAACTGTACACAGATATCGGGAAGTGGGTGAACTATTTCAAATAAATAGTGTATTTTAAAAATATATACATTTTGTATAGTAGCTGTATTTTATCAATTTCCTATGGCTTATCGGTTACGCAAATGTATACAGAGGTCCTGCTGAATGAAGTGCAATTCAGATCCAAAAGTATCTAGTTGCATCATAATTTATTTCTCAATGTAAATATCTTAAATATACAGCAGTGGGTTTGAACTGCTTTACTTGGGAGGTAGTTCTTTTCTCGTTATCATGTAAAGGGCATGTAATTTGGAAGTATTTGTACATATTTATGATTCGATAAAGTATATCTGGATTAACAAAGGTCAAATAGCCCACCTCCGAGGTATGGAGATATCGTGTATGCATCCCATTCATAAGGTTTCAAGTTCGAATCTTGGTTATTGTATGTAACTCTCTAAGGTTTATTCTGGGATTTTCCTCTTTCCTGAAAATATAAAAATCTCGTAAATTGAAGCTATATGAACCCCGGACCCACTACATACTTTCTGAATCGTTTTATTTATTGTCCTCTATAATTACCCTCTTTAAAAATGTTAAACTAAGGAAAAGTGAGGAAACCTGAATACGTTTTTGAAAGAATACTTAATAGAAGACAGAGAAAGAGGTCATTTGTCTTACGTAAGGTTTTAGGAAACATTCTGAAAAGGTTTATCCATACATAGGTTAAACAATACTAAATATTTCATAAACAGATAACTAGTATACATAAGAAACAGTAGAAATGAAATTAAAACAAATTTCAGATAAGTATAGCAGACAGAATTTGACTAACCTTTCTTTTCTTTCCTTGAAGCTAGCAAAAATGGTACATCTCATTTTGCTGCTGAAAAAGCGCAGTATTTCATGTCATATGTGTAATTGGATTAGTTTAGATATACGAGGATATGCTACGTGGGAAGAAAAATTCTGCGGTCACAAAGCAATCGATATCAGCGTCTCTGACAGATAGTTTGTCCAAAACAGCGGTAAATAAATCCCTTTCTGCCTCTGTAAGCACTCAAAGGGTCAGGTTTCGTTCCGCACGAGTGTGCGCAAAAGTAAGGTTCTTCAAAACCAGGGTAGATTTCACTGAGTCACCAAAGGAGCAGGGCATCTTTAAAAAATCTGGGTACCTTATTAATCGCAAAGGATATAGAACCTCCTATTGAAAGCAATGGAGCTTTTTACCTAGATCCTCTTAGTTTGCTCTTGTAAAATTACCAATGCGAGCACATCAATCAGCATTCTCAGTTATATTTGAAATTTGTTATGAGACAGAAAAATCACGAACCCGATACAGCTGTATATCTGTAACTCATCTATGTAAACATATTACAAAATTGTATTAATATGGCTGAGAAATATCGCGAATTTGCAACTACATTTTGGTATTAGTACCACGAGGGCTGTTTAATAAAGAATGATCACCATTTTTTGATAACGTAACTTTACTTATCCTCATAATTTTGATGCCCCTTCTCAAAATAGTCTCCCCTGAATACGATGCACTTGTCCCAGCGTGTCTGCCAGTCTTCAAAGACATGCTGGAAATCATTTTTGAGAGATCCTTCAAAATCTCCTCCGCAGCCTTCACCATTGCTTCTCATGAAGGATAATGCCTCCGACGAAGGCGTTTCTTCAAGTTAGGGAATAGAAAAAAGTCACTTGGGGCTAAATCCGGACTATAGGGAGGGTGAGGGATGCAATTTACGTTGATTTTTGCAAGATATTCAACAACAACTTTGGCAATATGCGACCGCGCACTATCGTGATGCAGCATCCAGCCTGCTTCACGGAAATATGGTCTTTTGCGCCTGATATGGACTTGCAATGTCTTCAGGACATCCATATATTATTGTCCAGTTACTGATGTGTGTGCAGGTACAACATGCTGATAAACCATTCCATGAATATCACAGAATGTGATGACACTTTCCCAGTAGAAGCAACCACTTTTGCTTTTCTGGGGGTTGGTGATGAAGGAGATTTCCAAACTGAGCTTTGCTATGTAAAAAACTGAAGCTGCTGACAGTGAAGTAAACTAGGATATTAATAACAACTAAACACTTGTAACACAAATTCACTATTTACTTATCTTATAGTGCTGTTTGCTCAGGATCAAAATGATAAAGCCAAGTTTCATCAGCAGTGATTATGTTTGAAAGAAACTCCGAATATTTCTCTAACATCAACTTTAACTGCATGTTACCTCCATTGCATCGGTAGGCGAAATTGTACATGGTTGAACTTGGCTGGTTCTCACAGGCGGGAACCAGGAGTACCAACAATGAAACTATTACGGCGTGTTTTTTTCACATTAGGCTAACAGAATATAATAGGATTAAATTTTAGTTCGGGAAATCATGACCGTAAAAATTATGATCATTCTTTATTGAACAGCCCTCGTACTCGTGTCCGAATGTTGATGAAACATCATCTTTTTTCTGAGTGGTCACAGACGATGCTTATTTGAAATTAAGTGCATTCTGGAACAAATACTTTAACTATATAGGTTTCCTATAGGTCATCATAATGCATTTTCCCACATTTTTATAATAAAGTCATTTTTTAACATTTAGATGCATTTTCCGGTCATTCTCTTTCTTTTCAGGAATTTAGTGGGCATTATCATCTGTAGCCCGCATTCGGGAGCCCCGAGTTCGATTTCCGTGGCCAACCTGACCCTGATCCATGGGCTGTATGTGTGTGTGTGTGTGTGTGTGTGTGTGTGTGTGTGTGTGTGTGTGTGTGTGTGTGTGTGCAACTCCATGTATATGCCACACTGACAATTTTCAAATAGTGAGAAAAGTGGTGAATAGGTGTGATAGGGTGGATTCTAAGGCAATTGATAGCACACAGGATCTATTTTTTATACTCAAATCCAATGTAAATTATGTTTCATTAATTCAAATTTTGCATTTATGTCGTATACCATAACCTGCCTCGAAGAAAGTGGCTTGACATTGGATAAGTCGATTGAGTTAGTGAGGTCTGCGGAAGAGAGAATACAAAATGTAAAAGGTGAGATTGGGGACAAAAATTTGTGTTAGAAAAATATAAAGTATACCAAAGAGTTTCTCAGATTGCCAATATCTGTCTGGAGAAAACTTCATAACTGGTATTTTTGAACAGGATTTCGCAGGCAGTGACATGGTGCTTTTCAAATATGCACCTATAACATCTGTGGAAGTGGAGATAAGTTTCTCAAAGTATAAAACAGTTTTAGCTGACAACCACCGTTCCTTTCACTTTTGATAACTTGAAGATGACCATGGTGGTGTACTGCAATGCTAAGTAAGGTATGTTTTGGCTAATGGGTACAGTAACTTATTTTTTCATATTTTATACAATTGAAAATTACCTGTTGAATTTTGAACTTACTTATAATTTAGTAGCAATAATTGCATTATTTACTAAGAATGTTAATTTTAAAATGTGGTTATTCCAACCATATATTCATTATTTGTCTGTGAGAGTTATTAATTTATTATTATGAAAGAAATTTTTAAATTTTGTTAGGTACTTTTTTACATTTGATTTGCATCTTTTATATTTTAAGTACATTTTACAGCTCATTTTTATATAATTTTTAGGGCAACTTCCGAGCCTTAGTTATTACCGAGTGTTCTTCATCACATACAATTTTCATTAAAACTGTCATGAGCTCATTAGGGTAGCAAGCTCATGATTGCCCGCCTCGGTAGCGTAGATGGTAGAGTGTCTGCCTCACGTTCAAGAGGTTCCGAGTTCGAATCTCGGTCAGAGTGAGTTACCTGGAAACGGTTTTTCCGGGGTTTTCCCTTATCCTGATAAATGAATTTCGGGTAACTCTAAGCTCCATGGACCCCGGATTCATTTGAGCATCATTTCACCAATTTCCATTCATCGTCCGATATGACTTATAGTTGGAGGACGTAAGTTGCACAAAAAAGGCTCATGATTGCTAGTCGGTGCCTCCTTATCTATTGTGATGACTAGTATTGTTCTATATTCTATACACTATATACTTAGATATATGTTAGATTGTTCTATATTATATGTTCTATAACCCATGTTCCACTGAGCTTACGGTGATGGGTCTGTGATTATTTCTATAATTTGAACTCATCTAAATTTTGTGATCCATAAAACTACACAATATCTTTTTAATGAGATAACAAAATAACATGAAATTCCTATAACTTTCCTAAGCACTGATATTTTGTGACATTCTATGGTGCAGATGTTTTCTGGCACATATTAAAGGCACATATTTTTTATTATTTATGTTTCTGGATATATACAGTTTTATTTTTCAGAGTTGTTCGGTTTAAATGTTTCCTTCTTTTCATAAACTGCATGCCTTAATACTTAGATAAAAATTTTGAATTTGTGTTTGAAAATTGTCATAAGCATCAGAAAAGGCAGCACACGGGATACTGAAAATGTTTCTGAGGGATAAGAGACGTAGGATTGACAAACTATTTGACAAGAGTGAGTCACAGGAATGTTTATATAACTAAAGATTGCCAATTTTGATATTGTCACCTAAAACTCAATCCTAGGATCCTTTAAGTATTGAATTAAAAAAAAATACACATGAGCACGTTGCAAGAGACGTATCCAAATGTTTGAGGGACCTCAAATCATCCATTGCCAGTCAAATTGCCATATCTACTTTTTGTTCTAGTGCTATAAAATGCGTTTTCTCATGCGACGACGGAAGGCGCCTGCTACTCTATCCATAAAGATGCAGGAGAGGAAATCCGTGTTAGGTCCATTAACAATACCTCTGGCCTGCAGGCCAAGCGCCAAGTAGAGGGTGGCGTCGGAAACAGCCCCCGGGCAGGAACATCGTTTTTCTTAGCAAAGTGAAATATTTCGCTCACAAGAGGGAAATGTTATGGTCACTGCGATTTTCCGAGTAAGTTGGCCGGACGTTTCCACCCTCGGCTTTGACAGCTTCTGTCGAGGCGGATTTCATCGAAAGAAAAGAGATACACTATTGATCATCTCTTCCGCCCAGATTGGAAAAATGTACCAGGATCTAAAACATGTTATTCGAATTCGTAGATGCACGAATGAAAAATATCCCATAAGACGCTGTGCATTTCTTCAGGGCTTGCCTTTTCTGTGTTCACCTACCTAGAAACATTCTTAGGAGGTTTCGGTTTCAGGAATTGATCGTCGCACGATGTAATGCTAAAGTGATATTAAAGATACAATTGAAGAAAGGTAGGCCAAATTGGATACAAAAAACGTTAAGTGTAACGAAAACTTCCTCAAAGCATTTACACGAAGCTCAGATCATAACACATTATAGCATAAGAGTCTCGGTA
The DNA here is from genome assembly GCA_030765055.1 of Mantis religiosa. Taxonomy (NCBI): domain Eukaryota; kingdom Metazoa; phylum Arthropoda; class Insecta; order Mantodea; family Mantidae; genus Mantis; species Mantis religiosa. Next base: position 68,074,213 of record CM060953.1, on the reverse strand, counting down.
TTGAAAGAGTAGAGCCAGACTGAAAAATTCAATGCCATAGTCGGAGTTTGAACCACGGATCTTCTGGTCTCCATCCAGCCACTTTATCCATTGAGCTACTATGGCCAACGTGCCGATATGTCATTAAATTCTCCAACTGACTCCTGCTTTTCCTGGTAAACCATTAGCTCTCTCATGTGTTTATGTGATCTCCTACTGGTTTACCGGGAAAAACACGAGTCAGTTGGAGAATTTAATGCCATATCGGCACGTTGGCCATAGTAGCTCAATGATTAGAGTGGCTGGACGGAGACCAAAAGATCCGGCTATGGCATTGCATTTTTCAGTTTGTCTCTACCCATTCATAGTGTGTTCTACACACGGCTATTGTGAAGGAACAATTTCTGTTACGTGTAATATTGGTCCGAACTATAAAGCCCGGACCTTAAAGTACTTATATGTTGTAAGTCGCCATTAAGGTAGTTGTCTCATGTGTTTAAGAGATCTACTAGTGGTTTACCGGGAAAAACACGAGTCAGATGGAGAAATTAATGTCATATCGGCACGTGGGCTATAGTAGCTCAATGGTTTGAGTGGCTGGACGGAAACCAGAAGATCTGTGGTGGAAATCCCGGCTATGGCTTTGAATAATTCAGCCTGGCTCTACCCTTTCATAGCGCGTCCTACACACGGCTAGTATGAAAGAACAATTAATTTCTATTAGTCTCGATATTGTTATACAGTAAATCCTCTCTAAGATGGAATGCGATCGTTCTGTCATTAATTCTCGGTTTACACACGTTTCTGTCTTAAAGAGGGTTGTGTTTGACTGCCAAAAATTAAGGAATAGTCGCACAGATTTACAGTGTAAGAATATTATATGTTGAAGTGTAAACAGTAATATGCTGGTATACCTGTTATTTATGTACCATATTTTCAACTTATATGCAATAATTGCAGATAATCACCCAGTGTCCCTATTTTAAGTGTTCCCTTTCCAATCTGCAACAGGTTGTATATCAACATCATTTGCTTCACCACTCACAGCATTCAAAACAATGTTGTGGCGATGTTTGAAACTCTTAAAGCATCCACTGGAAGCTGAGAAATTGTCTTTGCCTAATTATCTTGTTGTCACTAAAGCTTGAGTCTGAAGTATTGGTGCAAAAATGGTAAACCTTATAGTGCGCGCACTAAGAATCTACTCTAACACAGGGTGATTTTGCTCGTCATATTCTGAAGATTGTGATGCGTTTCGCATGGCCTGCTGTTCCTTTTAGCCAATCGTCTTTAATCTTTAGTTTTTTTTCAGAATCCCATATGTTTGTGTTTTTCCACTTTTAACAACACAGCTAATAACATAAATATAACTATTTGTAACAAAAAACTTCACTTATCTTAAGAACATTGTCAGTTTTTTATTAGCTGAATTAGTTGAAGTTGAAATCGATTTCACGAAGCTTTTTCGCTTCGTCAGTCAAAACCACATTCGTCGTTAAGGAAGTTACTATGTTATTTCGTCTTTTTTTCAGTATTACCAAAATCTGAAAACGAAAAAAAAACTTAAGAACGGAATCAAATGTTGGTATTTCAAAATTCATTACGCTATGTTTATTCTTTAAAATAAGTATCTTTTCCCAAACCATTAAGGGCACTGGGAGGTCGATGGGCTTTAAAAATTCGAGCTTTTGTTTTTATTGTTAAAAATTATATAGTTCTTCAGCTTTTAAAACTTAGGGTGTCAGCTGGTATTAAAGCCCTTTAATCCACCAATTTAAAAATGGCGGAGCAATGACACGACCACTTTCAGATCTTCTGCATACACATTTCACTCAGCATACTTCCAAAGCTTGAAATTTCTGAACTAACCTACTTAGAAACCTAAACACTCTCCTCCATTAGAGGTATTTTGGCAATTAAACCAGTATTTAGGGAATTATCTCAAGATGAATTACTGAGAAAGTGCTTGCATGGTCGAACCCAAAACCCAATTGAAGGTTTTCATCATCTAATATGGGAAAGAGTTCCAAAAACTGCATGTTGGGCCAAAAACCTTAAAAATGGATGTGTATGACAATGTTATTTGTTATAATGACAGGTGCAGTGGTAGGCATAAAGTAATGACAAAACTGGGTATAAAGGTTGGTGAAAATATGAGGGCAGTATGTCTAAAAAAAAAAAAAAAAAAAAAAAAAAAAAATGTGCGTTGATACTGAGGCAAAATGAACAGCTCAGTTGCTTGAAAGTAGAGCTAGAAGTAAGAAAAGGAAATGAAAAGGTGAGGGAAACCAAACTGAGCAGGAATATGGAACAGGTATGTTCTGAGAGTATGTATAATTTAAAAATAATGGTGCTTAATTTTTTATCGTGATCTCCTAAAACATTGACTTTTCATAGTTTAGGCGCGTTTTTTTAAAAACTATAAAAGATAGTGATACAAACTTTTTAGTTATTATTTGTTAATAATCCCTGAATACATTAATCTAACTTTTATATTCATATGATCTATAAATTAGAAGGAAAATAAACTTCAGTCCTTAGAAATATTACCTTTTTTTGTTAACACAACTAAATAATTTTTCATGTGCGTAGTATAAATTTCAAATGCTTTTTATTCAGTTTAGATTACGAAGCTGTGCTTTATGTTATTTAGGAAAAAGATTGGTGCCTAAGGCTTTTAATTCCAACAAGGAACCTAGACCTGATGGATAGTGTGTAATACTTTTTTTCAGGATACACAGAGTGTCTTATGCCCCTTTTGTAAGAAGCTGTATGAACTTAATGTTAATATTATACCGTAGATAATTGCACACATCTTTATACTATAGTCGTACCAAATTTCAATTTCTAGCAATGTTTAGTTTTTTATACATTTATATTTCAATATTGTTAAAAACTAGCCCTGTGTGGATAAAAATAACCTCCCAGTGCCCTTAAATCTATCGGAATATTTGTTTTAACAAGAAAAATTGAAATCATTTTTCTTAACTTAAGTAAAGCTTTTTGTTACAAGTAGTTATATTTGTATAATACTTATTGCTTCACTGGAACTACCTTAATTTTCTACGCAGCACAGTTAATTCTTAACTGTAAGATTGTTCTCTTCGTGTTCTTAAGTAACCATGATTTTTTCCTCCAGTGACAGTTTATTATGTTTACAACTCATTTTACAAATAGATAAGACTCGATATGAGTCTTAATTTCCATCATTTTACAGAATTTCTGTACATACAGCTATACCTTCAAAACTCACCAACTTGATAGTTTTCTTCCACTCGTACTTAACCACTTGTAAGAACAAAACTGCGAATCAACACACTGTAAAACAGTTGTATCTTTACCATGCGTGTTGGAAGAGAGTTGAGAGAGCCAACGATTTGTTTTCCCTTATTCTCGAAAGATTACACGTTGTGACTTTATGGTTCATGGTACTTCGGTGCAAGTGCAGTCACCCACATAATTATTACACCTTTTAAAATGCATACGTTGTAATCCGTTATACCTGAAGTAATCCTTTTTTACATTAACGTCCTCCAACGTTAAGTCATATCGGACGATGAATGAAATGGGTGAAATGATGCTACAATGAGTCCGGGGTCCGTGGAGCTTTGTTACCCGACATTTGTCTATCAGGATAAGGAAAACCCCGGAAAAAACCTTATCCAGGTAACTCACCCTGACCCAGATTCGAACTCGGGAGCTCTTAAACTTGAGGCACACACGCTACCATCTACGCTACCAAGCAGGCTAATCCGTTTTAATAGAAGTAATCCGTGTAATAGAATAGATCAAAATAATGTAATACAATCATGAACTTTTGAAGTAAGGGAACAAGTGATTCATGGTTACTTTGCCAGGGCTAAGTAGTAATGAGCTTTTAATGTTCTTTTCGCATAAAAAAAGTTTGTTATGCTTATATTTCATTTTCCTTGCATTATCCATAAATAAAATATTACCTCTTCAAGGAAATATTCACTTAACTTTTACCGGGTAATTTTATACAGTTACTGTAAACTGTTCTTTTAACTGCCTCATCTTAAATAGGTAAAAATCTTTACAAAAATAGCTTCCTAAAATATTTCGTTGAAGGTTTAAAGGGGATAGTTATAAATTTTGGCCCTAAAGCTACATATTGCTTCAAATAAATCGAGAGTAACAAGTTCAATAACCGACACATTAAAAAAAATCACAAATTATAGAACACTTAGAAATTAAAAACGGATATCTTGAAAATAACTAATACACGATTTATAAGTAATTAAAGCCTTTTCTAAATCTGACGTAAACATATTATGTTATACAATTGTATATTGACAGAAATACTAGGTTTTTATAACACCATTCTGCACATCTGTTCTTTTTAAATGAATGGATGTTTGTGAATCAAATTTTCACACTGAAAAAGCAAATTCGTTTACGCGTACCACGTTAGAATGTTTTTGCAATTCAAAATTGTATGTTTTGAATGTTTGTCGTAATGCACGTTCTGTAGTAATAATGTTTAAATTTAATATTATTATATTTATATATTTTTACATCTATTAAATTCTTATAACTATATTTAACCTTCCATTCCTCTGGTCCATTCCCTTTCTTAAAGGAGACATATGGAAATTTTATGTTTTTGTCACAAAAATGCTGTACGAACACCGTCTATGGCTAGTCTTTGAAGATTGCAAGGTTATTGAACTATTACTTACTCACCAGGCTGATTTAAAAATATCCTTGTTTATAATCTGAATGGGGTAGCAGAGGTAGGTCAGAAGGGGAGCATTGACCACATAGGATTAATAACAACAGGTGAAAAGAAAACATACAATGTGAACCACCTGTTGATCCTTTGAAAGTAGTGCTGCCACCTGTTCATGGAAAATTAGGTTTAATGAAATAATTTCTGAACATTCCAGGTAAGACAATGAGTGCTTTAAATGCCTCTGTATTACATTTTCCTCATTATCTTATGAACAAATTAAAGCTGGTGTATTTGTTGGCCCAATAATGGACAGTCAGTTTGAGAGTACTATGAATACAGAAGTGAATGATGCCTGGAATGCTTTCAGAAATGTTTCTAATTTTCTTGGAAATAAATAAGACCCAAATTGTAATATAGTGAAAGTAATGTTACAAGTTTCAGAAATACTTTTTGCCACGTGAGTGTCAAAGTACATTTTCTTATTCCCATCTAAATTACGTCCCTGATAATTTAGGAACAGGGTGAAAGATTTTATCACAATGTAAAATATATGGAATGAGGTATCAATAAATGTGGACTGTTTAAATGATGGCGGAATGTTGTTAGATTTTAAAAAGGCTCTGCTCTGAATAACAAAGAGGAGAAAAATTGAAGTGTAATATTGAGTTAAAGTTATGAATATTGTTATAAATTAATGATTAATTACTGGCAAATAAAGTAAAATTATGGACCAGGTTCTCATACAAAATTCTTGTTGAAAGTAATTTTATTAAATTTTACAAAGCTTTAATTTCATTCCTGTTATTTATGAATAGCTCAAAAAACCTGACATGATGGGAGAAAAGGGAGATTATTTTCGAATTCAGCTCAAAAAATCCGTTTACGATCACCTACCAGATTTTTTTTAAATTACGTCTTTTTAAGTCATATCGGACGATGAATGGAATGGGTGAAATAATGCTAAAATGGGCCCAGGGTCCATGGAGCTTAGAGTTATCCGACATTCGTATCTTAAGATAAGGGAAACCCCCGGGTAAAAACATTATGCAGGTAACTCACCCTGACCGAGATTCGAACTTAGACCTCTTGAACATATCAGATTAGAAAGATAGAAAATATTTTCAAATGCAGAATATTGTAATTTGTGGAATAACTTTGAAAGCTAAATTATATCTAGACAAAGGTTTTACTGACATAGGTACATAGCATATGTATTCGCACACGATACACATGCGTGCAGTGTGACCTAGGTAGTCGTATGTAATAATCGGATTAACTGCAATATATCTACTAGCAGTAGTAATGTACATTTCTCCTTAAACTACATTACCCAAACTTGTTAGCAAGTCCTGCCATTTAACAATCAGATAAATAAGCGGCAGCTCTTGGCGATATTTTCCTGCTCTATTATTTTCCAAGAGAGCTCAATAAATAACCCTGTGCCCGAGGGATGAATAACTTGTTGAGTGACACCCGCTTGATTTAAAGCTTGGCAAACTCTTCCAATTTGGCTATAAATCATATCGATATGACTGTATCGCTCTACACAGTTTTATCAAAACGATGATCCTAGTGGAATAATTTCGTAATCCAAAAACTCTCTGGAGAACTTAATGTTACAATGGATGAAACACATATCAGCAAAGGTAGCACACATGGGCTTACCATTATCATCAAATAACATTAATTAAACTTATATCTTAATGTAAAAATATTATTATTATATCTTATTGGTCACAGCAGAGATACATTTTCGTGTCTAAAACTGATGTCGCTTACAAGGATAAAGGGAAAGGGCGGACTCGAAGACACATTTGTGTAAGTTTCTCTCATCTCCGTAGTCATTTCTCACTGGTATCTATTCCAGCGTAAACTTTTAAATTAATTTATGCTCGACCATGCCAAACTTTAGTATTTACATGACTGGTAGAAGCACTTTTATGGGCCTCATAAAATTACATCTGTTCATTAAAATATTGGTATTCGAAAAATCAGAAGTGGCCACATAATATTCTGATTACTCTCCTTTCGATTGTCAACAGTACTAACGCCAGTATAGAAAAACGGCAAAATGTCTGACACTCGTAACAGTGACATTGAACTTACACTCCCAAAATAAAATTGATATTTCAAACACAATACTAAATCAGTATAACAAGAAACCACACAAATTAATATCAATCCAACTTCAACTATTCACAAAGCTCATTCCCGCAAATTAATTTCACTAATCGTACAAAAATAACCTATATTTTAAATAGTCAGTTCGGTTCATATTATCATTAGCATTAATTGCAAATGATATTTCAATGACTTCAATTCGTTCCACTTTGTCTATTATACCTTTTCGGTTAATCTGTGTCACACGTTAACAGCTGCTTATAGGAAAGTAATCAATATTTCTGCGCCTACATACTACATACCACGTATCACCTTAACATATCACTTGTAACATATCACTAAAACTATTAATGAATACTTTGTAATGAAGCATTTAATAAAGCGTTAGAATCAGGAATGCAAACGAAATAACTATGTCCTCATGTTGGACGTCTTCCATAAATACAAATCTTTAGTATTTTAATACAGACACAAATTTAATATGTTTCAGATTGTGAAGGCTTATTTTATTTTAAAATATAGATGCTTTATTTCCCTCCCCCTTTCTCACACCCAAAATTCAGTGGATTTTATTTACTTATGGATGTTAAATAGTAGATACTTTGAACTGGAAACTCAAATAACAAGCTGCAAAAGAGTAAACTCTCAGTTTATATTGCAACCTTCATTTCATGAAAGATGTGCTTTAAATTAAGAAATGGGTGACTTGATATTTTTGTAAATTTGTAATTAAAATATAAATCATAATCTGCTCATTAAAATACTTGGCAAATTAATATATGAAACATCACTTGAAAACAAGTATATAAACAATTTGAATCCAGAAACTTTTATCAGACTCGTGCGTTTGATATTTAAAGAGAGAGAGAGATAGAGGTAGAGAGGGAGAGAGAAAGTACATGACCGTACTGTAACGCGACCGTTGGAACACCCTGTAAAGCAGCTGGGAGCGGAAGCCGGGGGAGGTCAATGTTAGCTACGCCCTCCCCTCGTTTGTCTTATAGTGGTGACAGGGACGACTGGGGAAAGAAACATAATTGTGCGGTCTGTTTCTCTTCCACCTGGTTCCAGAAATTACGGGATCTTTCATCATCTGGAAACGTCTAGAAGACGGCGAGATGCTTATAAAAAGGGCTGCAGCTAGTCAGTGAGTGAGTCAGTCAGTTGGTTAGTGTGTGAGTGAGGACAGTTCTTGGTGTAAGAAGGCAGTGTTAGTCAGTGACGTGTTAATGAACGAAAGGATTGTGCAACGGAAGACTGTACGTAACTGGTATGTGCATCGGAGTTTATGTAATCGCGAGGACATGTGAAATTGTAACGGACGGACTGGTGAATTGTAACTGTGTGCAGCAAGTAATTCTGTGTAATTGGCAAGAGTTAAACTGTAAGTCGGTGGAAATAAAGAACATTTTGGAGTGGTGTAATTGGACTTTTTATTTCACGAACCCACAAAGTCACACTGGTGTCAGGAAGCGGGAAGATAACATCACCGAACACTACAGCCATGGAATCCGCATTGGAAATGCTTTTGGCGAAGATGAACGAGTTAATAACAAAAACAGAAGCGGCAAGTAACAACATCACCGCAGAATTGAAACAAGTGAAGACGGCCAACGACAACATCACCGCGGAACTGAAACAAATGAAGACGGCCAACGACAACATCACCGCGGAACTGAAACAAATGAAGACGGCCAACGACAACATCACCGAGAAGATGGAAGAAATGAAGGCCGAGTTAACCACAGAAATGAGAGCAGCGAACGGCAGTCTGGCCACGGAAATGAAGGCGGCGAACGAGGCTCTCGCCGCAAAGTTTGAGGAACGGTTGGCCGGCGTGAGGGATGATGTCGCGAACCTGGGCAAACGGAAGGGTCAAGTAGACGACCGCCTTAATGATTTAGAGGAAAAGGCCGACAACATCGCAAAACCCCTCACCCGCCTGACGGAGGAAAACCGGCCTTATGTGTGGACGGAGGACGCCGAAGACGCTTTCCAGCACCCGAGGGGGACCCTGTGCAGTGCTTCAATTTTGGGTTTCCCACAACCGGGTGGCGCCTTCATTGTGGACACCGACGCCAGCGACCATTGCATTGGAGGTGTCCTATCGCAGATCCAGGACGGCCACGAGCGCACAAGAGTGGAAGAGGAGGAGCGTGCCGCAGCAGTCCGAGTAGTTGTGGCAGTGCCTGCTGAAGGCTGGGATAGCGCAGGCCTGAGGAGGGAGCAGCTGGCGGACGCAGACTTGGGGCCACTCTTGAGGGAAGTGGACGCAGGGACGAGACCAACCTGGGAGGACATCGCACCGAGGAGCGCCACCTACAAGTCGCACTGGGCCCAATGGGACTCGTTGAAGACCAGAGAGGGCGTGCTGTTCCAGGTATGGGAGTCACCCGATGGGAAGGCGCAGAGAGAACAGTTGGTACTTCCCCGGAGCAAGGTCCCGGAAGTTTTGGAGGAAGAGCACGCCGGTACTTCAGGAGGACACCTGGGAGCGAACCGAATGATTCGCAAACTACGGCAGCGCTACTTCTGGCTGAGACTCCGAGCGGATGCTGGTGGTACACCTGGACCGCCTCGCACGCTACGTTGGGGCTGTTCGGGGCGAACAGCTTTGAGGAGGGAGCAGTGTAACGCGACCGTTGGAACACCCTGTAAAGCAGCTGGGAGCGGAAGACGGGGGAGGTCAATGTTAGCTACGCCCTCCCCTCGTTTGTCTTATAGTGGTGACAGGGACGACTGGGGAAAGAAACATAATTGTGCGGTCTGTTTCTCTTCCACCTGGTTCCAGAAATTACGGGATCTTTCATCATCTGGAAACGTCTAGAAGACGGCGAGATGCTTATAAAAAGGGCTGCAGCTAGTCAGTGAGTGAGTCAGTCAGTTGGTTAGTGTGTGAGTGAGGACAGTTCTTGGTGTAAGAAGGCAGTGTTAGTCAGTGACGTGTTAATAAACGAAAGGATTGTGCAACGGAAGACTGTACGTAACTGGTATGTGCATCGGAGTTTATGTAATCGCGAGGACAAGTGAAATTGTAACGGACGGACTGGTGAATTGTAACTGTGTGCAGCAAGTAATTCTGTGTAATTGGCAAGAGTTAAACTGTAAGTCGGTGGAAATAAAGAACATTTTGGAGTGGTGTAATTGGACTTTTTATTTCACGAACCCACAAAGTCACAGTACTATAATGCTTTTTCCCGTCTATGCATTTGTTGAAAATGTCGTTGTCAACTGTAAATTTGGTAACATTTTTCAAACAGGAAGTGCTTTCTGACTAAACTCCTTTTACATAGGATGCACAAATAGAATTTTACAAAGAACCGACCTGATATTGAACTTAGTGGCACAAAAGAATCTAATTTTTTAAAAAAAATTACTTAAACAGAGTAGCTTGGAGTTTCAAGCTATAATTCTTTTTCAATACGTAGGAAACTCATTTAGCTTTTATTTCAGTCAAAATACAAAATAAAAGAAATTTTTCTCCTAGTACTGCAGGGACATACAATTTAGAATCAATATTTTAAGGAACATTGATTTGTTTTCATAGTTAACCTCCTCCAACGTTAAGTCATATAGGACGATGAATGAAGTGGGTCAAATGACGCTCAAATGATCTCTGGGTCCACGGAGCTTGGAGTTGACTAACATTCATCTTCCAGAATAAGGGCAAACCCGTGAAAACTCCTTTTTTCGGCAAATCATCCTGACCGAGATTCAAACTCAGGAGTTCTTGAACATATGGTAGACAGACCATAGATTGTGGAGTTAATGAACAATAATTTTAAAAGTTTATAACATTATTTGTCAAATTTACAGATAAATGGTGGAAAAGTGGGCTAATGTAGATTAATTGTACAAAAGTTCCTAGTTTTATCTTTTATTTTATTTACTTTTGTTTAATAACACAAGGATGTGTTATAAACATTGCGGCGTGCATCAGTATTGAATTTATAGGTAATATAACCAATAAATACTTCAGGTAACATAGTGCAAGATTGCAAGACTCCATTTGAATTTTCAAAGGTCACTAAACCGTTTTGGTTGGTATATGTATATAGAATGCATGTTCAAAGTATTAGTTCTCCGAGCTTTATGACCGCCTCGGTAGCGTGGTGGTAGCATGTCTGCCTCACGTTCAATAGGTCCCGAGTTCGATTCGCGGTCAGGGTGAGTTACTTGGATAAGGTTTTTCAGGAATTTTCCCTTATCCTGAAAGACGAATGTCCGGTAATTCTAAGCTGTATGGACCCTGGGGTCATTTGAGCATCATTTCACCCATTCCATGCATTGTCCGATATGACTTAACGTTGGAGGACTTAAATTTTAAAAAAAGTCCTCAGAGTTATATAGCGAGTGATATAAGGTCAAACAGGATAAAAACAAACCAGTAATGTGGGTTTTAATGTGTTAACTTTTCATATGTTCCTGAAGCTAAATGCCCAACTGAAATAATTTTTTACATATATTTAGCTGTTCTTATTTGATAAATATATTATTCTAGAAAATAGTATAAGGCGGTACAGTGACAGAAAAATCAAAACGCTCGCCTCTCACAAGGTGGCTCGGCTCCCTTAGGATAACGTGTGGGATTTGTGGTATACAAATGGAATGTCGGAAGGGTTTTCTCCGGTTCTTTGGTTTCCCCCGTCGTTCATTCCCCCAGCTGTTGCATCCGTGCCTTCATATTTTCAGGTATCCACGTACCCTCTGCTTCTCTACAGGCTTCCCACCACTTGACATCCTAGATTGTAAGTCGTCCATACGAAGAGAGTAAAATGGAAATTACTTAAAAAAGAAAGTAATATAACATATGTAAAGGAATTTATTTACTTTTTCATAATTTACGATACTTTCCATTAAAGTGACGAATATACATAATCAATTAATCAGGTACGTATACCCTAATAGACGCATAGTTAGTTTTATGTTGTAAATTACTGATTACTGAACAAATAACTGCTATCTTGGAAAAAAGAACCTGTTTCCTAAAAGATACAAGTGAGAGATCACAAGATAAAAATAAACACTTTATTTGTTATCTACGATATAAATTGCCAGGTTCATGTCACTACCACCAGTGTGACGGAACTTTAATCTGTTGACATAGGCTTCTCGCCCTTAAGGGAATGCAGCACCGAAATTGGCTGAAAATATAGAAAAATATATATTCTTTTTTCTTGTTTTTGAGCTAATAAAATACTTTGAAACTTATAGTATCATAATCCAACTAAATTTATGAGTTTCAGATATTTAAATACCCTCACATGACAATTTAAATGCCAGTGCTGGATTCACAGAATTGTTCGAGTGAATACACTCAATTAATACATTTGACATTAGCGGGCAAAGTTTCTGGTGGAATTTATGTGTTGATATTATGGTTATTTCTTACAATATGTGGCACCGTAGAAACAAAACACTGCCTACAAACATTGAAAGATGTTTATATTTTTGCTTTTGTGTGAGTTTATAACGGTCGGAATTTCTTCAGTTTGTCGTTAAACTACATACTGTTTATATATAATTGATAAGCTTTAGTGTGTCATTTTACTTTTATAAAGGTATTTTATACATCAAAACGTGCATATAGCTGATATATAGGTTATAGGTAAAACATTTTTTTTTTGAAACAAGTGACCTTTTGTTGACTGTGTACATATTTAGGATCATGAATAGGCTAAACGATACATGGAAGAAACGCCTAAACATAAAACAACAATGGGAACACTCTTAAGGCCTGGTGTGGTAAGAAAACTAATGCCTGTGTACCAAAGGCTGGCATCAGATGAAATCCTAAGGAGATGTACATTGGGTAAGACACAGAATTCAAATGAAACTTTACTTAACATGTGGCATAATTGTCCAAAAGAAATATTTGTTTCAAATAAGAGACCTCAGGTTTCTGTGACATCAACCATCAATGAATTAAATTTTGGTTGTTCAGCCTCACTCAAGCTGTAGTCAGGTATAATGGACATAGATTTCACCAGCATCTCTAAAAATTAGCCAAGGGAAGAACCAATTACGTTTACTTCATTCAGCAATTTCTGCAAAGGTAACTGCTAAAACATCCAGAAGTAAACTGAAATTGAAGAAAACTTCTGCAGAAGAGAGAAGGAAGAGGCAAGAGGGTCCAACTGATCTATCTGGAGGGTTCTAGTCTACTTCAAGGCGGAAAATGTTTTGGATTTTAAAATTTGATTTACTCAGTTATAGTTTTTTCAATATTTTTTGTCATTCAAAATGTTCCACACGATGCAGTTTTGATTCGTCCCTATAAAATTTTCAACATATGTTCTTAGAAAGCAAACAAAGGTTTCTATCATATTAATTGTTAATATTCATTATATTTTGAAAATTATTGATATAAAAAGTCAAACGTTTAATCATTTTTGGGCTTTTATTGTTTGCTCCATACCTATTTTTCCTCTCTGGAACTAAAGACAGTGTAAGAAATTCATATTATAGACATTTTCTTCATAACAATCTGAATATTTTTATAAATAGAAAAATTAAAATTTTGAAAAGTTTCATCACGGGGAGCAGTTTGAATACTGTACAAATTTTGAATTTCAAAAATTGATTACTCAAAAGCTATTGAAGATATAAAAACCAAATTTTCAATTCTGTGTCCACTATGCATCGGAACTAAGTGGTAAAAATTTCAGCAAGAATGGCTGAAAATTGCTGGATTAGGGGTTTTCGGTGCTGCATCCCCTTAAGCTCACTTAATGGACTGAGCTGTGTTTGAACTCCTGCGTTAGGATCATGATAAATTCTGTATTTCATGCTTTTCTTATTTATTTAAGAGTATGCTCCATCACATAGTGATACTACATGCTTTATTTGACGATGCCTCAGTTCGATAGTTGTGTTATTTTTTAGGTTTGAGATGCAACCTATTCTTGTTACAGTATTTGCATTCGATAACAAAGATCTCCCACTGCGTCATCAAGCCAAGACATCGTTCACATTATTCAATATTCACAATATTTGAAATTTTCCAGATCTTTTGTTAACTAAACTTTAAATGTCGACGTGTTTACTTAATTATTTACACATGTTTACAACCTTTCAGAGTCTATTAGTAATATTGCTTTAAATATTTAATTTTTTTATATATTTACAGTATTTCAAAGTCTATTGCATTAACAAGTTTTCGGAACTCCTTGATGTGTCTTCCTGCTAGTTCTCTCTTTGTAGTCGGCCATATATCCCCCTTTCTAACATTAACATTTGTCTTTCTGTTGTGCTAAATTTAGTAATAACTTTATCAGTGATTACTTGAAGATCTTTTAATACTGTCACCCGAACGTCGGAACTCCCTATAGAACCGGCTGGCAGTAGGGCCAGACGGAAAGCATGCAGACCACGCCTACTTATTTGTCTCATGTCACTAACTGAAGGTATGATTAGGAGAGAGGCACGAGCCCTGTACCGTCTCTTTCCCCTCCCACCAGACGTCTGGAAACCTCGGGATAACTGTGCGCGCCGCGAACCTTCCAGAAACGGCGATCTTCCCTATATAAGGCCTACAGTTGGCGAGTCAGCTCAGTTTTTGGCTAGCAGCCGTGAGGATCGCCGAGTGAGTGAACGGACCGGAAGACTGTGTACGTGCATCGGAGGAGTTGTGCGTAATTGCGAGTGCAGAGTGGACCTGTGACAGACGAACTGGTGAATTAAAATTTATTGCGCCACGTAATTCTGTGTAATCGGCAAGTGTTCCAACTGTAATTCGGTGGAAATAAAGAACATTTTGAGTTTGTGCAATTGGAGTTTTAATTTCACGAACCCACAAGGTCACAATACAATAAGTTTATTTAACAAAGTTTCTACTACGTTTAAAAGGTTGCACTATATCTGATTGTATTTAGTGTTAAAATATGAATTAATGTGTAAGATGTGAAATTCAGATATGTATATAATTTAGGAAAGGGTTTGTATGTCCGTCCATGTTGGTATACCTACCACTCGACAAAGCGTTGCGGCGTATTGTCCTTCAGTGAATAACGCTGCGATCGTCTTTTTATCTGTACATAAGAAGTGAAATATTAGTAAATGGGCGTGCAGTTACGTACGATACACAAATTTAAAACTTGCGAAATGCGTGTTTGACATGTAGGATTAGGCAATTGTACGCAACACGGGTGTATAAACACAAAAATATAACTTAAATGATAGTAAATTTATTAAATAGCTACCCACGTCATTATTTATTGTAATATTTTACAAATAATGAAAATGAGGCTAAACAACCTCTCTTCTGCAAATTTCATAACGAGAAAACACCAACAAAATTAGCTACTACACATGGTTGTTAAATAATCATTGTAACTATATGAAGTGTGCGGTAATATAACTAATTTTATAGTGTCATCAATCTGTACAGAGGGAATAACTTCTAAAAAAGTAATTTACACAACAGGCAAAGGCATAATGTTAAACATGCCATCAGCAATGTTCTGTTACTCAAAGCTATCTCGCTGTCATTGTCGCTATTATCGTATACAAATCATCAACCTCGAGCCCCTTGTCTTAATATTGCATTCCCTTTCCCAATAATTATCAATTCCTTTAGTCCTCAGGTTAAAAGAAAACTATCTTACTCAGTGAAAGCTTTTCGTATTAAATAATGTCTGTAACTACAGAAAGTATATAGTAATACAACTAAGCTTTTGAATCTTGATCAGTCTGTACAAATTGGCGATTTCGGTAATATAAATATGTGATTTAAATGCAATACAATATTAAGCTATACAAAATGATGTGCACTATATGCGCACATTTTCTTGAGGGCTAGTTTTACGGTGTGGTGCAGGCAGGGGAGAACAAGCGAGAGTTCTTTTGAAAGTATGGTTTACCTATAAAAAGTAATTCAGCAAAATAATGCGTAGCTTTTTTTTTTTTTTTTTTTTTTTTTTTTTTTTTTTGTAATTTTATGTCTTCCAACGTTAAGTCATATCGGAGGATGACTGGAATGGGTGAAATGATGCTGAAATGATCCCTGGGTTCATAGAGCTTAGAGTTACCCGACATTTATATTTCAGGATTAGGGAACTCACCCTGACGGAGATTCGAACTACGGACCGCTTGAACGTGAGACAGACACTCTACCCCCACGCTTCCGAGGCGGGCGCGTGTAAGATAGTGAAGATATGCGCCACAAGTATGAGATATGTAGACAAAGAGTAAATTGAACTCGATCCGATACGCTGTATGTTTATATACATAATTTTTATGAAATAAATAAATAAACAAATGTATATATATATATATATAAAACAAGTGTTATGACAGCTAGAAATACTCATTAGCTTTGTGATTATCCAGCTTCCGATTCAGGTGAGTAACTTTCGTGGCTGGTATCCTCTGATTTGTTGACGATAATTTCATCAGTTGCATTTTCTATTACACCATCGTTTCTCTAATATTGCATTTCCAGCTTTTGGACCTTCTTAATCCATCGCGGATACGGAAGAGAATGCATCTACAGCAAGTTTGCGCAGATTTGTGGCTGATATATCACCAGTAACGTTGATCCTTTGGAAACATTGTTTAGTTTTGCCCACTCCAGCTCAATTGCATTCAGACCACAGTTATACGGAGGTAGACAAATAAAAGTGTGTCCCCTTTTGAAGGCCATGACATCCAAAACTTATTGTAAACTGGTTAGCTAAATAATCTCGAAATTTCTCAATAGGAAAATGACGCACTGTGAAACTTAGCATATTAGCCACTAGATGTCAGAGTGTGTTTCAAAGTTGTCATCTGTGTTTACGGAGTTACGCGAAACCAACACAATGAGGACTTGGAAACCAAGCGCTCAAGTTATGGTGCGCACATAGTATGCAATTTTAGATACTATTACTGCAATTACTAATGAAAGACAATCTCCTTTAGTTTAATAAAATGAATGTGAATTAAAACATAAATAAGGAATAACCACATATTCATTGTTTTGGTTTATATGGAATTATATAAAATAAATTCCCTCCTCAGACGTCGCTACGAATGATACGCGTTGTGCAAAGCATGCCAAATATGAAATTAACAACTGTTCAAATGCCTTTGACTCAAATTTACCTGGAGGGTTACAATGCTATAGCAGTATCAGCGGTATTTATTGAGGAATCACAAAGGTATTTTCAGTCCCACATCTTTCTCTTTGTCATAATATTCAATCCGTTATATATGATTTCTCACGCCTGCCTATGTATGACACGCTGTTGTCCAGAGGACAAGATTGCATCTGAAGAGACTGTGAATGCCCAGGACTCTCTGTGTATGTGTGATAGCTTCACGTAGACATATGTGTTTGGAATTTTTCGCGGTACGCCTAGACACTTTGCCTGTAGTACCTCGGTACGTGTGTATATGTGTGTAAGACTGTGAACAGGGTTAAATCAAAAATGGAAATTTGTTTAAACAAAATAATGAGTATTTAATGCCAAGCGAAGATTTTCAAGAAAATCCGCCAAAGTTTGAGAACGTTGACTCTCCCAAAAATAGCTCTAATGATTTTAGTTAATTGATGGAAATTAACAATTTCTCCACACTAGCCGTATATAGGCTAAGATATTTGATGGATAGAGTGAACATGAAAAATTCAATGCCATGTCCGGGATTTGAACCACGGATCTCCTGGTTTCCGTCCAGTCGTTCTTAACCTTTGAGCTACCATGGCCAGCATGACGTCCTGACATTAAATTCTCCAGCTGACTCGAATATTTCTCCGGTAGACCACTAGGGGCTCTCGCATCCGAGATACACCATTTGTGGCGACTTACTATCGTAAGTACTTAAGTCCCAGGCTTCATAATTTAACTCTTATTATTTCAGTTAATTGATGGAAATTAATCATTTCTCCACACTTGCCGTATATAGGCTAAGATATTTGATGGATAGAGTCAACATGAGTCTCGGATGCGAGAGCCCCTAGTGGTCTACCGGGGAAATATACGAGTCAGCTGGAGACTTTAATGTCAGGACGGCATGTTGGTCATGGTAGCTCAAAGGTTAAGAGCGACTGGACGGAAACCAGGAGATCCGTGTTTCAAATCCCGGCCATGGCATTGAATTTTTCATGTTGACTCTATCCATCCATAGCTCTAATGAGGTTGTTAAAAATACTCTATTTTTTGATAAATGAAACATATCCTGAATTTTCTGGGAATTTTTTCAGAAAATCGTTTTCATTTGGAATTATTTTTCCATCAGTTATACTGCAAGAAATCAACATAATCTTACTGGATTTGTTAATACATGCAGTTTCATAAATGCATTTTAGCAATACCATAACATCTGCAAACGTTTTTCTAGATTAAAATGAACATGACAGAGGACTAAGTATTTCTAAATATAATTTGTAAGGCGTACAATGCAATCACATCACACTCGCTGGATGGTCATCGGATGAAGCATACTTTTTATCAGGACTAATGTTTGAAGGATTATTTTCTCATAAACTGCTCCAAGGATCTACCCAAGAATATACGGAATGTAAATAAAGTATGGCTCATCATTAATGGCGTCATTTGTGTTGTCAAATCGGTGATCACGCAACGGATTCTTCATTTAAGGGGATAAGAATAAGTCATTTGGTGCGAGAATGAATAAGGTGGATGCTCCAACGTCTCAAAGCCAAATTCCCCTGTTTTGTCAACTGCAACTTGAGATGAATGAGCTGCTGCATTGTCAGTCAGAAGACAAACAACTTTGGAGAGCATACCGCGTCATTTCTTAATCCGAGAAGCTATTAACTTGTTCAGAAGAGTGCAGTAGCATCTGCCAGTGCTGGTTTGACCCTTGGCAAGATAATGTGTAAGGATGATTCCACGACAGTCCCAGCAAACTGAAAGCATGACCTACCCATAAATATGAATACAACCCAGTTTCACATCAACTAGCTGCCTTTAGAAGTCTAATTCACCGGCTATACAACGTCCCACTGAGTAAGGATGAATTTTTGAAAGAACAACAACACATAAAAGACGTAGCGGTATTAAATGGATTCAACCCAGCCATCATAAGGAACATGATGAAGACGAAAGAAAAACTGAAGATAAGATAAAAAAATACCACTCTCACACCACATAATAACACAATTTGGCAATATAGAAAATTCACCTACCATCCATGGGCTTTAGAAAATTTGAACGAATCGTCAAAAGACTAAACTTAAAACTAGCACCACAAAACAAATTCAGTCTGAGGAACCTGCTAAATAAGCCACTGAAAAATACAATCCCCAACAATTTGAAATCAGGAATTTATCAGATTAATTGTGAAACCTGTGAAAAAAGCTACATAGGAAAAACTAAGAGAAACTTGTTAACCAGGCAAAAAGAACACCAGAGGAACATTAAGTTGAAACAAACAGAAAAATCTGCAGTTTCGCACCATTTTTGGACAGAAAACCACAACATTGGCCACAACATTAAACTATTAATATCTTTAAATACACCCATAGAATTGGATATTTGGGAAAAAATATTCATAAACAAAAACCGTGATAAAGCTATAAATTTTGAAATCCCGGCATTATATGAAGTATTAAAACTTAGTGCCCCTAACACCAGATGGCAGAGTGATTGGAGCTCCGTAGTAGTGGAAGAAGAGGGAGGTTCATTTAGTCACCAAACAGCTGAGGATGAGATCGAATGATCTTGAAAACGTTTCAATTATACAACAACAAGTAAGTGAAGTTTGAGTGTAAACATAGTGACTGATAAATTCAAACTTAAATATGACCTACCCATCTGCGTTTTGCACCTTTGACATTTTGGGAGGGGGGAATCGGCATGTTTCCATTCCATGCTCATGGTTTTTATCTCTAAATCATCCATGGTTACCAGACGATAAAAAATCATCTTCCTCTTGTTCCAACATCATCAACATCTGTCTTGAAAAGTCACGCCATGTTTGCTTTTGGAAAGGGGTTAGCAAACGTGGAACCCACCGCGCAGACACCTTAGACATGTGCAGTTTGTCATTAATAATTTTCCACAGTATTATAATTAAGATGTGTCTCATTCATGATCATTTGGATGGTTGCTCGTTTGTATTTCACTCCACTTTCTTCACTGTGTCAGCATCGTCTCTCATTGACGGTCTACCAGCCCTTGCTCATCTTTCAGGGACATGTGACCAGTTTGAAAATTCATTTTCCACCTCGCAATAGTGTGATATGATGAGCAATCATTTCCATAAGCACACTTCATCTCATCATGGATTTTCCGGGCAGTTTTGCCCTGCAAATGCAGGAACTTGATCACACTACGAGCCTCAATTTTCTCCGTCTTACACCTCAGTCACTTCTGGCACTCACTGAAAATAACAAAAGGACTCAATTCACTGAAACTACCAACATTGCTTCCCGAGAGATCAATGATGACACTGAAAAATTTCATCGTTTTAGCATAAAGTGTACCAGGTGATAATTGAAAATGTGTGTGTTCCACCATTATAATCACAAAAAATATATCAGCCATTTACTCTTCTATGTGCGAAAAGAAATAATAGCAGATTTAATTAAAGAGTATCAGTCGATTAATCTATTCCCACAAACTTCAACCCTAAAAGTTTCATTTAGGAAGTAGTGCGTTTAACACACATCATAAAGAAAAGCCTATATGAATTGAACTGCCAGAGTTTATATGTTGGGAGTCAAAGTGAGGAGACAGAATTGCAAACCATTTGCCACAAAAAGAGAAGAGAACATCTGCCAAGTAACCAGTCACTACAACGAGCAAGCGGGAAGTTAACTTTTATTTATTATTGTGTTCTACCAGCCCTTCCGTGCAATACACTGCTCATATGAACTGAATGCCTTTGGCGAATACATTCATATATATTTTAGTCTCTTTTTAATCGCATCACCGTACGAACATACAGGCGACGCATTGCTGTATGTATTTCTTGCTTGTCGTATGAATCCTGCGTCCCTTTTTAATAGGAAGCATAAATAATGCTGCAAATATATATTCACAGTAGAGGAATGGCTTAATAAAAGAACAAATAACATGCATAGCAAAAAAGATATGCCAGGAAAAGCGGTGAATTTGGCATCTGACTGTTTTAAAAATACATGTCAAATGTAAATTAAGTGGTTGAATAAGGAAGGTTTATAATTTGGTAGTGCAAAAGCCATATACATACAAATGCAAAACAGTATCTGTTCGTCATATGACCCACACTGATAGTTGTTTTTACTGTATCACTTTTAATGAAAAAAGTAAATCAGATTCTAAGATAACCACTAAACCAGAAAATACAAAAGTACCAAACGTCGCCCCTATGCCAGTGATACATATCAATTAACAGTAACATATTGTGACTTTGTGGGTTCGTAGAATTAGAAATCCAATGTGCATAAATTCTAAATTTATTCTAAATTTATTTCCGTATAAATAAACTGATCAATTCTCACTTAACAACATTACGTCGCATACACACCACAATCTACCAAGGACGATGACAATAACAAACAACGTTCTGATCAGCTCTCGTTACAACACTCTCAGCTGTTCTCTGCTTACCTCTCGCTGTTTTACAACTGTCTGCTGGCGTGTCACAATCTCTTATATATCTCATTGACAAATTCGAGATATTTACGGAATAAACATGAATTCGAATTCAGTAGAAGATTCCGGGCTGTAAGGCCATGGTCCACTGGGTTTCTTTATATCTCTCCCAGAGGTTTCGCTTACAACTGTGGTAAGCGCCATCAGGGGCGTAGAAAAGTCCTCCTTATACTCTTTCTAGCTACTCAGTAAAAAGCGCCCAAAAATGTTAAAAGCGCCCATACTCAGAATAATAGGAGCTTACATATGGATCAGCAACGCCAGATAAGTATTCGAACATATTTATTAAAATAATGAACTAATGAGTATAATTTAGAATAATTCTAATTTAAGGGATATAATAATAAAGGATAGCAATATTAAGCAAAGGAATTTTAAAGTAAGCGATAGCGCACGCGTACAGACAAACACACACACAATGATATTTGAAATCAAGAACAACAATTAGCGTTTTTTATTTCATGCGTTGGTCCCTCATTTGTTCTCTGTAGTGTGGTCCCCTTTAGAGTCTGCATAGGCAAACCTTCTGCCAACTGCGCTCTCCGGGTCAATCTAACCTCAACGGGAGAAAAACTTGTAAGGGACATATTATACCTTGCAACAGAATATTATGGAAAATGAATGATGCAAGATGCTGATTAGTTTCTCAGCTTTGGTGGCATTCTAGTAGAAATCTTGTAGATGCCTTGGAGCTCTGGAGAAGTGAATCTTACCTCCGGTCGCAGTCTCGGAGTAAATGTTGCTGCAGTTGTTGGCAAATGAACAACAATTCTCCTCTTTGAAATATTGTGGTAACAATTGTTGTTGCATCGATGAACTTTATATCTCTGGTACACACTTCTAGTGCAACACAAATGTATTCACAACTTAACGTTTTCTTCACGATCGCAGAAGACCCAAAAACACGTCACAACTAACAAAACCGTTGTTTGCAAAGTGACGCCAAGCTATCTGATTATTCTGGTTTCTAGAACAACTGTTATGTGTTTCAAATGGGAAGGTGTTTGTCCTTGAGCGCTACTAGGTGAGCAACCAATCATGTCCTGCGGTGTTGTATTGCATTCCCGCTAAGTGGAGTGTGAGGAGCGCCAACCTAATCAATCTGTATGAAATACTACTCGCGCGAAGACAAAATTTCAGATTTCGCCAAAGCTGATCCACTTGGAAGGTAGAGAGTTATGTATCTAACTTAACCATGAAACCCCTATACTTTTAGCTCAAATAGTTTTTCTAATACAAATAAATAAAGCACTATTACCTCCATTATAACAATAAATCGCGATGTAAGCATTGTATGAATGTAATTATTGGTTGGCATGTATGCGTGTACATATATTTGCAATTACTCAGAACTGAAACCAAAATGTTTGACATAACGTGAAAAAAGAATTACTTTGAATAAGACAATTCGAGCGAGAGGAAACAAACTTCCTGCTGCCCTGGCAGAACGTGTCTGGTCACATTATATTTATGTTTATGAATGGTTCGTAATCTCTGTTTATTTCAAACTGGTTGGTGTGTATGTATGTACATATACTTTTCATTACTCAGTACTGAAATTTAAACCTCTGCATGACGTGATAAAAGAATTACTGTCAATAAATCAATGTGCTAAATTCGAGATAGAGCAAACACTCCATTTCCTGTTAGCCTCTGGAATGCTGTGTGCTTATGTTTATGAATGAATGCTGTATAAGAAGTCTTTATTTACTCTGGAGAGTTCAGATCAATATCATCCAGTTGTTCTTTACACAACAGTAGAGTAGGAGTTAAATAGTGCAAAGGCTTCTTGCGGTGAATTTAGTGGCGAGTCAAAAAGGCAATTATTGTGACGTCAGGCTCGAAGTACTATTTTTAAGTGGTACACGTTCTTAAAAACATAAATCAGCTCTATTTCAAACATGCTCAACGGCTTAATGCTGAAGCGTGTGGTGTAGGTAAAACAAGTGTGTCCCGCA
Source organism: Mantis religiosa (assembly GCA_030765055.1). NCBI lineage: Eukaryota > Metazoa > Arthropoda > Insecta > Mantodea > Mantidae > Mantis > Mantis religiosa. The sequence continues at coordinate 68,050,880 of CM060953.1, read as the reverse complement.
TTTGGATTAGAAAAGCAGGTAATTCATAAACTATAATTATAGTTATAGTGTTTAAAAATATACATAATTTTCGAAAATGATTTTTCCAATATTGCTTTTGGCAACTGCATCATTGTAAAAGTTTGTAACATATAATTCGCTTACCCTTACGTCTGCGCCAAGCAGACGTGCATGCTGTATGAGTGTGCGAGAGAGAGGGAAATATAAAAAGATTGAGGTAACAAGCTGGCTACGCTGAGTGTGAAACGGCATCTGATTATCTGGACTCCAGAACCATTCCCATTTGAAACACGTAATAAATTACTTCTATTTTATCGATCCACGAAGCCACATTAAATAATTACATTATTGTAATTAGCAATAACAATAATATTATGTAACATTTAACATGCGTTGTATCATTTCGTGGCCTAACCAATTTCACATTTCCTATTTTGTATGAATTACTTTTTATAGAACAATTCAAAATAAATTATTAAAATTTAAAACGCATTAAATAACCGTAACAACCAAAATTTTTATGAATGAGAAATTTCACCCTCTTTCTGAAGTTATACATCGTAGATATGCACGGTGGGATATGTTGTTGATTTCAGGGGCGGTACAGCTTTCGATCAATTCCGATTTGTGGTTTTTTGTGTGTAGTGGTGTATATTTATTTCTCAAAATATGTACGTTCTGATCATCCTTGTCTGAAACAGCATTATTGTTTAGGCAAAACCGAAAACTAATTTTATTTTCATCGCACTATACTACTGCTGATACGTAACACTGTCATCGATTGGAGCTGGAAACGAGAATGCAAGTTATGCAGCCTAAACACGCTTAAAAATTAACATTATGATATGATCCGATATGATATATTTACTTTGCATATTCCACAATTTTACAATTTACAACTTTTGGCTACATTTATTTGTCGTTACCTTGTTGCTCCCTTGGCTTGCATGACACCCTGGTCTTTTGCTCTGCCAGGTAGCTCTTCACCTCCATACCTCCTTGATTACTTAATTAGTGCCTTTCTTCCTCCTCTCACTTTCTTACATTTTTTACATTTCTGGCTCATTTTTCTTTTATTTTCTGCAAGAACTCACCAATACTTCTTACCTTCTTTGCCTCCTTTACCGTTAAAATTTTTATAGCTACTATCCTCTTCTCTACTTTCTCCCATTTTTCCTCCCAAACCTTTTTTCTCTCCATATTGGAATCTCCTCGCATTCTGTTACAGAGTGTTCTTGCTTTCTTTCCCTCCCACAAAATTCGCAAATTCCCTTTTCCCTACCTCTTATCTCTATTAGAAATATTATTCCTGTTCTCATCCATGCTAACCCTTCTCTCTCTTGCCTATTGCAGTAATCTACATATGTTTCTCGTCCCCAACTTCTTTTTATTTGCTTGTAGAATTGTAATGATTTCATATTTTCGCCATATTTCTATATTTCCCCGTCTTTCTATATCTTCTATTTTCCATTTTACTAATTTACACACATCGCAAGTATTCCTTTACTCTAATCTCCATATATCTCCCATTCCTATTTTATCATAACTCCTATGTCTGCCCACCAACTATTTGAGTTCTCTAATCTTTTTTGCTCTCTCATGCATAATTTCATAATTTTCCCTTCTTTTTTAACCAAACACCTATACTAAAATTTTATTATTCTTTCCATTATTATTCCATTTCTTCTTGTCTTTCCTAATTCTACTAAAGCTACTTCCCTAGATGCTGACCTTGGTAAGCCTAGTAGCTCTTTACAAAACCTTCTGTAGTTTTGGTCCACCGTTTTGTTTACCTCTGTGTGCCCCCATCCCCAGATCTCCACAGCAAATAACATTTTGGATTCAACTAGTGCTTCGTGCATTCTTTCTATTTGGTTGTCATTTCTAGTTGATATTTGCATATTCTTATTCCATTCATTGCAACCCTTCCGTTTGCTTCAATTTTTCTCCTGTGTGCTCCAAACTTTCCACTGTTATTCAACCTTACTCCTAGTTATTTAAATTCATTGACTACTTCTACCCTTTTGCCATTTAGTACCCATTTTTCACCCTTTTTTAGTTCAACTCCCTTCTTGAAGATCATAACTTTCAGAGTAATGCACTATTCAAGTAAAGCATAAAGCAATTTCGTCCTCCTTAAACTTAAGTTTTGTGAATGACATGTGTTACGTATAATTCAGTTTTTATTTGATTATTAACAGTCCTATTAGCATCACATACTCATTATATCATTACTATATAGTAATATATTTCAGAATATAAATTGGTGTTCACAGAAATAACCTTTTAATACTATTATAGGTATGTGGTTAGTACTGCATCACTGCTAAATTGTAGTATATGCCATAAATTTTACTCTTAAAGGGTGAAGTTTCTCAATAGCACAGCTACGTGGGCTGTTCAATAAAGAATAATAATAATTTTCTTACGGTTATAATTTTTCTCCCTAAAATTCAATCTTATTATATTCTGTTAACTTAATGTGAAACAAACACGCCTTAGTAGTTTCATTGTTGGTACTCCTGGTTCCCACCTGTGAGAATTGGGCAACTTCACACATGTTCAGTATCGCCTACCGCTGCAATGGAGGTAACATGCAGTTAAAGTTGATGTTAGAGGAAGATCCGGAGTATCTTACAAACGTAATCGCTGCTGATAAAACTTGGCTATATGATTTTGATCCTGAGAGCAAACAGCAAATCCCATTGACGAAATCTCCTTCACCACTAACCACCAAAAAAGCAAAAGTAGCTGCTTCTGCTGGAAAGTTGTGGTCATCTTATTCTTTGATATTTATGGAATGGTTTATCAGGATGTTGTACCTGCACACACATATCAGTAACTGGAGAATACTAAAGGGATGTGCTGAAAACATTGAAAATCCATATCAGGCACAAAAGACCACATTTCCATGAAGCAGGCCGGATGCTGCACCACGATATTAGTGGGCGGCCGCATATTGCCAATATTGTTGCTGAATATCTTGCAAAAATCAAGTGAAAGTGAATCCCTTACCCTCCCTATAGTCCGGATTTAGCCCAATGTGACTTTTTTCTATTTTCTAACTTAAAGAAACGCCTTCGTCGGAGTCATTATCCATCATCAGAAGCACAGAAGTAGTGGTGAAGGCTGCAGAGGCAATTTTGAAGGATCTCTCAAGAATTGTTTCCAGCATGTCTTTGAAGACTGGCAGAAACGCTGGGACAGGTGCATCGCTTTTAGGCGAGACTATTTTGAGAAGAACAATCAAAATTATGAGGATGAGTAAGGGTACGTTGTCAAAAAAATATGAGATCATTCTTTATTGAACAGCCCTCGTATTTTAAATGAAGCCACACAGTGAAAAAGCTATAGATATATCGTATTTTATTATCCCTGACGTTGAAGTTTCTGTTGGAACCTCTAGATGCTTAGTATGTTATAGTTTTCATATCAAATGTAATTATATTGTAACTTTTTATTCTGATAGGTTACTCTAAATATATTTTAAATAGAACTGGCACCGGTTTAAATGACAATGCGATAATAGTAACAAAAGATTATTTATGTTGTTTTGCTCTTTCGAGTTTTCTTCCTTTTCTCAATCTATTTCAAAATATTTACAAAACTTAGTTAAGAGACAAAATGTTTAAGATAATAGAATGACAAATAGAATGTTACTTCTTGAATTCTTCTGGGAATAACGTATCAAGTATAGTTCATTCTGAATAACTTTTGTACACACAATGATTGACCAAAAATATGACCGTTTAAAAATTTAAATTATAAATCATTAGGTTTCTGTACGCTACATTTTTGAGACACTAAAATTTCCAATAACTTTATCACTTTAATTTTCAAATATTCGTATTTTTGAGTGCTAGGTCACTACACATTTAATCTAGCACACTATAAGTTTTTAGTTTTTAAAGATCTGACTATACTCTAACAATATGTGTAGCAAAACCGTTTATAAAATGGTGTATATTTTATAAGCTTTTGTAATAACAGTTTAGAAGAACGAATAGAGAAAGCTATGCGAATGTAGCACATTCGTGTTTTTATGTTAGAATTTACAAGTAAACAAACGAAGACGTAATAATTAGATTTTATTGAGACGAACTTTTAGCTAAAATAAAAGTACATATTCCCTCAGTAAGTATTAAATGATTTTCACCAAGCTGAGAATTTGGCGTTATAGGTAGTTGAATACGCTTAAGAGTCACTTTGTCTAAGCATTTTGGTACAACTATTTCCTAGCGCTTTTATGTGTTCCTCTCTGTTTTAATCATGGTAATATTTTCTTTGCCGTCATTCATTTGAGTTTAAAATAGAGCAAGTGTCTTTTGTGCACAGGTGATTTCTTGTTTTATTTTTCCTGCTTTTTAGCAGAAAGAGAATTTGCAAGTGAATGGAATACATTGCACATGTTTTTTGTTCTCATTCGCTAGACGCTGTGTTGTATTTGTTTGTGTACTTACCCTTTGTGTCCCGGATTTACATTTCAAGCATGTGTTAAACCAAGTTTCCAATTAGCTCATAGAGTACAGTGGTGTTCAAAAGCAATGAGAGTAAAATAATACGCGAAACTGTCTTTAAATGCTAAAATCTGCTTCAAAGACTAATTTTTATACTTAGCCAAGTAGCTTCACGTACGCGGTCGACGAAGTGTTAAATCGAATTTAATTCATGACTGCCTTTCCTAGCTCGGATGAAACTCCAAGGTTTAAACTACTGTGCTTGGAGAGACTTGATCCTACCATAGCCCCTAAATAGCAAAGTAATTCTTTGGGATTTTGGTTTTTAGATGATAAATGCTAATAAACCTTCAGTTCCTTACGTAGTGTGCTTAGGAATTAGCGAGCACCACTGTTGACTTCCTGTTTGGAACCCGGTGAAAATATTAACTTAAGTTTCTGTAAACCTTTCCTATTCTCTCGCGCTGCTAAAACAGAGCACAAAGTACAGTCCTTAGTTATTTTAATGCTGACTAAAACTGTAGTTGAATCTAAGTGTAATTTAGTGGTGCAGAGCTCATTGTAATGTCCATTTGGATATTGATCTTTTGGATATGTGGAGAAAAGGTTTTCAATTAATACATAGTACTTAGCTTTGACTTCAGTTATCTGCTATCTGTTAAGATTTTCGCTATTCAAGGCAGCTTCACATAGCTAATAAAATTTCATTAAATATTTCACAATCCTTCGAATAGATAGAAGTACGAAATTGTGCATTATTTTTCCGTCGTAAAGTAAATTAATTTGAGTTATAAATGATCGTTTATAAAAAGCAAGTAATTAATTTTTAACTTCAAATTTACATATGAAGTACCATATATTTATTAAAATGATGCAAAATTTTAAAGAACATAATTTTTTCCAAAGCTATAAAGAAGTAAGAGGAGTTCCTTCCAATCAAAATACAATTATTTGCCATACCCATAATTATTCAAAATGCCATAGTAAAGTTTATCCTTTTAACGTAAATAAAACTTTGAAAGTCGTGTGTTAGATTAATTTAAATATATAATTCGCATATTAATATTTTAACTAAAACGGCTAAAGTTATTCTAAGATGTAACGAAAAATTTATAAAATCGCTTATGTGCACCATAAATGTAAGTTATTTAATTTATCGTAGAGTTGTGTAATCCTTACTAACAATGGTAAAGAAGCAAATGAAGTATAAATTAGTTATATACATCCCATGTTTAAATTTGTGCACGTGATATGATTTTGCATTGTGTTATTTGAAGTGAAATATATTGGGTTTCTATTATTTACTTAAATTTTGCAGATATATACATCACATACTGTTATTATATATGGCCAGGAATTATTAGTTTTGATAGTTTATAGGTTAGAGTTCTTCAATATGGTCTGCTCTTAGCATGCAGCGAGGGTATGCATTTTACTACTGGGAATTTATCTCTTTAACCGGCTTAAATCTACTCCTAATGGAAGAAAGAGTAACAATAATAGTAGTATTTGTGTACACGCAGCACATATATAATTGGTCAGTAGTGATGTCTGAATGTCGGAAGTGTAGTTATTCTTCTCGCCGGCTATAGATAAAGCATGTTGTAAAGGTGGTTCACCAGTTTCGGACTCCCATTGCAGTTTCGACTCAAAGTGGCTATCTCTATTTCCTTGCACTATTAAGTGTAACAATAATATATAGCCGTGTAAGAGTGGAAAATTTGTAGTTGGAAAACAAGGAAATTTGAGGGTACTATTCAGTGTACCCGTGCATTTCATACATTTGAAGTACTAAGTAAAAGAGTAGAAGTAATTTGTGAAAAATGAATCCAATAGCACGGAAGTAATACAAGTATTACTATAAAATGTAATAATTTGCTGCAAGCTTCACTTATCTTTTTTGCAAAGATAAAGGGAAATAATGGTGCAATTAAATGTATTGAAGTCCTGAGAACTGTGAGGAATTTATGCTTTTTAAAAAAAGAAACGTAAGTGAAGCTTGTAAGAAATTGTTTTATGGTATTGTAATAAATATAATATTTATACGAATATAAAACTGATTAATAAGAGCAGCTGAAAATGTCTCTATTAGATTGATCACGAAATTAACCTTGGTAAGTTTAAAAGAAATCAGTAAGTTGTAGCTCAAATTTAACTGATACATAAAATAAGGGCGGTAAAAGAAGGAAGTAAATATTCAGGTAAGATTTAAATGGTAAAATTAATTAGAAGATATGATTACATTTCATGACTCAATAATACAGCTAAATATGGAACACGCTTGGATTGCGTAGGTATTAGGTTTTGTACGTAGGGAAGTCGACTTTCAATTCTAACGGCACCAAGGAGAACTGAATAAAAAAGTTTTCGCCAAGAGGCATTTCCGATATATCCTCTCTGGGCTATCACCTTCCACCATGCCGCATAACCCGGTCTCAGTTTTTCACTTTCACTCTCTTATTCACTTTTTGTCACTTTTGTCACTAGTATTATAAAAAATTTCTGAAAACCAAGGAAGTGTTTAAACACATATTTATTGTTACAATTTAATTAAATAAATATTCCCTTAAAATTGGATTAACGTAGATACTGCAGTAATTTCAGAACATTACGACAGAATCAAAGTCAAAAATATGAGTTCTTTTACCCCAATTCATGCATTATACTGTCTATGCAACCAGAAGTATAGAAAGTTCTTTTTTTTCGTTTTGTTATCGCTATACAATTAAAACCTTAAACTAACGAAAAAAGAAAAAAATATATATAGATCAAATTGAAAAATAAAACTGCGTGTCACTAAAACAGAATAAAAATTAAACAGGGCTACTTCTGTTCTGTTTGCTGTTTTCATTTAAAGATTGACGTTAATAAACTGCAGACTAATAAGAACTCGGGTGTCGCTTTAGAGAATGAACTCAATCGCTTCAGAATTTCCATTTCCAAACTGAGCTAACATTCCACCCCTCTTAGTGCTTGTCAAAAGCAGGTAGGGTAGAGTATGTATTGAATTTCACTTAGATACTCCCTATCGACATTTATCCAAAATAAACGACAATTTCATGTCCCCTGAAACATTAACAAATAGTCTTATAAAACGATGTTTGTTTGTGTTTGTTTCAGGAGTTTGTTTCACTGTTTAAGGATACACGATCAAGATTTCCAATAAATTACAGCAACCTCAATTGGACCACGGAGAAAAACATTTATTTCATATTTTCTTAAAACGATTGAGTAAGAACATTTATCAGAGTTTTATTAATTCCAACATCTTTATGATTACTTCCATAACGAAGAATAATTGTATGAAATTTAATTATTAATATATTTAATGGAGAATTCATATGAAATAATTTAATTATAACTCCTTTATTAATAAACGTTGCACGTGTCCCATTCCATTGATGGTTAAGGCACGGAGGATTTATAAAAATATGTATTGAGAAATCACATAGAAAACTAATAATTCTAATCATAAATTTTCAGTGAATATTCTAAGTTTCCGTTATACCACAGAAAGAGAGAGGAGAGATTGTTGACAAAACTCTTTTAAAAAATGTTTGTTAAAATATCCAATTCCAGTCAACAACGAGGTGCGTTCAAATTTTAGCATCTCCTATTTGTTTTTCAGGACTGACGCTTCTGGGTTTTTTCCCTTCTAAATACGCGTGGACTGTTTGTGATTGCGTGGCATAGATGGCAGCACTGTACTGTGCATAGAGCTGTAGTGGCAGGGAATAGAGTAAGGACTGTTTTTGGTACTTAAAATGGTGACGTTTTCATTGCAAGAACAGCGTGCAATTATTCATTTTCTCCATTTTTGTGGTGAGACACCTATTGAAATTCATCGCCAGTTGAGTGAGGCATGTGGTGATGGTACAATGGATGTGTCTAATGTGTGTTACTGGGTGCGACAGTTCGATGAAGGCAGAACATCGTATGACAACAAACCAAGACATTCACGACCTCGCACCAGCCGGTTTGACGACATCTAGCGAGTGGAGAACGTTGTTTTGAAGGATCGCCTATTGAACGTTGTAGATATCACCTCCAAAATTGCTATTTCTGTGAGATCTGTGGACACAATCCTGCATAAACGTCTGAAAATGCTCAATATGCGAGCCTCCAAAACAACGTTCTCCACTGGTGTGGGGCCGTGACTGTCTTGATTTGTTGTCACATGATGTTCTGCCTTCATTGAACTGTCGCACCCAGGAATGTACATTAGACACATTCATGGTACCATCACCACATGCCTCACTCAACTAGCGATGAATTTCAATAGTTATCATTTCACGCCGTTATTGCAATGAAAACGTCACAACTTTAAGTATAAAAATAGCCCCAACTCTATTCGCTACAACTAGAGTTCTATGCACTGTACAGTTCTGCCATCTCTCTCATGCATTCACAAAGAATCCACGTTTAAGCTTTTTTATAGTAATAAGAACAGCTGTTTCTATCTGGTCCTAGTTTAGGTGTTATAACTTGAACGCACTTCGTAAAAGCTTTCGTACAATTAGCCATTCATAAAATAATTGATGTTATTCATTTTAACTTTGCAGCAATTTTTAAAAATTTACCTTATGTACTGCTTTTTTTCTCTCCCTCTCAGTGTGGTGGTAGAACATGCAAGAGGCTTTGAGCTCGTATTTCGGACTGGGTGTGTTAACGTGAAAGATGAATGTCGAGTAACTCTAAGCTTTATGGACCCAGGGCTACTTTGAACATCATTCCATCCATTTAATTCATCGTTGGATGTGACTTACGTTAGAGGGCGTTAATTAAAAAGAGAAAAGGAACAGGCGTATGCAGAATAGTTGAGTTTCGTATGAACCTCCCATTTTATGGCGTGTGTACGGTCTTAATACTTATTGAAACATTTTTCCGTTTCTCATGATGAAAAGGCAGTGGATAAAAAAATTATGAATGGTCTAGTGGATGTAAATAATGAAACACAGTACACAAATAAAACTTGCATTGTGACAACAGATTTTTAAACGACTTGTTGCCATAAATAGTGCCATGTGTTTAAAAATAGTGTTATTTTTAATTTTTAGGTTGGCTATCAGACCAATTATAAAAGTTATAATAAAATAGCAAAATAACGATTTATACAAAAAACCACACAAGAGTTCCACATATTTACATTTGAAGTTTTCTTCTGCTATGGTTAACAATATACAATTCAAGACTGAGAAGTCTTTATAGGATTTTAACGGAATATTTAATATATATTGTCGCGGCAAAAAAGCACGGAAGTTTCGGTGCCGAGAGAGAAGCGCTGTTTGTGTACACAAAAGAGACTGCAGATAATGACAACAGACGGATAGGTTTCATGTAAATAACGAGCTTGCATAAGCAGATAAACATAGCGTTTGAGATAAAAGACTTACCGAAACAAACAAACAGAGATAAATGGAAATTTCTGGTAACATCTTGATTATCCGGTTTCTTTATTGTTCTGGAAATATCTCGAATTTAGGAATGAGGTATTTAAGGAAGTGCCGACTCGCCAAGAGTGAGTGAGTCGCGAGAGGTAAGCAGAGAACAGCTGAAAACTGAACGCTGTTGTTATTGTCATCGACCTTGGAATATTGCGTTGTGATATGTGATGTAATTTTGCTGCTACAGAGTGTATGTCTACGCAAATAGAGAACATTTAGAATTTCGGCAAATTGGACTTTTAATTCTACGAACCCACAAAGTCACAATATTTTATATCCCATACAAATATTTTATACATTGTTTAGAAAAGCTATTTTTAGAAACTAAAAGTATCTGTGTATTTGGAGTGCTTTTGAGTGACAGAAAGTTTCTTATAAGTATTAATTTATCATGTATGAAAGGTTATGGACTTAAAAACTAAGTTTGGCATTTATTTATTTATTATCCAATTCTTTTTATTCCTATTTTACCCAAAGGTATATTAGGAATATAGTTTAAAAACTTATCAATATAATACAATGTACAAAAACATAACAAATTTGATATCAAGCTGACAAACAGTAAACATCAAGATGAATCATTTAGCTTAAGAAATATTTTGTTTAAGAAAGCCATGAAATATTGATAAGCTTTGTAATTCATCAGAATATGTGTAAGTGGTTTTGAGAAAGTGTAACCTAAGGATTGAAGCAATAATTCAAGTTCGTATCTTTCAAAACAGAAAAACGGGCAATCAAATAAAATGTGAGGGACATTTTGAAGATGATTTCCACAAATATAATGAGGTGTGGATTTGATTTTGAATCGAAATAAGTAAGCTGAAAATTTGCCATGTCCAGTTAAGAATTGAGTGAGAACATAGTTAGGATTAACAAATTTACATTTATGTCTGTCAGAAATTGTTTTTAAATATAAATCCTTAACAAAGCACCACAATCACTTTTTAACCAGTATTCATTCCAGTCGTTGATGATAATCTCCTTTAATGTTTGGCTCACATAAGAAATGGGGCATAGAGTGTATGTCTCTGAAGTAGCAGCTCTCTTTGTAAGCTCATCTGCACGTTCATTTCTGGCAATCCCTACGTGTCATCTGACCCATTTAATACACAGATGAGAACTACATAATAATTGACTTCTTATTTCAGCTGCAATAGGACTGCTGTTTTTCGTATCTTTCAAAGTTACAACTGCTGCTTTTGAGTCACTGTAAAGGCGAGCAGTGCATTGTAAGTTGTTGCACAATTTCACTGCTTCACGAATTTCTAGTAAGTCAGCTTGAAAAACTGAACACTCCTTGGAAAGTCTGAACATGGAAGAATGACATTCTATGGAGCGATAGTGTAAATGGAGTACTGGTGGTATTCTGCTGCACAATCTTCAAGAATACTAGAGACACCGGTGGCTGGATGAGAAGCTTGTTTAACTGGTTGTGCAAGTTGCAGTTGTGAAATATGTTGTGGCAGGTCTCGGCCATTTCTAATGTTGCTGATATTTGCCTTATATACACCAGTAAGAAGGATGGGTTCAATATTAGCAACAATGAGCGCTGCTGGAGTGGAGATGGTGCGGTATCCTCTGATGATTCTTAAGATGTATCCACACTGTATCTGTAATAATTTAGTAATTTAGTTTGTTAAGTTTGGCATTTGTCACCATAAATACATCTCTATATTGTGTATGTATGAAACACAATCATCATCTTCCTGATAGCAATATGGGTATATAAAGTAAAAAAGAAGCGTTGGTTGCTACTGTAAGATATCTGCTCCCCATATATTGGTACCCCCATGTTCTAAATTCTATAGCATATATGCTGTCCTTTTAAAGTCATGAATATTCCCTTATTGGTTGCAAACAATGAAAGTGCCAGGTGTAATAACTCTCAACGGGAATATGCAGTACCGTAATGATATGCAAAAGTCTATGCACATGTTTAGAATCGTAACTAAAGCAGGCAACTGCAGTGGAAAAGCAAACCTCAGTAATGGACCAATTAAAGTTCAACAGAAGTTTATAAAACGCACCGTCGGATGTATATGATTTTCGGTGAGATTAAGCTAATGTGTCATTTTGCAGGTTGTATGAATGACCATTACCAGATCTCTAGATTTCTGTATACAAGCAAACCGCAAATTACATTCTTGCGTGTAAGCTTTAGGAATCCTCCCTCCCGTCAAACAAACTCTCTGTAACTGCGATCCTTGTTCCCATGTCTCACAAAATGACTAGCAATTGGTGCACCTTTGCAAATATGTTGCAACTATTTTTAATAGAATACAGGAAACATGGCTGTTATACTAAAGGAATGCCTCAGTTCCACAGTTTCATTGATTGGTAGTTAAAACATGCTTAAAGCAATAACTCCTGTTAGGTTGTCGATGTAGTTTTATATCACCATGCACAAGGAAAGACGAAAGGCGAAAGTCGAAATATAAGTTTTATGTTTAGCAATCCCTTCTAAAGAACGAGAAAAATAAGATTCAATAAGCTCATTATTTCAGGAATAGAATAAAATAACATCAGCATTTGATTTGTTGATTTTCATAACATACAGAAAGAATAATTCGTTTTATGTTACCAGAACTGTAACCTGCTTTAAAAATCAGAGATTTTATTTATGACACTCTTTCACTGCTGAGATTCTCATTGTTTCATTCTATATTGGGCATCTGTAATATATCACATAACAATTTCATTAAACATTTTCATATTTGTTGTTTAAAGACGTTTACCAAATGTAGTATATATAAATTTGGGTACTTATCTTCAGTGGCTGCTTTGAAATTCGCCTTCCTCTATTTAATTAGTTGGTGAAATTACGGTTAGCAAGAAATATAAATCATCTTATAGCATTCTTTTAACATTTTTGAAGCTGAATTTATCCTCAACCTTCAATTCAGACGTTGTAGCAAAAGTTGTTTTACGTGTGTGCACGCGATGTCGTCCCGCGTTGCGGCCGGGGTCGTACACTTCAGCCCTCCGGGATGACGATGATAAAGCAGCAGGTTTCTTACTTCTCCTAGATCCTATCTGGCACTCCGATGTATCGATGGATCTAAAATATCGCCGGATCTGCTTCAGTCTGAGCTATAAAAATTCTTAGTCTTTAGGCTTGGTCGGGAGTGGAAGAATAATTTTTAATAAACTTTGAAATAAATCAATTTAATTTGAACACTCTGTTTTACTTTTATAAAACACTTTACAGATGACTTGTATAACATAGTTACAATCTCAGGGAATCTAATATAGCTCTTTTTATAAAGTTTATTCGCGACACCGATCAAAAGACGCCATCTTTCCAAACTTTTCTCCCAAAATTATTGATTTTTCCTTTTCTCGTTGCCATCACTACCAATCAAACTTAATTTTACTGGTACACGTCACACATTACATAATCTCATTTCTAAAACTACCAATGATAAAACATCACGTTATATCACTTACATGGTACATTATTTCATGACCCACTGAATTTTAACACTTTCCTTTCTTATTCATTTTAACTTGCCCATATCGATTCTTTAATCATTAAACATATTTGAACAACTTTACAACTCTTTGGGCCTAAATGAAAACAACCGTTACCACATGATGTCAAAGAAGAGCGCATTCATAATATTCTTTTGTTCTGGTGACTTCCACCAAGAACACATGGTAAGCATAAAGACTAAGTGTTTATAGTATGAATCCATGTGGTTCTCGATATTAACAAACGCAATGTGAATATCTTTTTCCTCTATTGTTATACAGCGGAGACGGAATGTAAATGCAAATTACAACTAGAAACAGTCTCAACAGGTATCGCATGACATGCTTTTAAAGTTGTCTGTTTATTACGTCTACTGTTGCACTGTGTTGATTTTTCAGGTAGTAGATATCCGCCGTAGTGTACAACAAATTGCACTGTACTTTGTATCAGGTGCTTCCCCAAAATGATACAAAGTTACAGGGTTGGATGTCAGTTTTACTAAATTAGAACTACTAGAATTATATTCTTCTAACGAAAAAGAGCTCCCAGTTACTGAAGCTCAACACCGCACACGGGACAACGAAGGCCTTCGTGACTAATATGGCTTTGGAAGTAGGTTTAAGAGCGTCCCAGAAAAGCGAGTGGATCCAGAGAACAGTGTGCACTAGCAAGATCGGGGTCCCTCACGACTGTAGAACAACACCAATGCACACGCTGGTATGCAACTTCTTATAGCAGATTAAGGTGGGATTCGAAATGAAACTATTCCTTTACAGAAAGGAGCTCCAGGAAACCAGCCAAGTACCAGAGATATTTTTAAATTCACTTCAAACTCCACCAAAATTTTGTAATTCACTGGATTGAATTTAAACTTACTAAATTTAATTAATTAATGTGATCTTTTAGATCAAAAAGGTTTACTAAAATCATCCAACTAGACTAATAATTAAGATATATTAAATGTTATTCCAATTCCTATCATACCCTCAAAACCCCTCCGTACCGTCGGACAATGATTCTGCAAGTCTGGAACCTATGAGAATTAAACAGCTGAAAGCAATTGATTGACAGAAAATTCTACTTAAAATCTCCTTAGAAAGATGTATAAATAAATTAAACGTATATTAATATGTAACTAATAAAGCCTTGAATTGGATTTAAGTCATTAAAATAAAAGTAGGAGCTATGTGAAAACTAAAGTAATATTTTTAACTACTAGAATATAAATTATAGCTGTTAACTATAGATGAAGTTTATCAAGGTAAATACTATACTGTCACCCGAACGTTGGAACTCCCTATAGAACCGGCCGGCGGCAGCAGCAGGGATGCAGGCGTTTGGACACGCCCACTCATTTGTCTTATAGCGGTAAGGAGGGGTGGCTGGAAAAACATTACTGTGCCGTCTCTTTCCCCTCTCCTTGATTTCTTGAACCTACGGGATATTTCATCTAATCCGGAACATTCTAGATTGGCCAGTTGGTCTTATATAAGCAACGCGTCGGGCTGGAGAAGAGTCAGTTCTTGGTGAGCAGCTGTGAGGAGCGCCCAGCGAGGGGACGGACTGCGTACGTGCGTCGGAGGAGTTTACGTAATTGTGAGTGCAAGTGGAACTGCAACGGACGAACTGGTGAATCGTAATTGTGTGGATTGCGTAATTCTGTGTAACTGGCAAGTGTTCAACTTAAGTCGGTGGAAATAAAGAACATCTTTGAGTGGTGCAATTTGACTTTTCATTTCACGAACCCACAAAGTCACAATACTAACTTGAATGAAATAACAATGAAGTAAATGGAAAGTTAGAATTATTCACAAAAATTAAATGCATAGCTGGGATTTGAACCATGGATCTTCCGTTCTCCGTCGTGCTTCTCATAATAATTGAACTACCATGGCCAAAGTGCCAGCACGACATTAAATTCCCCGACTGACCTGTGGAAACCATTAGGAATTGAATTGATGATTTAGACAACTACCTTAATAGTGATTTACTGCGCTGTACGTACTTTAAGGTCCGGGCTTTATAGTTCAGACCACTATTGGTTGGTCAATAGTAGCTCAATGGTTAACAGTAACTGCACAGAGATCGGAGGATCCATGGTTCAAATCCCGGCTATGGCATTGAATTTTACAGTTTGATTCTACCTTTGGCCTACAAACAGCTAGTGTAAAGAACAATTACTTTTCTAATTAGGTAAATTTTAAAGTAATTCTGAATTATTGAAATAATTGTAAAATAACTTACAGTGTACTTATTTAAATAGAAAAATTAATGAAGTAGCATTAGTTTAAGTTTTAAGTACTTCGTACAACGTATACCTGCAGTGTAACTTTTGGCTCCAAGGAAGTATTTAGTTAATAATTTATATTGAGTAGTAATTTTATTCTATTGTTATTCTTTTTTACGTTTTATTTTTTTATCATTTTACTTTATTTGGTTGCCTGTTTTAATATATTTCTGTTATAGTTTAAGGGAAAAGGATACCAGGACGATGACTTTTTTTATTTTTATTCTAACAAATATGATTAGAATACTTTTCCTTCACAAAGTACTAAACCAGAGTTTTCTAGATTTAAACATAATGAATATTTGCAGCAATTTACTTCCTTTTCTTATTCAAATATTAAACCCGGTATTCTTTCAATGTTTCATATTCCAGATATGGTGTTTTTTTTTTTACTTTTTTACCGTAGTTTTTTTTTTTTTTTTTTTTTTTTTTTTTTTTTTTGTTACTTAACTCTTTGTATACGTGCCTTAAGTGATCATTTTAAATATCTCTAAGGAAAGAAAGACTGCTGTACAAATGTATCCTAAGTATTTTTAAATGACTTGAGATGTGATTTGATGTGTATTGTTTTATTTCAAATAATAGAAAGTCTAGAGCCTAGATAGAGTGAGACAACCAGTACTCTATGCTCGCCAGTAAAACTAATTAATGTAATAAAATTTATTAAACACATCTCTAACGTAATAACAGCAGCTCTAAGAAATACAATTACTTTAAGTTAGTTACTCCCATCAGATACTCATGTTCAGAGTAAATGATGGTATATTTTTGTAGAATGGTTTCCTCTGTTTTCTGGGTATGGATAAGTTATTACAGAGAGAAGAATAAAAAACTTGATAATCCTCTGGTTTATATTGAAAGAAACATTCGCAGTTAAAGGTTGTGACTCTTCTTCAGAATGTAATCTAAAAGATGTTCTGAGATAATCAGGGCTATATCCCAAGCTAATTTAGAAGAACGCAATATAAAAAATGACGAAACAGGGATTTAATCAGTGAAAGAGATTTTGCAGGTGTTTCTGCTTTTTGTGAGATGACATGCCTGGCTTATAGAGAGGAGGATTATTATCTCTCGCATTTTAAATACACATTGGCAACTAAAACCATCGAGGTTCTTGGAAAAGAAATCTCGCAAAAACTCCCCCTCCCATGTCTAAAGAGAAATATATAAGCGGAAAGAGCTTCAGTTCCCTAAGGTAATGTCTGAATAAACTGGGAATTTTCATTTATAATGTATACCTACTTGCTGCTTCAAATTAGTTCTTGCATAAAAAGTAAATTAAATAACCCATTTTCGCTTTTAGAGGGATATTCGTTTCTTTGGTTTGCTTTGAGACAGTTGTACATAATTAGTGTGAATTACATTAGTTGGGAAAACGTTTTACTTCATGCAATGCTTCATTCTGATATCTTCTGTCTTATAAACTTAAACTTAATATTTTCCAAAGGGAGACACTTTTGCTAATCAATGAATTAACCAGGCAAATGCAATTAGAAATTTTAGAGGTGTGTAGCAGTAGATATCTCCAGTATGCACTTAGCACCATTCGGGCCCTGAAGGGCCAATTAAGAAGCTACTTGATTGAGAAGTAGCCATCCCTGGTTGAGAAGATTCATATATGTCTGGAGAAGCAGAGGCGCTGACCAAACTGCACACCAAGCACGTTAGCTGTGATGGGCGGAGGTGGGAAGTGCAGCGGCCGAGCATTAAGTCTTGACTGCTACGGCGTGAGGATTGTAGAAATAGATGTCATATGCACATCTTCTTATTTAATATATGCTATTTTATAGTAAATAACTGCTAATATGGGTAAAAGATGCAATACTAAGAAAGAAGTGAAAAAATTATTTATTACAAGAATGGCAAGAAGAGTGGGATAATGCACACGTAAGAAGAAGAGTACATGATCCGAACATTAAAGACAGGCTAAAATTGGAACATATAAAACCAAGAAAAGGATTCTTTTTTATTTTGTTACAGGACATGGCCCATACAATATATATTTAAAAAGAATAGAGAAGAAGGACTCAGACTTATGTGAGCAATGTAACTGTTTAGATTCGCCTGAAAATGTTATTTTTGAGTGCAATAAATATGGTGAACTAGTAGAAGAGGGTCGAAGAAAACTTCAAGGAAAATGTTTATGAAACATCTAAAGAGATGCAGAAGATTATGTACATTTAGAACACATATGTTTGAAATAATATCATTTAAGGCGTTGGAGGAATATATGACCCGCGACAAAATATTTCAAGAAAGAAATGTAAGAAAATTTCAATCTATGAGAAAAGAATATTACTTAAGAGATCGTCGGAGGGAAATAGGACCAAGAGAAACGAAAGATACAGATTACCAGACCTGAAGACCTGATTTAAGACGCCAATTATGGACATCAGAAAGAAGACACAAAGATAGAAAGACCATAGACAGAAAGAGAATACCAGGAGAGAGAAGATATATATGGAGAGTATCAGAGCGGACAGATACAACTGATTATGCAAAAGCGGAGAGATGACCACCCGGATGTCTGTAACTGACGAACCAGCTCCATCTACTGATGCCAGTTCCTTTAGGAGATGGATACCAGTAGGAGGAAGCTTTGGATACCAGTTGCAGAAGAGGAAATTTTAAAACTGTAGGAAACAGTCTTTCGTAGTTTGTTATAAAAACTAAAACTGTAGTAGAAATGTAGATTGATTTATATTGTTGAAGTAGAAGTAAAGTAGAAAAAAGACTGTTTTAGATAGATTATATTTGTAAGGTTACTGAAATCCAGTAACCTTTAGGTTCAGTTATTTCGTTAAGATAGAAAGTAGATTATATCTGCAAAATTTGTAAATTGTTTTGTGAACTCTGATTCAGAAGTTAATAAAGTTAAAAATGAAGTTTGCATAATAAGGTCTGGTATAGATTCCAGAAACCGGGATATTAGATATGCAGAGTTTATTTTATTTATTATATTTTATTTTATTTCATTTTATTTCATTTTATTTCATTTTATTTCATTTTATTTCATTTTATTTCATTTTATTTCATTTCACTTCATTTCACTTCATTTCACTTCATTTTCACTTCATTTTCACTTCATTTTCACTTCATTTTCACTTCATTTTCACTTCATTTTCAGCTCATTTTCACCTCATTTTCACCTCATTTTCACCTCATTTTCACCTCATTTTCACCTCATTTTCACCTCATTTTCACCTCATTTTCACCTCATTTTCACCTCATTTTCACCTCATTTTCACCTCATTTTCACTTCATTTTCACTTCATTTTCACTTATTTTCACTTATTTTCACTTCATTTTCACTTCATTTTCACTTCATTTTCTCTTCATTTTCACTTCATTTTCACTTCATTTTCACTTCATTTTCACTTCATTTTCATTGTTTCCGCCATTATCGTCATTTGTTCTGGCGGGCGCATGAATATTTCACTTGGCGCCGGTTATGCGGCCAGCTGGTCATGTGACTCGCCAGCGCGCATGAAAATAGTCTTCTTCTTCCGTTTTTAGTTGTAGACATGTTGGAGACGTAGAGATATGTGATGTGCTTGGTTGTGTGGCTGCATGCAGCGTTTGTTCCAATGTAAAAACGGTTTTAGTTTATCTCAAATATTAAATGTATTGTTGTCTTCTTCATGATTATTCACATAAGAAATGTAGCGTGTGCAATAAATTTATCTAGTGATACGAATACAGCTCTATCGAGTACAGTCCACAAATCAGTTTCCTTGATTTCTGCTAATATCAAGGTGGTACTCCGAATTAAATTAAGCACGACAGGAACATTCATTTTCATTTTCATTTCCAGTTCCAGTTCCATTTCCAGTTCCATTTCCAGTTCCATTTCCATTTTATTTTTTAGTACATAACAGATGTTCAACACCTATGACCAATTTAGGAGCCAAGTTTAACGAGGTAATGAATCGTGAACTTAAAACCGTGGTTCAAATCTCGGCAGTACCTCCTGCTGCACTGAGGCTTTAGTATGCTTTTCTCAATCTCCATAACTAGTAAATGCCGAGGACACATTCTAACCTCAGGTGTGAAACATTTTCACTCCCCAAAATTTTGAGACGTCAAAAGCATGTAAAAATTAATAGAAATTATATGAGTAAACGCTCCACATTTACTTGTTAATTATTAATTGGTACAATTAAGTTATATAATTATTAGCCGTTCCTACTTCTCAATAATCAAAACCCATTTGTGTTGATGAAAAAGTGTATTTGTACATTTTCGGCCCTCTTTTACCTTGAATTCCTTTCATTTGCTCTCGAATGTGAATCAGTTTGATCTGTGCAACAGATGAAAGCAGATTATTACACAGTGATACAGACTCGTACAACTCGTCATTTTAAGTAATTTAAACTCATTTAAGTATATATATATAACACGAGGGTATCTCTCAGGATAGCATTCACAAAGTGAGACCGACCCCCTTCTAACGACCAGGGAGTTACCGAGTCGTCCCGGAAGGGTGCCCGGCGCCTTCGTGAGGCTTTCCATAGGGCAAGACCTAGGGACTAACAAGCTCCTCCCCATCTGGTGCGAAAACACAAGACGGGATGGAAGTGGATACGCCACTTACGCGCGCCAACCGCAAAGGGGAAGGCTACGGATCAACCTCGGTGGGGCCGCCTGGTGATCTAGCAAACCTCCTACTAACTCATTTAAGTACAGTTAGTTAAGCGCAGAGGTTGTACTCCCATAGTCCTGGACCCGTTGGACCAAGGACTGTCCCTCCTTCTACCCAGGGGCGATGGATACTCCGGGGCTCTCTCCATTGCGCAGTATCTGATTTCTTAAAAAGCTCCCCCGCTGAACACAACGTCAAGACGGGATGGAAGTGGATGCGCCACTTTCACGCGTCAATCCCGCAGGGAAGACTACCGAAAACATCGGTGGAGCCGCCTGGTGATCTAGCACACCCTCTACTAGCTCTGCAGGCTACTACCCGGGACTTATAAGGCAACCCTCTAGGCCATCCGGGTGGCCGTAGCATGGCCAGAGGTACCCAATTCCCCGTGGGTGTCGGGAACACACTGCCCCCTCGAGTCGAACCCAATACGAGCAACTCCCCGACGGGAGGGGTTCGGAAGTTCGGCCCGAGGTTCCTCTAGTAACGTCAGTGGTACCACGAGTGCTAAGGGTCCGCAGCGACCACACCACGGCAGCTGAAGGGGACGGATCATCTCCCCTACGGGAACTCATTTAAGTACAGCTCTTGCCACTAGTTTTCTGTGCGCTATTTCATTTACAAAGACCGTTTGCGACATTTGAGCTTAACCACTAGTTGTATTTGTCCCCGTTCCCAAGTAAAAGAATCAGGGACCTTAACCTACATCGCATAAGATTAACCTAGAAACAAAATCAGGCAAGCCTCTATGTAAACCCGAAATATCTACTACATGACAAAGCGAGAAGGCGTATCGGAAACAATTCGCAAAACAGAGATGTTTACCTCAGCTTATCGCACATACACGGCGAGTCCTGTGTATGTACAGTCCCTTCAGATGTAATCATGTCTTCTCGACAGCAATGTGTCATACATCGGTAGGCGCGAGAAAACATATCATATAGACACACGCAGCTTCCATTCGCTCTTTTTATGTTTCGTAACTTACTGCACGTCAACTTACTAATATTTCACTCTTCCAATCGACCAGATAAGACCCGATGAGAGATGATAACAGCGCTGGTACGCTGGTCACACCTCAATGCTCTGACGAGTAATACAATAGAATGCATATGGCAGAGTACAGGAAGTCTAATCCACCACTATACTTTTCTTCTTTTTTTCTTTTCTTTGCTTTTTTATCGTTCTTTTTTTCTCGTGATGGCATTGTGAAATAAACGTGGGAAGTACACAATCATTTCTCTTAGCTGATTTCTGATACTGCAGTACTTATATCTAAAATACTCCAGATATTACAGTACACACACAAAAAGAGATCAGTCCTGAAACATTCTCCACATTTACTTACATCTCGCCCATCCTTGATAAGAAATATCTGTTATTCTGCCTGACACGGTAGTTATTTGTTATGCTCTCTTGCCAGTAGAAGTAGATGTAATAAGTTAGATGTTGTTTAGGAAGTTTCGGCACAAAATGGATACCGCACAATAGCGTCCATTTGCACTGGACTTTCCACTGGAGCCAAATCCTGCTAATTCCCCAATAGAACAAAAGATTTCCCATTGTATCGTTCGAAACCAAAGAGCAGTGACACCTGGGCTATTTCATCGAATTCAGCATTTGCAGCAGGATGGTGGTACAAATTAGGTTTCGGGAGAGTTTTATTGCAGCCATGGGATTCAAATGAATAGGAACGGCTTTGATGTTGCTTTTGATGGGAATTTTGTACTGCACCATTTGTAACAACTTTCGTGAAGCGAATGCGAATTGCTCAGTCTCCCGGAACGGACACACACATACACATGCACGTGCACACATACACAAAATATGCACTGGGAATACGCTACATCGAAATGTTTACAAATTAACACGGGAAACTGGATCTACACAACGTTCCAGAAGCTCTCTATTGAAGATCGCATGATCGCATTTTACTTAAACTTTGTTTTATTTTGAATTTAAATAAGAACAGTGAGCTTACTCAGTAGAGCTGTCAGTGATTTATATGATAAAGTTTTACAAAAGAAATAAACCATTTCCTCTCGGCACCTTCAAAAATTAATGCAAGGAAATATAGAGGCAATTGTCCTTGTTATTTAAAGACATTGCTGGTCAGTTAACAAATATAACTTCAAATACATGATGGAAATAAAATTGTATTACTAACAGTGTTACATTACTAGTTACTTGTAAAAAAAAAAAATGTGTAGCAGAGCAAAAAAGAATCACAACTTGAACGAACGCCACAATTGTGTAGTCAAACACAATGCAGCTCTTACACCAGGGTCTGCTGATAGGTCGAAGTCTTAATTTAAAAAAAAATTATAACTTCTCTTCTTTGCGCTTTATCATTACTCGTTAAAGTGAAATCTTCGTCCTCCAAGACTTTTTTGAAGTTCGGAAACTGTTGGTCACTGGGTGCTACGAGGGCTGTTCAATGATCGTAATTTTTAGTCATAATTTTTCGCAGTAAAATTCAATCTTTATTATATTCTGTTAGCTTAATGTGAAACAAATACGCCGTAGTAGTTTCATTGTTGGTACTCCTGGTTCCTGTCTGGGAGAACTAAGCAAGTGCAGACGTATTCAGTATCACCCACCGCTTCAATGGAGGTAACATGCAGCTAAAGTTGATGTTAGAGGAAGATCCGGAGCTTCTTGCAAACGTAATCACTGCTGATGAAAGTTGGCTACATCATTTTTATCCTGAGAGCAAATAGCAAAGCTCAGTGTGGAAATCTCCTTCATCACAAACCCCCAAAAAGCAAAAGTGGTTGCTTCTGCTTGGAAACTTATGTTCATCTCATTCCCTGATATTCATGGAATGGTTCATCAGCATGTTGTACCTGCACACACATCAGTAACTGCACAATACTACAGGGATGTCCTGGAAATTACGTAAGTTCATATCAGGCGCAAAAGACCACATTTCCGTGAAGCAGGCTGGATGCTACACCAGGATAATGTGCGGCCGCATATTGCCAATGCTGTTGCTGAACATTTTTCAAACCTCAACGTGAAGCGCATCCCTCACCCTCCCCATAGTCCGGATTTAGCCTCCTATGACTTCTTTCTATTACCTAACTTGAATAAACGCCTTCGTGGGAGGTATTATCCACCATCATAAGCAGTGGTGAAGGCTGTGGAAGCGATTTAAAGGATCTCTCAGAAAATGGTTTCTGGTATGTCTCTGAAGACTGCCAAAAATACTGGGATAAGTGCATCACATTCAGGGGAGACTATTTTGTAAAGGACCATCAAAATTATTAGGATGAGTAAAGGTGCGTTGCCACAAAATTTGTGATCATTCTTTATTGAACAGCCCTCGTACATCTGTCAAATATTGTGGATGTTCAAGAAATTCAAAATTCAATTCGTATATTTTCTCATTGCAATGACTGGAAGATAAGTCGGAGCATTGTTGTGAAGAAAAAATACTTTTTCTTCGCCAAATGAGGTCTTTTACTTTTCAGCTATCAGTCAATCTTTACAGTAAGCTTGCGTAGCAGTCACCAATGATATTTTACCCTTTTCTAAGTAATCAATAAAAATAAATTCCCTGTGCATCCCTGAAAACACTCGCCATATTATTGTCAGATGATACAATTGACTTTGCACCTTTTTGAGTTGGTTCACCTGGAGCAATCCATTGCTTTGACTATGATTTACTTTCTGAACTGTAGTGATGTATCCAAGTTTCATCCATGGTAATGAAACGTCTCAAAAGTCTACTGGAAGTTTTACGGTAGAGCTCCATATTCTTAACAAACACAGTTTTACTTTGCAACTTTTGATCAGGTATGAAGAAACGCCGCACCCATCTAGCACATACCTTATGAAAGCCCAAAACTACCTAAATATATTACTTTCACGTTCTTTTAATATATTTACAGCCTCTGCTATGTCAAACAAGTATAATCTGCCTTTCTTTACGTACTAAATGATGAATTTTTTCAATCTCTGGATCTCTGTAGTTGTGATTTCCAAGGGCATCCAGAGCGAGGCTCATGACTAGCGCTCGCACGTCCTATGTTAAACTCGGCAATCCACCGTTTAATCATTGTATATGAAGGGGCAGAGTCTTAAAATGTACTGTCCATTTTCTCCTTGATCTCTTTAGGCGTTGAGCCTTTCAAATCACTGCTTGTTTTTCGAAATCCTCCATTTTCGTGAAACCCTCGTAAACGTCATCTAACTTAAGGAAAACCATTGACGAAATTTATAAGTTTTGTGGTTTTTATGTAAATTTTTTAAACGTTTGTTACATACTGCTCTACCACAATTAGAAGTTAACTTTAAAATTTTCAGATACATTTTTAATTTTTCTTGAAAAAAGTAATTTAATATTATAATGATATGTATCCGGCTGTTGCATACGATGCGAAAATTATAAGTTTGACAAAGCAAAAATGCTTTCTTAGTAGTCACATACTGGTACCGAAAGGGACACAGGAAACCTTTTAATCTTCTGGTTTTATGGGAGCATTTTAAAGCCTTAAAGTCACTTTAAACAGATATTTTAAATGTACATGGATTAATATATAAAATGTTGACTAATTTAAAGGTGCAGTAGAACCATATACTGGTTTTTAGTTTTATTCTTCCTCAATTTTTGCAAAACTTCGGTACAAGGTTGCTACATACTGCAACTATGGAACATTTTAATGCACAAATGTGAACAAAATACACGAAGGAAAACCATAGACTGATAAAAGTTAAAAATAACTAAAATAAATATATATATTTATAAATGTATAATAATGAAACTAAGCATGTATGCCACAAAGTATGTTCGTCTTTAAACTTAAGACCTCAAAAAGGTTTTCTGTTTCCTTAAATGGACTTAATAAGGCTTTCTTCGTTATGATCAGGTG
Organism: Mantis religiosa; assembly: GCA_030765055.1. NCBI lineage: Eukaryota > Metazoa > Arthropoda > Insecta > Mantodea > Mantidae > Mantis > Mantis religiosa. The sequence goes on along the minus strand of CM060953.1, from coordinate 68,025,704 downwards.
CTCACTATATCAGAATATTCAAAACTGTAGTTGCATGAACTAGGCATGTTTGTTAGTTTTAGTCTTCTTTTATTTTGTAATTTTTATATTATAAAGTTCTATATTAACTTTTAAGTATTCGCTAGTTTTAATAACCATTATGATATTCAATCTGATGATAGCTAGATCAAATAATATGAAGAAATAGAGATGTTTTCTCATTGTATTCTGTAACTTTTCCCCTTGGTCATAAACATAAAATCGCTTAATATATATAATATCAAAGTAACATTAGGTTAGCATAGATATTCTCTACTGATTATTTTGCATCGAAAGGAAATACACAGCTATTACAGAAAAACATTATAGTAGATAGGGCATATATGTATATGTATATGTATAAAATAAGATTTGTTGATGGGCTAGAAATGTAGATGAACGGAGAAACAGAAATATTAGGTCCCTCTTGGTTGAGAACACAGATCGGTCGCCTTTCTTCATAACAAAGCTCACCCCAGTAACATAGCCTGCGAACCATGTGGAGGGTCGGTCTGTCGCCCTGTAGTCTCTTTCACGCCAATACGTACGTGATCGATACAATAGAGTCGTAGATTATCCGAATTCCTAAACTTTCGCAGCGTACGTGCTTCGGAATGAAATAAGTGGGCGCTGTGGGAAACTTTCTACCAACGTTCGGTCATGCACACATACAAAATTCGTACGGTGTTTAAAACTCGAAATTGAAACCAGCCAATTACAGTTTAGAACTTACGCACGTGTTTCACACAAAAATTCAAAATGTAACGATAGAGTGGGAAATCCAGGAGATGATGGATTCGTGATTTTGATAACAGAAACACTCTCTCGGTCAGGGTATAGTGAAGTCACGTCGTACATATAGGCGCGGCAAGAGTACATCGAATAAACAACACATGGATTCATAAGTTTGATAACAGAAACACTCTCTCGGTCGGGGCGTAGTAAAGTCACATTATATATATACATATATATATATATATATATATATATATATATAAAGTGCCGTAAGAATACACCGAATACACAACACGTGTAAAGTACTCCATCGTTACCGCCAAACACATCACATGAGTCTGCAGACAGCGACTTTGCAGGTGACGAGTGGGGTACCTGATTACATTTGTCAATAAATCGATCATGGAACAGTCAGGACCTATCCCACGCCCTGGAACAAAGAAGAGAGTCCATACAGAGCGAACCCTGAGGAAAACTCCGACCTGTCCAGTAAACCTCCTACACCCGTAACCCTCACACGTCACCTTCTCTACTTTATGAGGTGTTGAGTGCTGGGAGGACTCAACCAGGTTCCTAACGGACAAGAAACGCCTCAATTCGAAACTGAAGAAAAAGATGAAGATAAGGCAACATATCTGATATTACAGTAGGTTTGAAACCCAAGCTATTAATACGAGTTGTGTTCCAATATCTGTCAGAGTCGTATCTCACAGTTGTCTATATTAGAAGTCAAGTGTGAAAATGGACAATGCTTATATCTTTTGTATCCTTGTAAGTCTTGTCATATTATTGACCACCTTATTTGTATTTTGATGGAGCATGAACATTGCTTGGTCTTTGTTATGAGAGTGTGTACCTCATGAACATCGATTTGGTCTTTCTATATATTTCCCGGCACATAGTCCCCGCCTAACATGCAGACGCATGGAGAAGCTCCCTCCTTCAGCTGTTTGGTTTCGGGAGTTCGAGTAGTGTATACATGGCAGACTTCCCAACCGAGCCGCGCGTCGAAATGGCACAATATGCTAACAACGTGCTGCTCTTCTGCAAAGACAGACATATTCGCAGAGCCTTCAAACCAATCCAAAGACACCTCCGTCTCACAAAGAGTGGTGTAGGCACTGGCGGAGGTCCGTTAATCTGGACAAAAGCCACGCTATTCTATTCACCAAGCACCACACCCCCGCAGAGTGCCCAGATTTCCATTTCAGAGGCCGAAGGATAGAATGGGTACCCTCTATCAAATACCTGGGAGTTGAGCTAGATAAGGGTCTGACTTTCCGTCGACACATCAGGGAACTTTCGGCAAGGGTTCAAGGAGCTATTGCTTCCCTGTATCCTATGCTGGGTTCTCGATCGATGCCAGTCCGCGTAAAGCTATACCTCTTTCGGGCTCTCATAGTCCCGTTGATGCTATATGCCTGCGAGGTCTGGGGCTTGGCCGCAGATTCCTGGCTGGCATATCTTCAACGCGCCCAGAATAGAGGACTTATGTCCATCTATTCAGTAGGCCGATTCTTCCCAGTAAGGTTCCTCCATGAAGCCTCGGGTCTTCCATACGTGGAAGATGAAATTAGACGCCGGGCTACAAAATTATACGCACAGTTACCTTTGCACAGAAGTGCCCTGGTTCGGTCACTTGGTGATTATGATCCCACCAGACGTCGTCACCGACCATTCCGGGTCCCCCGCATGGCTTGGGGCATCCGAGGTAACCATGGAGCAATTCCAGTAGCAGCAAAATCTGAGCTCCCATAATCTACCAAGAGTTGTTGGTCTCAAAGTTTAACATAAATCAGTCAAAATTATAACAAATCCTTCAACGCCAGGGTGCTAAAGGAGAGAATTCTATCCTTCTGGTTCCACACTACCTCGTATTCAAACCACCATCCCAAATAAAAACAGCCATCCTAAAGACTCGAAAATAAAATCCTATCTGTGGTTAAACCCTATCCTGGGTGGGCACACAGCAACAATCTTCGGGCTAACACAGCCTGTCAGTACCTGCGAGCGAGCAAACTGCCAGCGTTAAATCCCAGTTTTACATTAACCTTTGCCATCTTTTGCTGCACCAGTTCTAAGTGATAAAAAAGTATATTTTCTCTTACTCTGGGTAAACAAATTAAATATAATAAGGCGCTAATTAAAATGCATGAAGAAATTTACAATACTTTTACAATGAAGTCTGTTTATATCTTCCTTTTTATAATTATTTCCTATGTAGATGTTCAGACCGCTTCATTTCTGTATTAACATTTTTATTTAATAATATACTGTTATTTCTGACTACAAGGCATTGCTGATATTTATTTAGTTGTTTAATCTTATCCTAACTTGCTTCCTTCCCAATTTTAATTCTGTTGAAAGCTTATCAGTATTCACTTTCGTTCTTTCATTATCTCCCTTTCCTCCTACACCTTATGTTCTTACACAACTTTCAATTTCTGGTCACACAGGATATTGTTTCCGATGTTTTTATATTCTTTGGTTCCCGATTTAATTTAATAAAAATTCCTTCTTTTTCCCGCCATGCTCCTTCATCATCCTTTGGATTCTTAATGCGTCACTTTTCTTATTTTTTCCAGTTATCTACTCATTCGTACTGCTCATAAGTTTCATCTTCTTCACTTCCACAATTATTTACACTTGTCATTCTTGTTCGTTGATCTCGTAGCTTCCACCCTGTGCCCTCTCAAGGTTTACAGTGTTGTTGTTGCCAACCCTTCTTCTCTTTTCCTTTGTCATCTGTTAGCGTTCACTCCCTTCCCTTCATCTACTTTTCTGTCTCCTTCCGTTCCACTGTCATGTCCTTCGTAATCTTCCAGCGTAACCTCCCTCTTTTGTTCTCCTTCCTTACTTTTTTATCGAACTCCCCTTCCCTGGTCAGTCACTTGTTCCCTCAGTGTAATGTCCTGAGTTTCTGTGTTCGTCAACAAGTTTAAGTCTTTGTGGGTCATAAAGAATGCTCCTCTTTGTTTCCTCTTGCCAGCGTACTGTTTTTCATAATTCAAAATTTCGTATATATGCCAATTCCTCTTGCATATGTGCGATTCCCGTCCTTCTGTTAGCGTTCAAATAACACTCCTTGTTCTAAGGTTAACATTCTGTTAACATAAATGTCAGCGCCTTTTAGTTTCTTCACCTGCCTTATTTTCTCAAAAATTAGTCGTGAATTCCAGAAATATGTTTGTTCAGCCGTTCTTTTTCTCAAAAAGAAAACCACCAAAAATCGCATTACTCCCGTCCAGTCGATCTAAAAGATCATGTACTTCACTTCTCACGTTTCTTACTACAATCTCTTCAATTTCCATAATTACCAGAGTCTATGCTCTGTTTTTTTGTGTTCTAAGGTCTCTACTCTTCCCTTTATAATTAGGACCTCTCTCATAGTTTCCTCTAAGTTGTTGCTTTTCTTTAATGACTTTATCTAGTGCAGTCTTTAGTTCTAGCAAATTTTCTCGTTCCTTTAATTCCCTTAGCGCTTTTGTAATTATATATTTACTAGCGTGCTGCTTCTTAGCTTTTTCTTTCGCTTGTGTGAGCTATATCAGCACACATTCTCCCTTTATCACAGCTCGTTATGACTATAAACGTTATAGATATGTCTACTTTTGATTCCATTTTAATTTTATTTGCCGTTCCCTTATATAAATGTATTAATAAATAAACAAAACAATAAACTTCCATAATAAATTACGGCAGACAATGTAACAGTGAATATAACAGATAGTATAAATACCCTTAACACCAGGTCAGGTTAACATTGTGTAATATCACGAAGAAAGAAACGAAAATCGCCTTTCCATTTCTAGAAGACATGAGAATTTTAAAATTCTAACTAATAACAAGCAATGTAGTAGACTTCCTGAACATATGTATTTGACATAATTTACGTAGGTGGACGATACCTACATTTTTGTGGTATTACTTTGTTCATGCTTTTTAGACCACAAGTCATCCACAAGGTAACATGCTAAACGTCATATATTCATAACATTTGTCATAGAAATATTTTAAACATGTGGTATTTTAATGAAAAATGATAGAGCCAATTTTGAAAAGTTTAAAATATCGAAATGTGCCGCATGTGAAAGGAGTGTAAAGTGAAAGGTACTTCTTAAACTTCTTTTTATCCCATCTTGGATGACGTTCTACTTTGATGCAAGTACTCTGCACATCAATCGCTTATACACTGAAAAAGGTTGCTGCACGCATTGGTCACTAGTTTGATGCCGCTTATTCTGACGTAAATTTTGAAGCAATGTGGCCTATCCTCAGGGTAGAGCAAGAGTTCCGTCAAATGGTATGCGTGGATATGTGTGGGAGTAAGTATGGTTCTAATGACATTGGAATGCAAGTTTAAGACTAGTTTAATGACTGCTTCTCTTTATCATCACATCAGACTCGAAGTTGCCGACAAACAGTTACCAATATACCACAGTGGTACCGTATGTTAAATGCATATTACGAGATAACACTTAATTCGTTATTTAAGTAGGAACCGATAGATACCTGTTCTCTTCAGTTCTGGTCTGCCTTCGCCAAAGACCCAAACAGTTGTGCCTTTCTTACTGGACGCCAGTCAAATTGTATGTGTTTCTCACTGAGGCACTGCAGCTGCGTGTGACTTTCACCTCTAGAAGCCTGTCTTTATTCACACCAAAATTCCTTTTGTAACTATTTTGTCCATTGTGATTATTAGTCTCGGTCATGCCATTATTAAGGGTCCGAACAATGCCTTTTCAAACAGAGTCAAGTGTTATCCACCTAGAATCCCTGCTAACAAACCGCTTTCTCCCGTCACTACTCATTCCAACTGCACCTACTAGCGTTTTCACAAATATACACTGTTCCGTTGAAATCTATTACGGTTATTTATTCATTGCATCCCTTAATTACGGTATCAACTTAAATAGCAGTTGCTCATAATTGATCCTTAGTTTTGGAATTACGCTCTCTACAGACACAGACATACAGTAAGAAATAAACAAACATATACGCACGCACACGGAACTCTTAGGTGAATTTAGACAGTCTCAAACGCGTAATTCCTGTGTAATACCAATTTCAAATTTTTGGGTTGAATGCACTGTTACATTCTACCTGGTTGTTTACCTGTTATGCACATTGTAATTAATTACTTATTCTTGTACACAATTCGCAGCTAAGTCAAGAGTACAAATGCAGAATCGGACTGAACAAATGAATGCCACAGCAGAGATTTCAACTTGAGTCTTCCGATATCTTGGTCTAACTAACTGAGGTACCATGGTAACATCCCGCTACTTGCTTGTTTTGTAATTTTACGTCCTCCAACGTTAAGTCATATCGGTTGGTGAATGAGATGGTTGAAATGATGCTCAAATGTGTCCGGGGTCCTATGAGCTTAGAGCTACTCGACATCCGTCTTTAAGGATAAGGGAAAACCCCGGAGAAACCTTATCCAGATAGCTCACCCTGACCGAGATTCGAACTCGGAACCTCTTGAACGTGAGACAGACACGCTACCATCTACGCTACCGAGGCGGGCAACATCCCGGTACGACTTTAAACTCCCCAACTGAAATTAATGTTGCCTGGCTCGCATTAACGTCGTGCCGAAGAGTTGTCATGGTAACTCGGTTGATTAAAGCAACGAATGTGGCAGGGAAGATCAGTGGTTCAAATTTTGGCTATGGCATGGAATTATTCTTATTCTATCTTTCCAACCCTATTCTACACAAAGCTAGTATGGAGGAACAATCAATTAACATTCATTGATCTAATAGTTGGTTAGACCACGAAACTCGACTTAACGAAAGTGCCACGTTATAAGTTGTCATTGGAAAGTGCCATCCTAAAATGAATTTTACATTTCCTTATTTTGGATCTGGTTTCATATTTTCAATGTTGTACTTTGTTCAGCTGCAAAACGTTAAGAAAACAGTGGACTTACATCTTTGCTGTTGGGTGCAAGATTGACTATTTTAAACTGTCAGATTCATCAGCTTTTGCCAAATTAGGCAGCAGTAAATAAAAATAGAGCATATAAGCGAAAAGGCTGTGCTAAAAATTTAAATAAAGATATAAATATGAGCAGGGTAACCAATTTCAATCTTGATAGAAGTACTATTTACATTTTTGTAAGTGAAAATTAAATTCCTCTTCTCTGTGAACCTACTGTAAATGTTAAGGAGCAGCTTGGAAGTCTCGTCTAAAATTTATGAGAATTCAGGTTTTAGACTTACCTCTCTCTGAAAATTTGGATTCATAATTTTGGATAGGAGGTCAATTTCCTGACACATTACTGGAAACCATAACTCCTTCCGAGAAAGGGGAATACATTGAGGCATCATCTAACGTCAGTTTTAGACAATGATCGCAGAAAAGATGTTAAAGGAAATATTCCTGGATTTGGTGACTGCTTTCCATTGTCTCTAATTTATAGAAACTAATACTCAAATAATATGAATGTTAATTCCTATTTAGGAATAAAATTTCATGTCAAACGAAACATTAAAGTCTGTGCTCACTTTATTCTCGGGCAACAAGCCAGGTGATAAGACGATTATATATCGACGTTTCGGAAGTTTTCATCGCTCCCATCATCAGGATATTTATAAAATGTTATAACAACAAATGAAACACTGGATTTAATACCAACATAAACAAAAGCAAAACACTATCAAAATTCGCATTACTGAACAAAAGACTGTTTTCAGTAAATTAAGTTCCAGGTCAGGAGATGGCGTGATTATAGAAAATTGTGTCAAATAAACGTAACTACATAACTTGATTAAGCTATATTGATATTTGATTCTTTATTCGACAGATTTTCATTTTAAGGTCGGTTTCCAAGAGGAGCGGACCTGAAATCCAGGATCACGATTAACCGCGCTCCTTTCAGAGGAAATCGCCAAAGCCTCCTTAATTCTCTACTCCCAGTAAATGTTGCCATCCCCTGACCTGGCAGTTAATTTACTGAAAACAGTCTTTTGTTCAGTAATGCGAATTTTGATAGTGTTTGGTCTTTGTTTGCAACAGTTACTGGGAGCTGTGAATTAAGGAGGCTTTGGCGATTTCCTCTGAAAGGAGCACACTTAATCGTGATGCTGGATTTCAGTTCAGCTCTTCTTGGAAACCGGCCTTAAACTGGAAATCCGTCGATTTAAGTAGCAAAGATCAATACAGCTTGATAATCAAGTTAAGTAGTTACGTTTCTTTGACACAGTTTTCTATACTCACGCCATCTCCTGACCAGGCATTTAATTTACTGAAAAGAGTCTTTTGTTCAGTAATGCGAATTTTGATAGTGTTTGTCTTTGTTTATGTTTGTGTTTCGTTTGTAGTTATAACATTATATAAATATCCTGCTGATGGGAGTGATGCACACTCCTGAAAAGACTAATCGTCTTTTCAACTGGCTTGATGCCCGAGAAGAAAGTGAGTAGATTCGTCGCCAGGAAAGCTTCAGTTCTAATTAAAGACTGTGTTTATCTAAATATTCATACTGGTCACACTGAGAGAAAAGTGTGAATTAGAAACTATTAAACATATAAAATCAATACATTTACTTAACATCAAGAAGCTTTAACTGAACATAGATATGAATACATGAGTAGTAGTATTAGGAATGTATTTTCAACAACGTGTTTTCTGTATCCATGCCATAGCAACCATAGCAAAATTAATTGTTAAGGCTTATTGAAGAACATTTAGTTGAATAGGAATAGCCTAAATAGTTTTTCTCCATCAATCAGCTATAAATCTCCACGTTATTATAGAAATCACCAGTATTGTTATAAATATAAAGATGCTTATTTTTACCTAGTTGCACAGAATCACGTAATATCTTTGTTCAGAATTGTTTATTCTACAACTAACACTCTGCTTTGCACGTAATGGAAGATAAGTAGAAATCCAGGTTTAGTCCATTTTGGCTGAAGTTACATTGTGGAAACCTGTAACTATTTTCATTTATTTCTTTAATTTTAGGTTCCCTCTTGGATGGTTTATTACCATTTTCACTGCCAAAATTTTGTGACACAATAATTTATTTTCTTTGCAATAACATTTTAAATTAGTATCCCCTGTTCACGAAAAACGAATGACTAAAGAATAAGAATTTATACAAACAATATGAAGGATATTAAACCAGTCACTAAATTATCCTTTCCCAAAAATGAGTAGGATTTAGATGTTCATTTGTTGGACTTGTGCCTATTTTGCTCTATGTCGACGTTTTAGGACGAAGTGATAAGATAGTGAAGCTTGGAAGCCGGAGCGGGAAATGTTTATGTGTTATGTTTCTTGCTTCAGGCAAATGTTCTTTTGTGTGGGTGTTTTTTATTGAAATCCAAAGGAAGGGGAATCCCTCACAATCAGTACGATCGTAAAAATGAGCTTTGTGCCAAGTGTAGTTGTCTTTCAAAGCTTTGTGAAACAAAATGCAACAGTGGTCCACTTCTGGTCTGCTGTTCAGTGAAACGTTACTGGGTACAATTTTATATTTTTCCCTTTTTAAACAGTTTTCATCAAACGTTACCAAAGTTTTATTTTATAGCATAAAATTTGGTTGAATTTACACTGATACGTAATTCAGTGCTATTGCTTATGTAACCACTACTTCGAATTTCTTCCTCAGTTTCCTGATACTCCATTTGAACAAAGATCGTATTTATGTTATTTAAATATGAAATCATTAATGACAATGTCGTTAGTAATATTGGAATATGCTATCTACCCACCACAAGAAGGCAAGTGACAAATGAAGAGGAGAAAGGTTTGAAATGTTTCTCTGCTCTGTTAGTAGATCTGTTTACTAATCTCTGTTTCATATAACCTTACCCCGCTGACAGGTATCACTCCGCGTGCACTACCCTCCCCCTCATCCTAATTAGCTAATGTTTTCGCGCCATAGGCCATAGGCGGTGCCTTCCCGTCACATTTAAACCTGCAGTAAACGTCATAATAATTGCCAGGAAGATATATAAAATCATACAAATAAGAATATAAAGGCATGCAAAAATTCAAGTTTATAATAAAACTGAGCAAGTTGAAACTGAATGAATGAGCAATGAAACTGAAACAAGTTTATAATGAAAGGCCTTCGGCCTTTTCCACCAGGATGTTTTAAACCAGCACATATACCTTGCAAAAATGCTTATCTTTTAGTCTTAAAAGTCATGTCACGCCATACTTGTCATGTGTCCTTCAGTCACCCAAGTCTAGTGAAGGTAGTATATTTTGCGATTTGTATCCCGGTACAATCTGATTGTCTTTAAATAACGTCTTCGCCACACAGCAATATCGCCCTTGGAGTGGTAAGTTTTCCTGTTGTCTGAATTTCATTTCGCGATTTTCCTACACATCTAACACACCTGTAAGTTCAGAGCACAGCAGTTCGGCTTCTCTCACTGACAAAGGCGAATTCTTCTCTGTGAGTACATTAAACACATGCAACACAATTCTTTTCTCGCCGCTTTGTAAAGGTTTTCCCTTGCGATGCTTCAGCGAAAAACTGGCGGTAGACTCTGCCATTACACATTTAGTAAGTAAATCCGCAATAAACGATCAGTAAAATAATTTAGCTCTCGCACTCGGCACAACACACCTTCGAAACAAGGTCAGTGGTAAGTCATATAAGTAAATATGTCATCACTACCGCTATATCACGTGCTATCCTGCCATGTGCTTGAGAGCAAAGGAACCTCCTCTTTACTTCGTTTAAGAATTAGCATGCATATCAGATAAATCAACTCAGTTGCATAATATATTTAATTAAAACAGTTACGAAAATATAAATTAGACAATTCTCTTCCAACATATTAAGATATATAACCATGTTAAATAACGAACTAATGTTTACCGCACAACAGTCTATACTGCAATAGCAGCCAATGAGAGGTGATAAGGTCACGCGACCGTTAAGAGATACGAGGCAAGCGTATGTGAAACAAGGATTAGGAAATGAGTGTGTGAAGGTGCATATGAGTCACCCATGCTGCAGGCCGCGCCGTGGCTCAGTGGTTAGACCAAGGCGGCCCGGGTTCGATCCCAGATGACCGCAAAGTGAGATTTGTAGTGGACAACACGGCGCTGGGGCGGATTTTCTCCGGGACCTCCGGTTTCCCCCTCCATCTCATTCCACCGGTGCTCCATCTACATCTCATGTATCATCAGTGTCACCGCCTGCGGTGCCGTATGTAGTAAAAGTGGGCGTTAAACGCTACACATTTCATTTTCGTCCATGCTGCCATATCAAATGTTTGTTGCAAAACTGTAGTGATAGGTGTTATGCGTGGATGAGTTATGTGACAACACTTGCGTATTTGGGAAAGCGAGCAAACCGTGCGAACACATTCCTTTAGCTTGTCTTCTTGTTGTGGGTAGACAGTATGTACCACAGCTTTGCAGCTTCAAAAAGAAGTATTTTCCAAAAGCATCGTATAAATTAATATTTATTGTGCTATGGTCACATTTTCAGTACTTTACAGTTCATGCCCGACATTAAAAATTACGTCACTTATCCTTATGCCAAATTAGGTACGAATACCCCATAAGTGTCACATTCTTTAGCCCCTGGCTATTAGTGAGTGAAGTTCATCTTATGTTATTTATTTCTCCCCATCTCTGTGCTTCCTTGTGTTTCCTTTCTTTCCCTCTATTTCCTTATCAGCTTCGTTTTACCTGCTGCAGATATTCTTGTAATTGATTATTGTCCTTTTCCCCCTTCCCATTTAATCGTGTTATTACTAAATTGAAACGGAACTTACTTTCTGGACGCTCCTTGTATTTACATTTATCAGTAGGACAAAAATTAACAGAACCCAAGGCTATTCTGAGAAAATTTAAGATCAAAATATTACTCTTAATTTTTTTAAATAGTAGTTAAGGAATTTTAGAGATAAAATAACAAAAAAAAATTCTTGTAAGCTTGAGGTAATGCATTTTCTTGGAAATATTACTGTTGTATTTCTGGAATAGACAAAACTTAGGTACCAAAATTTTGTATTTAACAGATTTTAATTCAGCTTATGTTGTTGACAACTACCCCCCCTCCCTATAGTCCATATCGGACCAGGACCTGCTAACCGGACTATCGGCCTCACGCCCATATACGCAATGTAGAGGTGGGTGATCATCCAACCAATGGGAGGAGTAGAGTGTGGTCAGCATCTCGGCATCCCCAGCCAGAAAGTTGGCTTTCATGACCAGGGTCGCTAACCTATCGCAAGCTCCTCCTCACAATGCTGAATGGACACCGGTCCTATACCCGGGACTTAAAATCCGTCCCCCTCAGTGGTGGCATTAAACCCGAGTTGTATTCCATGGCAGGGAATCAAGGCATGATGTCTTAGCCAACTACGCCACGGCAGAGTAGTATGTTGTTGATATACAACACAAATATATACTCTTCTAAAATTCCTTCTTTTTATATTAAAATATCTCCCAAAGTGTATGAATCTCCGGCTCAGCCTTTGTATAAATTTTTATGTGGAAACTAATACTTGCTGTAATTGCTATAAGTAGCCAATAGTGAAAATAAATCGTATTAAGTGTGTATTATTGTACAATTATTGAATTAATTTCATATAGGAAACTCCCGAAAAAAATGCGTTAATTTGCCAAAATCTAATAGATAAATGTGATTATAAAGTTACATTTCTTCTCTATGTAATCTTACGGCATTTCTTTCACATCTTACTGCAAAAGCTTAGTGTTCATTTCTTGTTATTCCAAGCAGTTTCCAAGCATTAGGACCAGGTGCGAGAGGAAATTAAGCTAAACTATTACCGGACATCTTCCTGCGCCGTGGCGTTGTGGGATAGAGCGTTGTGCTTTGCTCCCTGTCACGGAATGCACCCGGTATCAATCCCAACCTTGGGCGGTGCAGACCTTTAAGTCCCGGTAAAGGACCTGTGCCCAGTCAGCATCGTGAGGAAATTGACGAGCTATGCAGGTCTATAAAGCCATCTTTCGGTTGGGGGTGCCGAGATGCCGACCACATCTCCTTGAAGATCGCGTCTTGCGTATGAGGGCGTGAGGCAGGCAATTGGATTCGCAACCTCTGGCCCACTAGCGAGCATTCGCCCACTATACGCTGTGGGTAAGTCCTTTTTTATATTACTGGACTTGCAGCTCTTACGTCGCAAATAAGATACAACTTTCCGAATCCCAATAGTCTGTTAGCGCGCGCGCGTGCGTGTTTGTGTGAGGAAGAAAGAGAGAGAGAGAGAGAGAGAGAGAGAGAGAGAGAGAGAGAGAGAGAGAGAGAGAGAGAGAGAGAGAGTCCCGGTTTTATCTGCCGTCAATGGCTAATGTCCTCTGCTGTGCACATTCTGTGTATTGAAGGTGGACTGAATGTCCACTTGAAGCAAAATGCTTAAGAATTCCTATGTGTGAGGATATTTTGCTAAATACAAACATACCTAACTCAGGTATAATATTTAAATGATCAAACAATGCACGGTTATTTGACATTTTATTATTTAACAGTATTTGACGAGACCTGCCACATTTACATTTCATAACAAAATGAATCACATACACTACGTGGAAGAGCTACAGATTTGGGAAAGATATAAGTTTCTTATCAAAAATATCTAGGAAGATCCTCTCAGAATTCCGAAGGCATGTGCATTCATCATAACTATATTCACTTAGCATTGCACAAAGCTTATTCTTCATTATCATAGAAATTTCAAAGTGCACATTAGGCAAGGGAGAAGAAAAAGGAAGAATGACACGACGGAATACTCGTCAACGGGAAGAGGTTACAAGAAACAGAGTTAGAAAGGAGGGATCCATATAATCTCTTGCTTCTCGTCGCCGGAGTGTAATGCAAGCCCCGTCGAAGCTTATCTCCAAGCTCCGAGGGATTTTTCGTAAGCTTAGGTTACTGTATTTTTTGTTTAACTTGCTGCTATATTAGATTGGTAAAGGAAATGCTATATCCTACCCAAAATTAGAAATCGAGATAACCCCGGAAACTGATCTACGTTTTCCTGAAGCCAAACATGAACTAATATTAAAAGAAAGACTGCGTTTGCACATATGTTTGTGTGTAGATTTATGTGTGCCTTTGACGGAAGGGAGGGGAGAAAATACATTAATTAAAAACCAAAAATTATGATTCACAGTAAATTCCATACCTTTGCCGGAAACGTTACAGAAATTTCTCCCATTCCGAACAAGCTTTGTCAGTTAAAAACCTCTTTTCATACTCACATTACTTTCTCTAACCATTAGCGTCTAATTTCATATAATATCAACACTTTATTTTTAAGAGATTATTTTTCTACCTACAACATCATAGTCGAGACAATGTTCAACAAGGATAGAGAAAACTCTCTCATGACAGTGCAAGAAATAAATGAATAGGAACAGTATTTTCAGGAAAAATTTGAAAATTTCAAATTAATAAAAATGTATATCTTTGAAGCCCTAATGGTGCCGTAAGGTTAGTTGATTGTAATATATTTTAAAACAATTTTGGACGCATCTTTTTAAATAAAAACAGTTATTTGGAATATGAAAAGCAATAAACTAATTTTCAAGGCATGGAACATTAGATTCTATGATCCGATGTGACCATACTCTGGTTTTTGATAGGATGAATTCAGCGACACCCACTTGCACTCCTTCAAAGTTTTCAAAATTTCTTTCACATAGAAAATGGATAATGTATGGAATAAGAGGTATTCTGAAGGGGTGAGATCGTGGTTGTATGCTGGATGTGGTAGCAGTGAGATTTCTCACATTCCTGAATTTTGTTCATGGTTGTTGGTGCAGTATGGGGTGCATAGAATTGTATTGCGGTTAACTAATGCTGGAAATTTCCGTCTCAAAATTTTATAAACTCATTCCAGAAGTTGACGATAAAGATGCACATCAATCGCCACCCGTTTGGAACAAACTCTCAGTGAATCAAACCTTCGAAATTCCACCAAACCACATCACTTTGGAACCGAAATGATTTTTAGCTATGATTTTTGCAAGTAAATCAAGCCACTGTTTCTAGGCATCAGATTTCAGTAATACCCCCATTTTTCAGCACAAGTGACAATTCTCCTCACAAATTTGTCGTCCATGTGTTTACGGATAAGCTGACAACAGATATCCGCTCTAGCTCAGCCTGGTGAGGTGCCAGTTCATGGGGTACACATGTACAGCTTCTATATGATTTTCCAAGTGTTGTAATGTGGCAAAGTATGGTATCTTTTTATGTACCAAGTTCTTATGAAAGGCTGCGGGTACTATTTTGTGGATTTTCTCGCTAAAGTCGGCGTGTATCCTCAATATTGTTACATGACGGTTTTGGGGGGTTGAGAGGAATTGCGTGAGGTGCAGAGGTACAGGCTTTGCAACCCTGTGCCGAAATCATATGCTACATGACAAAACTACCAGGTGTTGTAGGCGTTTAAAAGGTAAGAGGTTTTAACCTATAACCGCATGTAACTGCGAGCGTGGCTATGGATAAGGTATAGCAGAAAAGACATCTAATTCAAAATGAACTGAGTAACTGTATTTCAGAGATGCCTAGCGTTTCTACAGGGCACTCCCTGGATCTGGCTGAGATCAGGGGCGCTTTAGTAACATTTAAATACATAATAACATACATGGCTGAACCTTGTGCAACTGGCAAGAGATGTACGGTCTGGTGCACCCGGCTGGCGATCTTACTCGTCGTAGCACTTTAAAATAAACTCTTGTTAATGTTTATAGAGACCATCAGCAAGCCTCCTCTCAAATCTCTCTGTCACGTCCCTCGAGTGCTAACTCAGCCAAGCTTAAATAGGGGTCCTACCCAAAAACTAACTCAGGGATTCACACGCTAACTGTTAATTTCCTCCCAACTATTGCACCATATTGTGCAATCATTGTCTACATCATTGAGAACATGTTTAGACCTGTTACTGTCCACCTAAGCATTATTTACCTTGATCAGCAGGATGTGTGATTTATTGTTCACAAAATGGGGAGCAAGTTGAAGCCTGTTACAGGCCACCTGTGCACTATTTTCCTTCACCAGTCCAAAGTACATGTTTTGCCAGTCGGCAGAATTTAAGCTTAATCATCAACAACCCGCTTTGCCCAAACTCAAGACACCGGAAATAAATGTTACATAATAATGATTATAGTAATATCCAGATCCATATCCAGATACATTTTCGCAATGTACTCAGCACTAATCATGGCATCCTATAAATACCATTGCCAAACCCAATACATATTCCAAACCACCAAAATAAGAAAATAAAAAAACTGACATCACCTTGAACTGCTCCGTGGGGCTAAGTTACAATTATAATGGAGAGGGATTCAATTGATAAGGATCAATGAGGTTGAGGGTAATCAACAGAACCAATTGTGTCAAGCATACCTCAAACGTCTGGTTAATTGCATTTAATTACAAAATATTACAATTCTCGCCTTACAGGCTCACCAATTACAAACAACCTTCTGAGACTACAATTGCTTTATCCCGTGCGACATCCGCTACACCGAGATATAGGGCGGAGTTCAAGCCTAATCTGAAAACCCAAATATTCACGTAGATAAATTTGGTGCTTCGAGAATTACTCCCCTAATAAATTGTGGAAGTATGGCCCAGTCAAATTTACGGGCAGTACAACCATTCTTTAAAGTACTATCCCACGAGGCTAAGGTTCAAACCAAAGAATAACACCTCCGTACCCCAGGAAAGCCGACACACGACTGCTTTGCCTCGCTTCTTGGTTGCACCCACAGCGACGACCACGCGCCCTCGCGGGAAAAAACATAAATCAGGACAAATGAAGCGCGTCAAAAGAACGTGCTATCAGTACAACTTATGAGATAACATAATTAATATATTCGATAACGTGTATCCCTTGGGTTTAGTTTGTAAAATCATACAAAACTCTTTCAGAGTAATTGCCATCGTTTTCAGATAGCTGAAAAATATATTTATTGGTCATGAATACTATTGAACGCATGATATTTTAGCAAAGATGATTGGAAACAATGTTCGGTAATCCAAAAATGTCGAAGTATTTGTCTTAAAAGGGATACACTTTGGTGGGGGATATGTTGTTTAAAGATTCCTTTTTGTATCTTTGGAAACCGAACTTAAATATTAGAGTTGTATTTACGCGACTTTCATTTTGATCTATATTATTCTATGTTATTCTCAGGTATAGAATCCTTTCATAAGTTTCTATTTATTCAAAGGCCACGGAACACTTATTTTTGCTGAAACCGCGATATAAAAACTTCGTTGGAATCTATCTACCCATCTCTATTGGATACGTGGTAGAAATAATTAGGAATTGGGACTGGTTCTGAGGAGATAAAACAGCAGAGGTCAGGGTCTCAAACAGTTACAGATTGAAACTCCATTGGTGACTCGTGTACTTGTAATCAGCTCCCTCCCTCCATGAGGGATTTGTGACACGAAGTCCCCCATCGTTGCGAAGGACCAGGATTTAAAGAGAGAAAATTCCCTGCACTGCACACCTTAACTTCCACTGGCAATTTTAACCCTCAAATCGCCAATCAGAACAAAACATGACGTGAGGTGAAATGGAGGAAGATGTAATTAACCTCTACAGCTTTCACCTTGTCATTTGGGAGAACTCCCGATGGGCAAGATATGTGGTAAGAACTCACAAGCTCACGAATGCAGGCAAAGAAGCTACCTTCATTAGCTTGGCTCACTTGACTAGCTCGTGTGAATGTTCGTCAATGTTCCCTGGTCTTAAATATTGATTTTAAGTCATCCCAGTACAAATCTTCACTTCTCACTAGCCCAGGCAAATAATCTCCAAGGCCTCTAAAAGTACAGTTTACATAAGTACGTCTAAATTCAATTAGTTTAATTTAATTATTTACAGAGATTAGATTATTAGTATGGCATAAATACTTTCTGTTGTTTGAAATAAAGATTCGGCTACCATAATATCAATATCTTTCTGCGGTGTAGTATATTGTGTAACTAATGTATCATTATTATTTTAATTTATTATTACAGTCGGAAACCATTCCAGTTTTTATATTTCAATTGTTAGATTTATTTCAATAAGGAAATATTAAACTATTTTGGAATGTTAATGAAAAACACTTAAACATTTTTTAATCCTAGGGTAAATAGGTTGCGAATGATATACTGGTCAGAAACAAAATAATGATAGTTGACATTACACTGACCCAGAGGCATTAATAAAGAGAGTAACCTCTGTCATATCGTACATTAAGCATAAACATGCGAAACGTTTGAGTGCCAATGTACAATTTTTCAAACCCCATTTAATTAACTCAGCTCATATCAAAGCTAAATGATGCAACTTGAAAGCAAATTGTTTACAATCAAATTTACGCTACAAAATAAAACAAATTGCCGATTTAATGGATAAAAGTGTAGTAAAGAGTGTACAGATTTTATTATGATAATAATTCAGTTTGTACACTGGAAAGTAACTACCAAAATCAGTCCTTTATGCGTTTAATAACGTTCTGCCAGAGTTACGAGGGCTGCTGGATTTAGAATGATCACATTTTTTTACAACATACCTTTACTCGTCCTAATAATTTAGAGGTTCTGGTTCCAAATAGTCTCCACTGAAAGCCATATACTTGTCCCAGTGTTTCTGCCAGTCTTCAAAGGCATGCTGGAAACCATTTTTGAGAGATCCTTCAAAATCGCTTCAGCAGCCTTCACCACTGCTTTTGACGATGGATAATGCCTTTCACGAAGGCGCTTCTTCAAGTTAGGGAATAGAAAAAAGTCACATGTGGGTAAATCCGAGCTATAGGGAGGGTGAATGTTGCATTTCACGTTGATTTTTGGAAGATACTCAGCAACAGCATTGGCAATATGCGGTCGCAGCATCCAGCCTGGTTCACATAAATGTGGTCGTTTGCCTGATATGAACTTGCAATGTTTTTAGAACATCCCTGTAGTATTTTCCAATTACTGATGTGTGTGCTGGTACAACATGCTGATAAACCATTCCATGAATATCAAAGAATGAGATTACCATAACTTTCCCAGCAGAAGCAACCACTTTTGCTTTGTTTGGAGTTGGTGATGAAGGAGATTTCCACACTGAGCTTTGCTTTTTGCTCTCAGTATCAAAATGATGTAGCCAAGTTTCATCAGTAGTGATTACGTTTGAAAGAAACTCCGGATCTTCCTCTAACATCAACTTTAACTACATGCGAATGTCCTTTTGTTCGGGAATCAACAGTCTTGGAACCCATCACGCACAAACACGTATCATGTATAATGTTTCTGTCACCAACGTCTGGGTAGTACCCAATGAAATGTTCAGTGTATTAGAAAGTGATATTAATCCTCGTCAATCCTCTCTCACAATGGCAGCAGCAGTGTTGATGTTTCGAGCTGTGCTGTAGGTAAGAACAGACTCTGCATAGGCCTCCTGTAATAGTGTATAGACCTCAACTGAAGATCTGTTGAGACGAAAGCAGAATTTCAAAGCCGCACATTGTTCCTCGCGTGTTACCTCCATTGCAGTGGTAGGCGATACTGAACATGTCTAAACATGCCTAGTTCTCACTGGCGGGGACCAGTAAAAAAAGTTTCTTTATTGAATAGCCCTAGTATTTTAGACCTCCTTAAGTAGATGATGATGATGATGATTAATTTAGATAATATCAGAGTGTTTAGACGTATGTGTTCGACTGAGCGGTCTGTCTGTGGATATCGTAAATCAGAAAACTAAAGCTTAAGATAATTGATGTAAATTAATCGCTCTTTCACACTAGCATGTATAGGCTAAGGTTTCGGATAAATAGAGTCAAACTGAAAAAGTTCAATACCATGGCCTGGATTTGAAGCACGGATCTCCTGGTTTCTGTCCAGTTGCTCTTACCTATTGAGTTGCCATGGCCAATTTGCCATCATGACATTAAATTCTCCAACTGAATGATATATCTTCCCAGTGAACCATTAGGGAATCTCGTATTCGAGACACGTCATTTGGGGCGATTTACTATGTTGATACTTGAGTGCCAGGCTCTATCATTAAACTCCTATTATTTAAGTTAATTCATGGAAATTAATCGTTCCTTCACACTAGCCGTGTATTCATTCCGTTATTGAAAATTTCAGTTTGACGTTTTCCTAAACCTCAGCCTATACAAACCTTTCCCTGCCTGATCCTTTTAGTTATGGCCCTATTACGGGGTAGGTTGTGAACCCTCAGATCTAACCGTTAAAATGTACCATACGTAACAGTTTATAAACAGACCGCCCATGGCTGAGTGGTTTGACCGCTTGGCTCTCACCTAGGTGGCCCGGGTTCGATCCCAGACGATCGTAAAGTGGGACTTGTGGTGGACAACATGGCGCTGGAGTGGGTTTCCTACGGTTTCCCCCACCATCATTCCAGCAATTGCTCTATCATTCATTCATCTCAGGCGTTGGGCCGACCCCTCAACCCTGATTTCATCTCTCAGGTCACATGCTGCGACTCCCCCGCCCTGAGGGAACCCAAGCGCCTCCTAACGTCAGCATTGACGAGAAAGGAAGGAAGGGAAAAAAAACAATATATAAACCATAAATGTGCTTGGAAACAAACAAAATCTACTTTTTTAATTCTATACATACTTTTATTTTATTCTTCTCCATTTTCAAATTAAAAATCGACTTGTTCTATGGTTGCACTGCGCACTCATTATGAATGCCAGCTTTATTTAATAATTAACTGCAATTCCCTTACTTAGTGCATTTACATTTGCTAATAAATAACATTAGATAATTTTTCATCTGCTGGTGCAAATCTGTATACACATAGCAACACAATTTTTTGTTACTCTGTCTCCATTCCATTAAATTATTACATGTTTCTGGCCCTTTAAATGCATAAGTACCCACTTAAACTTGGAAGACTTCAACTATGATCGATTTCCTTTTTCACTAAGTAATTTTTGTAAAATATAAATCTTATATCAGATTGAAAAGGAAATAACATTGATTAATGCCTACTTTTACCAGAAAGAAACTTCTTTGCTGTGATCAATGATATTTTTGTTCTCCGAGCGTCGATCTAGTGATAAAGGTTTCCATAAAACATGTTGAATTGCTTCCATAGGTAATAAAATTCAAGAGGGCGAGTTGAATATAACCTAGCAACTTCAACAAACTCGGAGCTTACGGTTTATTTCGCGTTTATATTCCTTTGAAGAAAACATAATGGTATATTCAAAATTAGTTTAACGCAAGAAATTTCCACAGTTTGGAAATATAGAGTCAGACTGAAAAATTGAATTTTACCTTTACACATAAAATTAGGCTCAATGAAGCAATTTTTAAGGACTAAAATAAGAATCACAATTACTACAAATTAATCTGCAAAAAGTTCCCTGAAATACTTGATGCTAAACTTAAAGAGAGAGTATTTGTTGGGCCACAAATTAGGGGGTTGATTTCTTATATCTTGTTTGAAGAAACGATGGCAGACACTGGAAAACAGGCATAGGCTGGTTATAGAAGGGTCATAGAAAACTTTCTGGGAGATCAAAAGGATCCAAATTACAAAACTACTGTAGGGGATATGCTTAAGATATTTTACGGAAACCATAAGATCCTTGGTTCAAATCCCGTCTATGGCATTGAATTTTTCAGTCTGACTCTATATTTCCATACTTTAAGCCTACACACGGCCAGTGTGAAATAACAATTAATTTCCATTAATTGACCTAATAGTGGTTAACTATAAAGCCCGGGCCTTAAAGTGCCTACACGTTGCAAGTCGCTATTGAGGTAGCTGTCTGTGTTTATGAGAACTCCTAAGTGGTTTACCGGAAACACACGAGTCAGTTGGAGAATTTAATGTCATCTTGGCACGTTGGCCATAGTAGCTCAATGGTTAGAGCGGCTGGACGGAGACCAGCAGATCCGTGGTTCAAATCCCGGTTATGGCATTGAATTTTTCAGTCCGACTCTATTTTTGCATACTTTAGCCTACACACGGCCAGTGTGAAAGAACAATTAATTTCCAATTACACATTATACTGGCATAATTCCACATATTTGGCTTAAAATTTTACTATTTTAATTCAGATAAAAAGCGTGCAATTTTATAATTAAGGAGCGTCTTAAAATATTTCCGAAATTACTGGATATACAGGATATTTAAAGAGGTATTGAAAAATAACGCGCAATCATATAAACGCTTCTCCATCATTTGACGATGATATCCTTTATATTTTGACGCCTCCCCAAATTCGTTCCCCAGTGTATATGTTACCAGCGGTTCGTGTGATGAACTGCGGGCATTGGGGCGGGGCGGGTGAGAAATAAACATGAGTTAACTTGGCGATAAATTTAATGGAGGCTAATAACGATCTGTTTGAGGATTAGTATTATCGGTTAAAAGTATAACCTTTTTCAATCTTATCACTGGTTTTATATATAAATAATATCTGCTAACTACGAGGTAACCGAACTTTAAAATTTAAAGTCACTTTTTGCTTAATAATAATGTGAATGTTGCCATTAGTCCCAGAAAGGTTAAACTAAAGTTACCACTAAGTCCACATTCCTGAAATGTGGTTTTACAGCATTGATAATGATACCGTCCCTGTTAGGCGTAACAATAACATAATAACCACAAAAATCATATCAAATGCATAAATTCGGGCGGATAGATATCGCACCATGAATTAAGCTAAATTATAACAAATATAGAGGATAATGGTCTAATATACAGATGCAGAAATTAAACAGGTAATACCAATACTTACATTTTACTGCAAGAACGTGAACCCAACGAGTAAAGGGAGTCGGGAAAATGAACACTTAACCTCACAGGAATATTCCGTGTGTTGCGCCGACAAAGGGGCATTGTTCGAGAATCGCCCAAGGCTAGATCCAAGCGACAACTCGCCGCAAGACGAGGCTTTGATCTGCACATGATACGTGATGTAGAGAACAGACATTGGGATTTAAGCTACGCTTTTGCACACGTGATTCCGCATTAATTACCTAGACTGTGAGCAAGAGAAAGTTGCATGGAATACATATCTCAGAAGTTCTAAACTGTGATGAAATTTAACAGTAGAGATGAAACACAACCTAAAAGGAACAAGTAATGGGTCACATGACCACTAAAGTGTCCAAAATTGGGCGAAAGGAAGGAGAAATTTGTACAATGGCGACGTTTGATATTTGCTAGGAAAAACACCCTGTTTTGGCGAGTGAGCAGCACGTACTGAAAGTTCATCAAAGCCCGTATACGCAAATAGACGGAGCAACACATATTAGTTGGCTACCAAACACCCTTGTGTTAGCGAATGAGAGAAACAGCATACGTTACAACATCAAGATTCTACCAAACTCTGTTTTTATATAATCCTCCGGAAATACTCTAGTGTGCGAAGTAATGCTCTCGCGACGTCTAGAAACGACAACGCGTACACGGCTTCATACATCAGTCGGCGCGACCTAGAAATTTACAAGTTCACTCGCGACTGTGATTCAAACTAGCCGCCATGTAACGCGCATAGCAACGGGTAAATCTTGTCTGGAGCCTAATGGGCACGTTACACCAACACAACTGTGACGAGTGGAGAGGGTGACTTTTATAAATAAACTGCCATTCAACGGTCGTAGTGTCTTTTCTGCGATAATACCTCTACACTGTCAGGACGCACCAACTCCCTGAAACCCAAAAGAGAGAATCCATGCAGACCTACCCTAAAAAAACCGACCTGCTGTAAACCTCCCATCCGTAGCCCTCATCCGTCGAGCCTTCGACTCTGTCTGGCATGAAGGCCACCTACATCGCCTCATCCAACACAAAATCCCATCCTACCTTATACACATAGCACATTACCTACAAAACCGATCCTTTGTTGTCATGAAGAACGACATCCTCTCTCAGCCCTATGCCACAAACGCAGGAGTACCACAAGTTAGTGTCCTTGGGCCCCTGCTTTTCCTGGCGTATATAAATACCCTTCCAAACCTAAGAGGCTGCAATCTGTACCCTTTTGCCGATGATAGCGTCATAACAACTGCGTCAAAACGGCATGAAATTGCTGTGCAAAGAGCACAGACATTTGCAAATGTGCTGTATACCTAGTTTGCGACCTGGCGGTTAAAGTTAAATGCCACAAAATCCCAAGCAATCACTTTCACCTGTCGAGAACTGTAGGACGTACCCAACCTAAGTATAGGCGGGACAGAAATTCCATGGTCAACGCAGGCAACATACCTAGGTGTGCTTCTAGACATGCGCCTCACATGGAAGGACCACTTAACAGTGGTGGCTAACAAAGTTAGCTAAAGGATGGCCATGTTGAAACCGCTATTTAACCGCAAGTCATCAATGGCACTCCGTAACAATCTTCTGCTCCACAAGCAGGTATTAAGGCCGGCAATGACCTACGCCTGCCAAATATGGGTTGCAGCAGCCAAAACCCACCTTTCCACACTCCAAATCTTTCAAAACCGCTACCTTCGGACTGCAGTAGCAGCCGAATGGTATATCCCAAACTACAATATCCATCTAGACCTATCCTTTCCAAAACTTTTCGACTACATCCAACTGTCCCACTCCTTCTACTCAAAATTACCAAATAGTTTCAAAAGCTTCATCCGAGGAATTGGGGAATACTACCTGGACCCCGGAGAGACATTTAAGAGGCCAAAACCTGTCCTGGGACCTCCTTAAGCATCCAAAGTACATCTTCAGTAGCTATACCATCCTTGACCATTTATCTTCTACACCTAAATTAAACCGCCACCATTAACCCACCATCCATACTTAATAACCCATCAATATGCCAGTAAGGGACCTGGTCCCGGTGTGGCAAGAGTCAAAGGACCCTCCTTTGCGGAGGAGGACTCCCTTCAACGACACCTCTGTACTGTGTACCTCACCCGTCACATGTCCTATCATATTAGGTGCTGAGTACCGGAAGGGCTCAACGAGGTTCTTAACGGGGAAGTACAGTCTCAGGAACTACTTGAACATAGTTTACACTTTTATAAGACAGTAACAAGTGGAGAAAACGTTTCAAATTTGCTAATGCAGGCCATTTTATTAAATTAAGTCCCGACTACACGTATAACCAATATTTCTACATTATGTACCAATACTACAGTTGCTAAAATATAAGATTTCTCTTTGTCTATGAAACACCGCTGCCATTATGTGACTCGCTGAATTCTGATTCCCATTATAATTTTTCGAAATTGTATCTACGTGGTTAGCAACATCTGCGGTACCTGAATATGCTGATTTCCAAGAACACCTTCAGCTAATGTCATTCTGTTGAACTCCCTTTGTCTGACCTAAATTACATCGCTAATGAATTTAACTCAGGCATGCTGCTTATTGAATTAATTTAAGCAACCAGAGAATATTTAGAGCAGCAATTTATTATTGGGCATATCATTTCTTCATCACATTATAAATCTTGCACATCAGTAACTCCAGTATGGATTTTTTCTTTCATATCTTTGTAATAAAATTGCAACTTACAGTAGCTACGAAGTAAATTGACTTTAGATGCAGAAATATGGACGCTGCCCACCTAACTTTGCATGCTGCTAGTGCTGGCGAGGTGTTACCTCGCAACTTGTTCAGCAGAGAGACAAGGATTTTACTCCGGCATAGCCATGGCTAAATTGCTGGTGCTGTTAACTCGTTTTCATTAGTGGAAACATACTAACATTTACTTACGCATTCTCGTTTCCGAGACTCGATGGAGTAGTATTATGGTTTTACAGCACATTACTATAATGGTCATTAAGAACCTAGGATGCTATTAAAGAAATATCCATCCACTTGGAACCAGGCGCATAGGGGTTCAGACTTCAGTGAAAGGGACTCTACATTGAAATTCTTTTGAAGTGTCTCTAACTGAAGGAATGAGCCATATAAATGTTTGTATTTCATTGCAAGAAAAATGCAATGCCCTGCTTGCTTTATTGTATTACTACGAAGATTTTTCTTCTTTCATACTCTCTGTCCGTTTCCTGCCTCGCTCGCTAACTTCTCCCTCCAACTCTCCCTCATTCTCTCCCTACTTTATCTCCATCTGTCAATCTCTTCTTATGTATCCATTGAGGCGACAGAAGCTATACTATTTTAAGAATAACTGGCTCTTACTCTATAGTAGTAACAAGTTTATGTACCTTTATAAGGATTCATACTCTCCAAGTTTTATAGCTAACAAAACTTCTCAAAAATATATTTTTTACTTGAGAACTTCTGTTATTTAAGAGCTTTAAAAAGAATACTAACCCTCCAGGTATAGATATATTTTTATTTGCTTTCCATTCGAATCCTTGGGAAAGCAACATTTTAGATTTTCTTTCTAGACAAGAGAGAGAGAGAGAGAGAGAGAGAGAGAGAGAGAGAGAGAGAGAGAGAGAGAGAGAGAGAGAGAGAGAGAGAGAGAGAGAGAGAGAGAGAGAGTGAGTGAGAGAGAAATATGGGGGACCTACGAAGAGTTCAGATGTAAAACAATCTATCCTTAGATTACCTTTCTTAAACATTAACAAACTGTGCTCACAGGTTATTGTAGTATTTATTTCATATTATAGCTTTTCCATTCGAGTCTTCCATAGTTTTGGAGAAAATGCATATTTCTCTTGAATAATATTAAATAAATCTAATATGATTAAAAATCGTTCTATATTACAGCTTTTTAAACTTATTGAGAGGCTAAAACTGAGTTTTGAACTAATATTGTGAACCAATAATTAACTTCTATGATAGTTACTGTAAATATATAAATAATTACACTGGGAAGTAATGAAAATGTTTCGGGCTTAAACATAGTGAATTTGCATGTGTTTCCATCTGCTGATTTCAAAAATCACCATAAAATATTAGACTAGCTCTTGTTTTGAAGATAAAGTGACATTTCATTTTTTAGAGTGGAGATTTTTAATTTGGGTGAATTTTTTTAGAGTTGGCACACCTATCAAATAACAAAATAAAATTAGAGAGAAATTTTGGAAATTAAGTGATGTAAAAGTTAAGGAAGGCATTTTTGTCGGACCACAAATAAGAGAACTTGTAAAGGATCCTGCATTTGACCAAATTTTGGAAGGGAAAGAAAAGGAAGCTTGGGAAGCCTTCAAGGTTGTTGTTCATGGATTTTTAGACAACAAAAGAGATGACAGCTACAAACATTTGGTGACAGTGCTCCTGCAAAAATACCGTAACCTTGGATACATGTCCCTTAAGATCCATTTTCTCCACTCCCACCTAGACTTTTTCCCTCCTAGTTGTGGAGTTGTTATGATGAACATAGGGAGAGATTCCATCATGACATTTCTATTATGGAATAAAGATATCAGGGCCTTTGGAATGAAGTAGTGCTTGCGGATTACTGTTGGTCTTTGTATAGGGATTCTGCGGAACTCCACCACGAGAGGCAAGCTAAAAGACGACGAATTCAATTGGCTACCACATGATTGTCTTCAGACACGACTATCTGCGAAGTATTTTCCCAGCAATTTAGAACTCTTAGCATGTAATTAGCAGTTAAAAAAATCAAATGCAGTTTCATTGTTGTTAGCATGTATATAATTAAAATGTATCCTTTTCTCTCAATCCGTAAAATGTAGTACTTCAACCTTGTGTATATCATACTTATTACTATTTTCTTGTAGTGCTTTAATATTTTTGGGTAGAAATTAAAGATAACATAAAATTTCAAACAAAATATTACCAGTTGAAATTCTCTTGGACACACGAATAAAATCTTATAAACTGCTTTTTCGGAAGTAACTGCATTTCCGTTAATTTTTTTCCTGCAATTCCTGTACATCCACCGGGTTTTAAAGAGCATGACAATTACAGTGCTCATGAGATAATCTGGGTCCTCGTTGCTCAGCTGGAGATGGTTGCAGTTCCTTGTAGTGTAGAAAAGTCTGGAATCTTCTCTGCACTTCTTGCAGTGAATATATCTTTTTTCGAGCAGAAATACTCTCCTGGATGTATTTATTGCTAAACGAAGACTTTTCTTATGTTAAATTGTGAAACCGAAGTTGTAGTATTACTTAAGAAAAGTTATTACACTAAAAATGTTACTGGCAGAACCTTCAATTTTATCTTTCAGAATCGAATAATTATCCGCTTTGAATCGTCTTTAGTGTTTTATAATTCTATAAATATCTGCACATCCAATACTGAATTGAATATTCTTTGGGATGTAGGAACAAGGCTAGTATACCGTAAACATAACGTTTGGGACGTTCAGAAAAAGAAATTGTGCCTTGAGAACGAATTTCTTTGAATACTAAATAATAGTATTACAAGGCAGGACGACGTGACCTCTTTCAGTGAAAAAAGAAATAGCAATTTCGATACGTTCAGGCCATTCTGAAACCAAGACTGTATCACAGTACTAAAATAGAATTTTTTTACCCATTTTTTCCTTGGTAGACATATAATATGCCTAATTATTTTTATTTCAAGGCAAAATTACTTTTCCACATATTCTGCCTGGCACGTCAATGCACACCAATAATTCTTCTATTTGTATTGTAACATACACTACAGTTTTGCAATCCTAGACGGAGGGAATAAGATGCTTTCCGAATGGTAACCTTTGGAATCACCTGGACTTGCTGTAAGTCATAAACAGTGATTGTGGTCTACGAATATATCTGCCTTGTCTCTGACAGTCCAGTGGAACAGCTGCTTTGCCGGGGCACAAGTGATTGAAGTTCATGTACAGCTCGCTTATTGCATTTTTAGCAGACTTCAATTGATCTCTCAGAATTTAGATGTGGTGCATGTGTCAAATTTGTGAATTATAAGAGATTTTATTCTCTTAAATTTGCAGCGGTAATTAAAGACGCGTCGTTAATATGTCATCTCGTCGCTGCTTTGTAGAAGATGGAATACATGACTCCAGTTCTCTTTCGCTATTACTAAGCGAAATGCTGCTTCTCGTCGATTTCTACCTCAGCTGCTCCGCATGGATCTTGCACTCTGGGTATGCCTAGGATTTAGCACAGAAATACCAGAACATTCTTTGAAATGCGATGTATTCAAACAAAATTGAATTAAAGGTTTACCGATACGTCGTCGTTGCTACGGCCGCAGAGTAGATTCACTCACTATCGCAATATAACACAATGCCGGTCAGATTGACGGCCAACTGCCACTGGACCAACCTCCTTCTGCGAGTGTTCCAACGCAAGTGACCCCCTTCTTTTCCCTCGTGGCCATCGCTCACGCAGCTACCTCTCCTTAACCCCATACAAATTTTAGCGCGAAACATCGCGTCGTCACGCCAACTGAGAGACCTTTCACTTTTATGTCGAGCAGATGTGCTGTCAATTTCCGAGAAAACCGAACTCGGGGAGTGAGCCAAAGTACCTGGCCTCTGACCCTCTTTACTTGCTCGGACACTTTTATGCCATTCTAACGCTTTTAACACCAACTAAGCCACCGCTAGCTGTACCTTTTCAACATACGCTAATTTCCAAATTATATTATTTCAATATTTTGTGTTTTTACAGTTTAGGCTTCAATTTTGGAATATCTTATCAAACAATGAAAAATTAAATTTTGGGGGCTCATAGTAATATTCTTTCTCTTCAAAGAATGGCTTTTGAAGTCATGTAGTTAAAGCAGTTTCTTTTAAGCTTGTATGCTGCATAAGGATGTTAATTTCGTCTGTAAAGAGAATGTTTTTGAATTTTACATTTTCAATATCCTAATGCACTGCGGTTTGACGGTTCTGCATATCTCGCACTACTTCTAATTTTTTTTCCTTCAAATAAATTGAAATGTGCACCGTTCACTAAAGCTGAATTTATTTCTTTATTTCCCATTAGTTTTGTTGGTTTTCTCTCTCTCCTAGAATCAACATTTCTTTCACAAAAGATATCCTTTTTTTTTTTTTGTAATTTACATCCTCCGACATTTAGTCATATCGGACGATGAATGAAATGGGTGAAATGATGCTCAATGCGTCCGGGGTCCATGGAGCTTAGAGTTAACCGACATTCGTCTTAAAGGATAAGGGAAAACCTCGGGGAAAACCTTATCCAGGTAACTCACCATGACAGAGATTCGAACTCGGGAGCTCTTGACCGCGAGGCAGAAATGCTACCATATACCCTATCGAGGCGGGCTCTCTATATTTTCAAACATAATCTCACCATTCTCATAAATTACAACAGTCTGCTATAAACATTACAGCTGTTTAAACGCTCTAGGTAAAACATACATTACTGCCAGTAAAACAAATAGAATGGGTGTAATTTAAAATGAAGCATACATATACTTTGTGGAACTCGTCCTGACACTCTAGTTCTCAAACTCTATTAACCCAACTTATACAACGTTTTCTGTGTAAAATATCGTATGGTCATACTTGTGATATCTAAATTAAAGGATTGCAATAAGTAAAGAATCATGATGAATTTCAAAGAAAGCTAGTATCTTTGTGAAACACATGCACGTTCAGTTGAGTTGAGTTGTTTTAACAAAAGAAACATAAGAAACAGGGTTTCTTAGCAAGGTTCTAAAGGGATAGCACTTGACTCTGTTAGAAAAGGTATTCTTCGGACCCTTAATAATGGCATGACGGAGACTAATAATCACAATGGACAAAGTAGTCACAAAGGGAATCTTTGTGTGAAAAGAGGGCTTCCAGAAGTGAAAGTTACACACATCCACGCACAGCTGTGCCAAGTAAGGATACACAGTCCGCGGCGTGAAGCCGATTTAGGCAGTCCTCTTTTTCTTTCTTGGTCGAAGGCAGATCAGAACCGGAAGGAAGATCTGTCGGTTCATACGCAAAGAATTAAGTACTATAGAGTATTAAGCATTCTAGCTACAGTGACTTTAAACAGTGATATATTGGTAACCCTTGGTCGGCAACTTCGAGTTTAATGTACTGATAAAAAGAAGCAGTCATTAAACCAGTTTGAAACGAGCATTCCAGTGTCATTAGAACCATCCCTGCTCATACATATTCACGCATACCCTGACAGAACTTCATTGCTGATACCCTGCGCCACATCATTTTGCTGCTTCACTTGGACACAGCGGTAGTAGAAACTTAATAGTTCTATCAAATATATTGTGACTTTGTGGGTTCGTGAAATGAAAAGTCCAGTTGCACCACTCAACAATGTTCTTTATTTCCACCGACTTACAGTTTAACACTTGCCAATTACACAGTATTACGTGCTGCACACAATTACAATTCACCAGTTCGTCCGTTACAATTTCACTTGTACTCGCGATTACATAAACTCCGATACACATACACAGTTCGTACAGTCTTCCGTTGCACAATCTTCTCGTACATAACACGTCACTGACTAACTCTTACACCAAGAACTGCGACTGTCTCCTCACTCACTAACTGACCAACTCTACTCTACTCTGTCTGTAACCCCCTTTATATAGGAATATCGCCGACTTCTGGTGTTTACAGGATTGTTCCAGTAACAGAAAGATCGAGAACCAGGTGTAAGGAAACAGACGGCACAGTCATGTTTTTCCTCCGTCACCACCGCCTGTAACCACTATAAGACAAACGAGGGGAGGGCGTAGCTAACACGGACCTCCCCCGTCTTCCGCTCCCAGCTGCTTTCACAGGGTGTTCCAGCGCTCGCGTTACAATATATAGCTCCTTCTGTATTTGAAAACAATCCTAGCTAAGAAACATGCCCACCTTTTGGCCCAAAGTCAAACCAGTTACCATTTAATTTAGAGGGAATGTGCTCATAAGCAGTCATGTACGTTTATAAGTGGTCTTTTGGCTTCCAAGTTAAATCAAGTCAGTAAGAAGTACAAATATTTCTATTTTGATCTGACCATATAGAAAAAGTTTGATAGGTATACAATAAATCACCTGTGAGCTTATTACAGTATTAGTTTCGTATGCGCATCAGATACAGCAATTGAAAGTCCATTATTTCCTTAAACCCATAAAATAAACAGTTTCTCGTTCATGCGCAAATAACAACACATGACTCATAAAATTTCAGTAACAGTAAACTTCATGTTCGTCAGGCATAAAGTGTTTTAAAAACAAACCAATGTTTTACAATGGCCCTTCCAGTTAGAGGGCGCTTTAACAGCGAACAGAAATATGGATCTTTCACGGATAGATGAAGATCGATGTTTCATTGCTTTAGTGCATATTTGGGGGAAGGGTAACTATGGCAACAGGAGTATAGTGATGTTATTGAAATGGAGTGCAGCTAATGTTTACTCATGTAAGCAATGGAAGGGATGGCAAAAACATGCTTTGATCTGTAATATGTGCCACAGTGAGAGCAAAACCGATGTAGGAGAGAAAGAACAATGAGAATTTTGGTTAAAAACGACAAGGCGAGGTAGGCTCTGAAATTGAGAATAGAACACACTAAGAGAACACACACAGCTTAGTAATGTCACTAAACATAAATATTAGGCTTCTAGCTTTAGGCCTATGTTTCTATCAACGCTATATATAATTGTAATATATATTGTAATTTGCGTCCTCCAACGTTAAGTCATATCGGACGATGATTGAAGTGGGTGAAATTATGCTCAAATGAGTTCGGGGTCCATGGAGCTTAGAGCTACGGAGCTGCCCGACATTCGTCTTTCGGGATAAGGGAAAACCCCAACCTTATTCAGGTAACTCACCCTAACCGAGATTCGAACTAGGGAGACCTCTTGAACGTGAGTCAGAGACACTACCATCTACGCTACTTAGGTGGGCCATTTATATTCTAAAACTACAGTGCTAATTGAAAATATGTATTTATTCTATATTGGCGTTTGAACCTGGAATATATATTTTCAGACTCCTGGGTCACAGAAATAAAGTTTACTTCCTTTATTATGTACATGTTTAAGGTTCAGAGAACTGTTGTATTCCCCCAAAAATTAAATTTCGAGATTTCAATAGAAGCACACATTTTGAGGTCATTGAACCCCAAAAATAATTTTTAGATAAGTCCCGCATTTGTCTGGAGCAATATAGCCAAAATTGAAGTACCAGTTGAATACACAACTAAGTATTCCAATTCAGCAGCTTCCAAATATGCTATTGCAGGACTTCCAAATAAATTTCCATATCTCGAGGTACCCTTTCCTTACCACGCATACATCGCTCTAGAATATTTTTTTTACTCAAAAATAACTTTAACAACTCCGTTTGAAGTGACACATGTTAAAGACTTTCATAAAAATTATATGGGAATATACGAGAGCCATACCCGTGTTTCAAGATATTTTGTATTGCTAAGTAAGGTTAGTCTTACCATCATGTACTGTCATTTGTTAAAGTTTGCTAAACAAATTTGGTGCTGATCCAAGAATAACTTTGGATTTTAAAGACATTTCCATAATTTTTTCAATGTTTTTTTAACCAAAAAGGAAAAGTTGCAGTATCGTTCACTGACTCACGTTTCACTTTTAGATGGGAAAACTTGCGAGGAGGTAAAAGCGAAAATGGATGCTGTTTATTGAGAACTTTCGTCTTCTATGTTCACAGTTAGATATTAGTATAACGAATTTAAGCGGTGTTATACTTACATCCAATTTTGGGGAGGTGCGCCCAAGACGCCCTGCAGATGTCAAGGAAGTCATTGATTCTCGCTGAACGATAGTTGGCGAAGTGGCAGAGACCATAGTGAATACCAATTCATATTTTGCACGATAAGTGGGAAACGAGGAATCTGTCGACCCGATGAGAGCGGCAGTGGACAACAAGCGGGTGCGGCTTTCAACTTCGAAGCTGTTCGAAGGACGTTTTGCATTGGGTTTTCTTTGTTTATGAGACCTGGGTTAGTCACTGTACTCCGGAAAACAAGCAACGATCACAACAGTGGGTTGCTTCCAGAGAATCTGCTCCAAAGATGGAAAGAGGTATCATCATCCGGAGAAGTGGTAGTGATTTTTTGGGATTCGATGGGTGTCACAATCTTTGACATGTTGGGATATAAAAAATTATTACTGGAGCCTACTACAGTGAGTATTGGTCCAATTCTACTAGACGTTGAAGGAAAAATCGACCCCATACGGCGAAGAAGAGCCTTCGGTTTCACCACGATAATCTCCCAGCACATACATCCGAAGTTACCGCCGCCAAACTGCATGAATTGCGTTATGAATTCCTGCTACACACCCAAATTATTCTTTCTTAAACATGATGAAATGGTTCGTAGAAACAAAATTTAGATTGTATGAGGATGTCATCATGGAGACAGAGGTTCATTTTCCAGAGCTTGACAATTCTTAATTTTGGAGGAGTTAAAAAGGGACAGGAGCGTTGGAAGAAATGTATATCTGTAAAAGCGGACTGTGTTGAAAAATAAATAATTTTTGTTTGAAAAACTGGCATCTTCAGTTTTAACACTGGTATTTTTTGAACTAATACTTAGTTTTCACTTCATTCGCGAAGAAATTTGTATAATCTTGTACAACTGTAAAACCGAACTAAGGAAATGCACTATATAATTATATATTCAGATGTTTCAGTCCGTAGAGACCATGTCGATCTCTTCCTTGTGCTCAACGCTTCACGATTAAGGATCTGTGGCGCGAGGAGGTTAAGGAAAGGAAGATTCTAATCGGTTCGAGGTGACTTGTAGCTCCCGCATGAGAACTCTCATGTGTACTTTCGGAGTGCGTGCGTCCTGACTGGCTGTGGGTTGAATGATGACACCTCGGATCTGATAGACAGACGTTTATTGTTATCCTTAGGCTCCCACGCTCCCACCGTAAAGTCGTCGTCGGTGTGGTTGCTGTGTTTAGCATCACTGTCAATATTGTGATGTGAAGCACGGAGACAGTAGCACTGCGTAGTCGAATTGGATATATTTATCGTTTTCCCTATATATTACTCTTTGGGCTAACTCTCACTGGAAAGATTGTTAAATATTGCATTTTGTCTCTGTGCATGGCGCGGAAGTATACTTCTTAGGCGGCGCCAAATACGCGTCCGTCTCACGTAGAACTCAGGACCGAAGTGCTCTTACTAGCAAAACCTACTTTCCACCATCACTTAGAATTACCCTCACTCTAGGTATTTCTCGGAGTTTTGCAAAATCACATGAACAAATATCAATTTTCTATTGGCTCTTAACTATCCCCACTTGAGGTCAGTGTTCAGCATTTCCAGTTTCGGACCTAACATCAGAGACGCTTTCTCTAACGGTCCGCGTGCAAAAATGTATGCGAAGGCATGTACTCTTGCGCGTAGGTGAAAACCCTATAGACCTTTGTCAGAAGCACGCATGGGATTTCAAAAATGGGTTGGTTTCCGACTGGAAAGCACCAAATTTGCCTTGAGGGCAAAACAGACAGTAGAGTAGGGTTGTTTGTTTACAGGAATTGCAAAGGGAGTTTACTGACCTTCGTAGAGTGGCCTTGTCACTGTGGCGGTCTCCGGAGTATATGCTAGCATTATGGCATATGTCTATTCTGGTATACGTCATTCATTTATATTTATTCGTTTGTGTCAGTGTCTTTCTGATATCAGGTTATATGTCGTCTCAGTGTTCCTAGGTGACAGAGGCTGCGTCAATATTGCTTTAAAATATTGGTAAGGTAAATGTAGTCCTTGCAAGGCCTTAAGTGGCCTATGTTGGTGCGACGGGTTGTTACGGCACCCATTTTTATGGACATCGGTATATAAGGCTTCTGAGGTTGTCAGCCCCACGATGCAGCTGTCTTCACCCCAAGAAATTATCCTGGTACTCATTTCTGTTAGAGGCTGAGTGAACCCCAGGGTCATACTGCGACCAGAATGATTATACTAGGAAATAAACTCCAATAGTACCATCGGGAATCGAGCCCGTGACCTCCTAGCTTACATTCTAGTGTCGTAACCACTAAGCTACCGCCCATCACCCTTTGGAATTTCTTTTAAATAATATTTTTGGCATAAACAATTTCTGATGTACTTATTAATGGTTTCAAATACCCGTCAAACAGTTATTTCCGATAAAATATAAGTTTACAATTGTTTGAACAAAGTAACACAGTTCTTTTAAATATACGTTTCCCAACGTAAGTCATGTTGGACGATGACTGAAATTGATGAAATGATGCTGAAATGAGCCCAGAGTCTACAGAGTTCAGTCACTCGACATTCATCTTTCAGAACGAGGGAAGACCATGAAAAGAACATTATCCATATCTACAATTTATTCTGGCCAAGATTCGAATTAGGGACCCTCTGAGATGAACAGTCGGGCTGCCATCAAAGCTGTAAAAGTGGGAAAATTCCTAAATATGGGTAAATAGTAGAAAAAGGTAATAAGAAGTAATCATTTTGAAGCAGATATATATTGTGTACGATATATATTTTTTCGATATATATTGTGTACCACTTTTCCAGCACAATCTCTTCCCATCTCATGTCAGTTTGTACGGCTATCGGTTTCTTCAAGTCACCAACTTTATCGTCTTGATTGTATTTTACTCATCAAACAAATGTGCAATGTATATAACGAGTTAATAATAATTACTCGGAAATATCAGATAAGCTAATGCAATTGCGATAAATATATAATTTGATTGTGTATAATCTTGATTGAATTTTACTTGACGGGCTTTCCCAGTCACCTCCATCATATTGATAATCCTTACTTCCTGAATAATTTCCCTTGATTACATAAAGTTCCTCACTCCTGCATGTCCACTCATCACTATCAAGAGTGTAAAGTACTTACATGTAGTAAGTCGCCATTAGGGCAGTTGTCTCATGTGTTTATGAGAACTCCTAAGTGGTTTACCGGGAAAATACGAGTCAGTTGGAGAATTTAATGTCATATCGGCACGTTGGCCATAGTAGCACAATGATAGTGCGGCTGGACGGAAACCAGAAGATCCGTGGTTCAAATCCCGGCTATGGCATTGAATTTTTCAGTCTGACTCTACGTTTCCACAATTTAGCCTACACACGGCCAGTGTGAAAGAATAATTAATTTACATTTGTTCAAGTAGTTTGGATCACGTGCAATCTATGTTTTCAAGTCCTGACACACATTCATGCGGATGGTTTTGTGCTCCTGTGCGAGAAGGCGCGGAACAAATTTAGCAGCAACACGTCTCATGTGCAAATCCTCCCTCAAATTCCGCTGGCACGAGCTCCAATTGATTCCTGTCGCTGCCGAAACTTGGTCGATCGTTTGGGGACGATCCTCGTTGATCTTTTAGCGAACCTTTTCAATGTGCTCATTTCGCGATGTTGAAGGGCGTTCAGAACGATCTTGGTCTTCAACACACATCTCACCACGTTTAAAGCGCCTAAACCACTCGAAAACCTGCGTGCGGCTCATAGTGTCCTCCTGGAAATCTTCCTGAAGCATTTGCTGTGTCTCCATTGCAGTTGTTTTAAGAAGGAAACAAAATTTCACACACACTCTTTGTTCTAAGTTGCCATAACGACTTCGCAGAGGTAACCCACCAACAGTCCGAGAAACCCAATACCACTCTTGCACGTTCAGCTCTACACTGACGCCGTAGCTCACCTCGGTAGCGTGGTGGTAGCATGTCTGCCTCACGTTCAAGAGGTCCCAAGTTCGAATCTCGGTCAGGGTGAGTTACCTGGATTAAGTTTTTTCAGGGTTTTTCCTTATCCTCAAAGGCAAATGTCGGTAACTCTAAGCTCTATGGACCATGGGCTTATTTAAGCATCATTTCACCCATTCCATTCATCGTCCGTTATGAATTAACGTTGGAGGACGTAAATGACAAAAAAAAAAAAACTGACGCTGTCTGCACAGCTGTTTCATGAAGGTCTCTACTAACACCATCTAGCGTGAGAACGCTGCACTACATCTACGAGTGGCAGAACCCACGGAGTCCGGTTTCTTTGGGTCCCCCTCGTATAGGTCTTCGCCGCTATTTCTCTATTAAGGAGCTCCTTAGGTGGTTTCTCTGAAATCTAACAAGTCCCAGTATAGCCCAAAACAGGTGTTCCAGAGAGAATACCCTATGCCTGCAGCGGGAGTCAAATCCTGTTCTCCCGCTACCTGCACATGGACAGTTCTATTTTGGGTGAGGGTGACAGTGGTTGATAGAGAAGGGTAAATATTGATCAATGTTCACAATTCGTGGCGAGCATTTATCTAAAAGCATGCACTTTGGACAAGCAACAGTTGACAAATTAACAAAACAAATTTAGCCTTATTAGGCCGGAAGGTACAATAGAGTTTAATCCAGGCAAAAGATTGCAATGATTACGAATTACCTTAATTGGAGTTTGGAGATTTGCAAATCACTACAGTGTTCATTAGAGATTATTCTATTACAATTACACTCATCTCTGCAATTCTGGGCTGAAACTGCAACGATACAAAAGGATATATCCATTTATAAGCAGACTTTGAAGCTTTCGGTAATTGAAACCGAGTACTGTGGTTGCTCTTTTGAAAGCATAATCCTCTCTCCACATTTTCAGAATAATTAATACGACCGTCCCTTAGGGACATGCTCGGGAGCGCTTGATGTACATCAGTCGTTACCGGAAGCTTTATATAAATTAACAAAAAAGTTACATTTTATTGTGAATCATATTCCATTTCTTTGTTCTATGAATAAAAGAGCTTATTAATATATATGTGTACTCTATTTTCTCTGGATGTTTATTGTGTATAAATTGTTTACAAGAACAAAATTATTGATTTTGTCTTCCTTCAAGACCGTAAACTTAATTTTGCTGTTGCTTTCCACCTTTATAATGAACAAGATCAGGTAGAACTTTTAATATAAACATGCTGGCCCCATTTATTTCATCTATGTACAAGAATTAAAACCTCCGATAGGGTCTCAGTGTAATTCTCCTCAAGCTGACTGGGTTCAGTTAAGTTATTATTTGGAGGCAATATCATAAAGACCTATACACCTTTTGTAGTCATGTGGTCCTGATTCAGAAAAGTAGGATTAGGACTACTCCGGAGGGGGTACGGCGCTGCGATCAATCTTGATCTATTGCACCTATGCCACCAAGTGGGGCATCCCTGGGAATGAGGAGAGACAGAGGGTGGCCATTCCAAGGAGCCACAACAATGCAAAGGGCAGAGTCCCTACATTTTACTTGGATGGAAACCTCCTCCGCCAGTCCAGGACAACCCCGTACTCTGTTTCGGAAGCAGTCCAAGCAGCCGGATTGGAGACCGGCAACCAACCTACTGGAGGAGGTTGTGGTTCACTCAGAACGCATCATCCCGCCATAGGCCACGCCATGGCTCAGTGGTTAGACCGCTTGTCTCTCACCAAGGCAACCCTGGTTCAATACCAGGCGACCGCAAAGTGAGATTTGTGGTGGACAACACGGCGCTGGGGCGGGTTTTCTCCGGGATCTCCGGTTTCCCCCGCCATCTCATTCCACCGGTGCTCCATTTTCATCTCATGAGTGTCACCGCTTGTGGTGCCGTATGTAGTAGAAGCGGGCGTTAAACACTACACATTTCATTTCATCCCACCATGCACCGCCGACACATCTACTCTGAAAGAGGCCACCACATGAGAGATGATATGAAATAATAGTGGAGAGGAAATGGAGGGACAGGAAATTCGGGGGATGTTATTAACCAGCATTCGCTTGACGGCCAGGGAAACCCCAGAAAAACCCAATGGCAGGTAGGTCGGCCACGAATCAAACCTGGACCTTCCGAATGCGGGTCACAAACGAAGCTGCCTGAGCCATCCCCTTCAGCAAAGTAAATTCTTCAAACTTACCAAATTTACTTGGCAGCCTTAAGTCTCCACTGGATCTTCACGCGAAAAATCGTTTTGGTGAAGATGTTTCTGCACTTCTAAAATATGGATGCTACCTTAAAATTTGTTTTCTTTTTATAACTGCTTCAAGAACTTTTATATTTCATGTGACAATAAATAATTAGCATTTCTGCCTTTAAAATAACTATGCTACCAAACATTAACCATTTCAATGTGTGTTTTAACTATATAACAAAAACATGTGTTATTTTTATTCGAACACACACCTGACAAATATTATGCATGAAGCATTAAAATTGTTCTGTATGAAGCAAGTAAGCCTGGAGGGGAGGAGGTCTTCGGAATTGTCACTAGACTGGGAAGTAAAATTCACCCCTATACTTTTTACAAACCTTCGGCATTTGCAGACATCACTCGGATATGTGCTTAACTGTCAGTCACTTATTGACCCTTTCGCCTCTCTTGTTCCTTTATAAAGCAAAGATTTGGATGCAGATCACTTGAAGCGAACTGCTTAAGAACTATTAGTTAGACAAACAATAAACAATATTTTAAGGATGCAGTTTTAAAATGTGGAATGCCTTTATTTCAACAATCTACTGGATCTTTAAGGTTGGCATTTAAGTCGAGTCATCTCTTAAGAACAGAGGTGAACGTTTATATGAAATATTTTTACCCTAACAATTCTATACAGGGAAAATAATCTATTCACTTTTGTGCAACCGATATAAATTAAACCAGACAATACGTAGGAAAATAAAATCTTAAAGATATATAACCTCCAATTAAACATAATATCAGCTAACCCAACCAATAATGAAATTAAACATAATTCAAATTCATTTATAATACAGTCTAAATAATAAATATAATTCCATCTACCTTTACGTGTGATAGGCATGCATTTGAATGCTTCATTATACTTAATAAGGTCCATTTTTTAAAATGTTTATTGCAATAGAAATGCCAGCCTACACGTATCTACTGGACAGAAGAAAAAATAGAGGGCTTTCAATTACACCATAGTATTGAGGAATGCTATAGAGCGTCGAATATACCTAAAGATTTATAGATCTGTTTCGATAGTATGGAGAAGCTAACATTTGAATGAAGCAATGCATCGAATAAATTATTTGAAATATTCCTATCGGGCAGATGTGTAAACCTTATATATCTGCAATTAGGTTCCTTTTCCTCTATTTTAAACAAATGTTATTTATGATCCTTTGTGTACAAGACCTAGATTAGGTAAGCGTTTCAAGTTAAGTCGTGTCCAGTAACACCCCAAGATATTTCACTGGCATATTGGTTGGCAGCCATTAGAGCGGTTCTCGCAGGAGCTGTCCAGTTCTCCAGTGCGATATAACATAAAGACATTGAGATTTCAACATAAAAGAAATCCAGTTACCATTGAGATTATAAGAACCATGGAATGGTAGATATATGAAAAACAAATAAGTGTGCAAGAAATTGAGCAGTGAGTAAAATTGCAGTAGCATGATATTCACTTAAATGTCCAATACTAAGCGTTGCTAGAGCTTTTTGGTACACTCTGTACCTTATATACATTAAGTAAAGTGTGGGTACAGAATACTTGGGAAACTGCAGCTGTAGAATAGATTAGCATCCAATGCTTTCTTCTTTCTTAATTTTTTCTTTAACTATCCTCATGTACTACTAAGTGGTGTATGGGAATTCTGGTTCCTCTTAATCCTTGAGGAACGGAAACACTGGATCTGTGAGATAGAGAATCCAGGATGGGTGATCAGCCATATATTTGGTATGAGAGCGGGAAAAGTGGATCACAGAATGAAGGCGAAATGTATTAAAGGAAAAATGATGATTGAGTAATTAGAGAAATTCTGGCGGAGGAAACCGGAGGACCCTGAGAAAACAAAAATCTCACTTTGTGGTGGCCTGGGATCGAATCCGGGCGCCTTGGTGAGAGCTAAGCGGTCTAACTACCATTGGATGTGGCCTAGCGTCCAATACTTTGCAACAACTTATACATTCATCTACTAACTAAATATACACCCAATATGCCTATTTAGGGTAAAGTCTTCCGTCAGGTACAGGGAGTTACTGCTGGGAGCTCATTAGATTAGCAAATCCTAAGAGCCTTGACCTAGTTTGTGTTTAATAACTTATTGTGCTTTACACACTTCTCCATCCAAATTGATCTATTGAACCCTACAATTTAGTTTCATTTCTTATAAGCTCAGTACCTAATATGATAGATCTATATTAACCAAAAATTGAATACATAGATATCAGTTGTTCTAGGCTGCCAATGATAATAGTTAAATATACTTATTATTTAAATTTCAATCAACGCTGAAAATTTCTTTATTTTGATTTTAACAGTTGTTTTAATGCTGTTCATTTTTATATGTCTAAGTAAAAATTGTATAATGATTTATAGGTAAACATAATTTTAAAAAAGTGTTAAATAAATCACATTTTTAATAAACATTCTCATGTAGGAAACAAGTACGGCGGAATTCATTCATTTATGTGTTTATGTATTTATGTCTTTCTTTGTTTGTTTATTTACTGTTATGAATGTTAGTGTTTCAGTAAGTGTATAATGAAGCAGCCTTTAAGAGTTGAAAATAGTTACAATGTTTCTATCACTTTAAAATGTTAATCAATTCCCCATTGTCCTTACTTTTTATGCAGAGTAATTACTCTTCATTGTAATGAACATCGCCCGTGTCGCTATCTAAGTTGATACAAATTAATTAAACTAATTGAACACCAGGCAATACACTGATGTAGTTTTTAGTACTTCCTACCAGTTCAGAAAACATGCTGATAATTAATTTCTCGCTGGGACAGTCAGAAAACACAGATGGGTGTAATCCATCACGAAAGATGACATAACTTTATTTTTTCCTTGACCATAAGTAAGTAATATGTACAATAACAAATTTGTAAAAAGCAGTATACTGGCATTAAAGTTATCGTTATGTAGACAAATAAGGCAATACATATACACTTTAAAACTATTATGTCAATGCAAGGT
Source organism: Mantis religiosa (assembly GCA_030765055.1). Taxonomy (NCBI): domain Eukaryota; kingdom Metazoa; phylum Arthropoda; class Insecta; order Mantodea; family Mantidae; genus Mantis; species Mantis religiosa. Next base: position 67,983,266 of record CM060953.1, on the reverse strand, counting down.
AACTTTAAGCTCATAAAGTCTCACAAAGAATAAGTTTTCCTTCTTTTTTTTTTTTTTTTTTTATTTTTATCCATCGATCACCAGATATGCTTTATAGATGTTTTTATACAGAAGCAGAAGAACAGGACACATAACAATGGAGGTAGACGTGAAAGACTCATTTAAGTGGAGCAAATTGAAAACTTAAAGTCTGATAATAATCACACATCTGGATCGTCTCTGCTGGAGACGTCACGCAGGAGAAGATATTGTGGTAGTCGTTGCTTTAGGCGAGCTGGTTGGCGAGTGCGAGCGCCGAGATTATAGGGACCTCCTGAAGATGGTAAAAGAAAGGTCGTCCCAGCCGTCGGATGTACCGGTGAACGGGTAGTAGAAAAAGCTCGTGATGATGTTGGTTGCGGACGAACCAAGGAGTATTTTTACCTGCAGGAAGCATCCTGTTTTGTGGCCCCCGAAGTCGGCGGAGATTAGACTTACTGGTGCCACCCCAGACTGGAGCTGCATAGGTAAAAATGCGACGGACTAGAGATGAATAAAGAACCTGGGCGGATTCATAAATAAGTGAAGTGTACCTGTTGAGTAAAGGTACAGAAATAGAATCAGTTGTCATTATATGCTGGCGTTCAAATCAAAAAAGTTATTTAAACATTTTTTTAGATACGTGGACTACACTTTTGTAATTTGGCCACATGGATCAGACACTTTGCCTAGCTTTCTTGGGAATCTCAGCAGCCCTCCACCTCAAATACAGTTTAACATGGAAGTGGAGAAGGATGGAACTCTTCCATTCCTGGACGTTCTTGTTTCAAAAAACAGCAACGGTACACTGGGGCATGCTGTATATCGCAAGCCTACACACACCGATCTCTATCTGAACGCTCATAGTTTCCATCATAAGTTTCAACGTCTGGGAGTTCTCAAAACACTGGCCCACAGAGCTTTGTCTATCTCTGATCCCAGCCACTTAAAACAAGAATTTCAGCACCTGAGACTCACTTTCCGTCAAAACGGCTGCTCCGAATATGACGTTGTAGCCTCCATCACCAAACCTAGGAAAGGGAAACCTGTAATACAGCAAGCGTCAGATAAGCCTACCGCTACAGCCTGCATCCCATTTACTGGCAATCTACCCCGCAGAATCAGCAGAACTCTCGCCAAATACCACATCAGGACCATCTACAAGCCACCTCGGAAGATTAAACATCTGTTGAGACCAGTGAAAGACAAACTGGACTTCCAAGTTCCGGGAGTGTACCGCATTCCCTGGGACACCGTATATAGGACAAACCCATAGAGCCAATTTTCCGGAGACGACCATCTTGGCAAAATGCAACAGCTACTGGGAGCGGAGAATTAAGGAAGCTTTGGCCATTTCCTCTGAAAGGAGCACGCTTAATCGTGATGCTGGATTTGATTTCACCTCCTCCTGGAAACCTGCCTTAAAATGGAAATCCGTCGATTTAAGAAGCAAAGATCAATACAGCTTGGTAATCAAGTTAAGTATACTCACGCCATCTCCTGACCTGAACAGCCTTTTGTTCAGTAATGCGAATTTTGATAGTGTTCTGTCTATCATTATAGTTGTGTTACATCCAGTGTTTCATTTGTTTTTTTTAATACTTTATAAATATCCTGATGATGGGAGAGATGCACACTCGTGAAAGGTTGATATCTAATCATCTTTTCACCTGACTGGCTGCCCGAGAAGAAAGTGAGAAAAAATTGTTTGTTTCCCCTGTATCGCAAGAAGCAGCTGAATAACAGCAAGGACTTTGAAAAACAGGATTAAATAATGAAAATACTCAGGTAAATAATGTGGAATATTCTGAAAATTGCTTAAACACTGAGAGGGTACGCGTGGTTGGAAGGGGATAAGCGTGGAGTTAGTTTTACGGACTTAATTAAGGGTGGGTTCTGCATGGATCTCTTATCTCAGGAGTGATACACACCAGACTGCTTCGTGTTCCCTCTTCTTTATTCGATACTGCTTTCTCTTCTTGTTTGGGCTTTCACACACACGCGCGTTTGTCTACACACATTGCTTAGTTTCACATCACCTTCCTAATACCACTGCTTCCATCGATGTGCAGAACAAGAGTGCCTCAGATAGAGCATTGACTTGTCTCCTGGTTTCCCGGTTAGCACTAGCCCGTCCTTCCTGGGGGTAATAAGCAACCCTACCTTGCCTACATTTGTTTTGTTCAGTATCACCATGAATTATCCTTACGCCTAACGGTACTTCTTCCTGTCTGTCCAAACTACGAATGTACTGCTTCAACACACAGTTTTTTAGATAAATTGATTTTTTGAAACAGATCTACGTTTTTGTGCAGTTTTCGTCCATGCCTAACATTAATTAGTTCTTCAGCATTTATTTGTTAACACGACTGTTATCTCCAAGATCAAGGTCAGTGCCACCATATGTCAAAATTTTACTCGGTTAACCTACTTATATGAGGCGTCGCTTGATACCAAAATTAAAGGATTGCAATAAGTAAAGAATCATGATGGATTTCAAAGGAATGTTGGTTCTTTGTTACAACGCGTGCAGGTGCAGTGAAGTCAAATAGCAGTTGGGGAGAATAGTTGTTTTAACAAAATAAACGTAAGAAACATTGTCCTTAGCAGATTTCTAAAGGGTAGCACTTGACTTTGTGAATAGGGCATTCTTCGGACCCTTATTAATGGCATGACAAAATAGTCACAAAGGGAATCTTTGGTTGAATGAAGAGGGCTTCCAGAAAGTGAAAGTCACATGTACACCCACACGCAGCTGTGGTCATTCAGTCTTCGGCGTCAGGCCAATTAGGGCAGTACACTTCTTCTGTCTTGTTCGAGGGCAGACCAGGAGTCATGAGAGAAGATATTTGTCGTTTTATACGTTACTAATTAAGTATTATCGAGTAATAAGCATTCTGCCTTCAGTAACTTTAAACAGTGATATTGGTAACCCTTGGTCAGCAACTTCAAGTTTGAAGTTCTGACAAAAGAAGCAGTTATTAAAGCAGTTTGAAACGGGCATTCCAGTGTCATTAAAACTATCCTTCTCACACATATCCACGCATACCCTAATATAAACCTCATTGCTTTACCCTGAGCTAAACAAAATTGTATCAAACTGTCGCCTCAACGTGGAACTCTTTGCTCGCCAATATATTTGCTTCACGCCTTAAACCATCGGTCTTCGATGACTTTGAATCAGCGACCTTGAGAGCAGCAGGCACTAACCAACTAAACAGTCACACCTTCTAGTTATAAATGATAATATGAAATTCTAGAAATAAAAACACTTTTTGCCGATATAATTGAGATAAGATCATTAGAACCGTACATATATTATAAAACATACAGACAGGAACAGGGTATAGTGTGGTTGAGAGCGGGAGTATGAAGGCTGAAAGTGGTGACATGTTTTTCCAATAAAACAGTGCCCAATATGCCGGAGAAGAGAAAATATAGAGCACATAATACTTGAGTGTGAAGAATGCGTTATGGAGAAGAGAATGTTTAAATGACAACTGGCTCAATATGAATAGAAACATTGCATTACTTAAAAGTTTCAGTAAAGATAAAGATAAAATTGTTAAGGTTCGTGCATGAGCACTTATTGTTGAAACAGGGGCAAATGCAGTTCATCATGTTCCTGCTATATGAACGCTGGAGAGCCCTTTTAACATAAGTTAAGAAGAAATGGAATTGGCCATTAAAAAGAGAAGTGAACAAGGTCTAAACTTTAGGGAAATTAATACGTAGCTAATAGAAGTTTTATAATGAATATTTACAGCCTGAGCCACGGGTATTAGTAATATTCCATGTATTTTTATTTGTAGAAACCTTAATACAAACAAATATTCAATTATTTTCTAATCAAAAGAACTCACATGATATTTGTACGAAATTTAAAATATGTATTGTATCATGTAAAAACCTAAAATACTTCTAAAATGGTATAGGTTCTTTTGAATTCGTGTGCGGAGCTGTTACACGTTTTGACTCTCACAAGATGGTCCGGGTTCGATCCCAGGTGGCGGTACGTGAGATTTGTGGTGGACAACATGGTGGTGGGGCAAATTTTCTCTGAGACTTCCAGTTTCCCACACTATCATTCCACCAGTTGCTTCATCATCATATTACCTTTCATCAGCTTTACTCTCATTCAGTTCATCCACTTCCCTCACTTTTATACCAGGTATCAGGTTGTTCAACCATACTGGATTTCTCCATCTGATCCACTTCCTCACTCGGACGCCCAATGGGCCGCGCCGTGGCTCAGTGGTTAGACCACTTGGCTCTCACCAAGGCGGACCGGGTTCGATCCCAGGCGACCGCTGGGGCGGGTTTTCTCCGGAACCTCCGGTTTCCCCCACCATCTCATTCCAGCGGTACTCCATCTTCATCTCATGTATCATCAGTGTCACCGCCTGCGGTACCGTATGTAGTAAAAGCGGGCGTTAAACGCTACACGTTCACATCGACGCCCAATGATATAAGGGGTAGAAAACCAAGAATACCCTAACACCACGATAAGTGGTATAATTAGGGAAGTTAAAGAAGTGTTCAATATTTGGAAGATATTTTAATTTCGTTTCAGAGTTGTTCCGTTTGCATACACACACACACTCTCTCTCTTTCTCTCTCTGTCTCTCTCTGCACACAAATTATTATTTAGGGAGCTCAAAATTGTGTCAGGTACAAACTTGGTACTGAACCTTGGTACCACGATCTTAATCTAGGGCGTTATACTTTGTTTCCCTACCGCGGAATGCACCTGGGTTCAATCCCACCCTTGAGGGTTCCGGATTTTATTTTCAGAGTATAGGACCAGTGCCCAGTCAGCATCATGAGGGAATTGAGGAGCTACGATTGGTAGCGAATCCTGGTCTTAAAGGCCAACTTTCCTGCTGGGGGCGTTTGTTACTGAGCACATCTCCTCTCCGTAACGGTGTGCGTGAGTTCGGCAGTCGGTTTAGCCAGCTTTGGCCCGCTCGTGGGCTGTTCCGTCATGGGTTTCTTTTTTACTGTTTTTTAGTTTTACAATCTTGGCATGATATTTTTTCTCTTTCATGTAATAGTTACATGGCAGAAAAAGTCACAATATTTTTCAAACCGTCGTAATTAATGCTCGCATTACGTATTGAAAATATAGTCGTCTGTAGTCACTAGAGGCAATTTGGATATTTCATTGCCGTTATAAGCTTCAGCTGTGCAGACCTGTGCCACGCCCATTCTCCTCTAATATTCTCATTACCGTAGTTTTCAGGAGCCCCAGTAGACCGTAGTTTAGTTATGGCTTCGTCATATTAACCAAAGAGCTTTTTAATGCTATTTCCGTGACACAATCGGTCCAGCCAGTAAGCCTTTAATCAACTCGTATGTGGATTCCAATCCTTTTAGCTGATTGATTTACAATGCAGTTCTTTGTAGCTTCTGTTTTTATGAGTTCACCTCTATTTTTACTCACTGAAATGATACACAGCTGAAATTTGTTTGAAATGACTGTGCCATATTCTGAATATATCTGTGGATAGTCTCATCCATAGAAGATGCAAGCGAAAGTATAATTTGTTGTACTTTTTAAAGGGGTTATATAAGCATTTATTTTCGACACACAACATGCGTAGCATTTAAGGGAGAGGTTCATCTCACAGCGAAATTGTTTAGCAAAATCAACTGGTAATGTAATTAATTAGGACTGTGTGTTCAAAGCAACTAAGGCCAAAATATCGTAAACTAAAGCTGTATTTTCCTGCACTTTCATGTGATTTGCACATTTTCTGGAAATATTTTTTGCAAGAAGATACTTTTGGACAAAACTAATGCTTTCAATCCTGAATGTTATTATTGCTATTAACCAAATTAGGTTTTAAATTAGGTAAATGATTAGTGGAATAAAATTTATCTCCTATAGACCAGTTGAGCCAATGCAAACGAAAGCGTCAACGTGGTATTCCATGATATGTAATTTAACTCATACCTAATGCATAGATTAACTTTACTTAATCTTCTGAATGAAATAAATTTACGATGTAACATTGTATCTTTTAACAAAAATGATCCATAAAGCAGTTAATTGCCAGTAATTCTAATACTTAAATTATAGCATCCTTTAAACTAATATTTATTTTTTACTATCTGTTTTTTTTATTTCTTATCTGCAAAATAATTTCTTTCCTTGCTTTTGTAACACTCTTAGAATGGAATCGTCGTTTATTTTTATTTAATGGCGTTAAAGACAGCAAAGAATAGGAAAGGGCTTTAATCATCACTGCAGATATTTGAATAGGTACATGCACAGAGCATTCCCTATTTGGGGAAATATTGAAACGCTGCAGAATACTCGACCAGAACATTACTATTATTAATATCATCATCACCATCACCACTACCATCACAATCACCACCACCACCATCATCATCATCATTATTATTTCTATTTATTATTGTGACTTTGTGGGTTCGTAGAATTGAAAGTCCAATTTGCAGAAATTAAAATCGTTCTTTATTTCCGTAGAAATACACTGATCAATTCTCACGTATAACATTACGTCACATACACACCACAATCTACCAAGGTGGATGACAATAACAAACAGAGTTCTGATCAGCTCTCCTTACAACAACACTCTTGTTACACCTTTAAAACTCTCCCTGGCGTGTCAAAATCGCTTATATATCTCATTCATAAATTTGAGAGCTTTCGAGTACAAACAAGAAACCAATTTTTCTCTGTCAATCATGATATCACTAGAACCTTCCAAACGTGAAATCCTATCTGTGCCGGCAAGTCTTTCACCTCTGTGATACACTATCCGTCTCTTGTTTATCGGCGCTATCGTTAATTGTCGGTTCTTTGTGAACGCTAGCCGCCTATCAGTTCCTTTGTCTAAACAAGCCGCGCGATCATAAATAACGGCTCGCGACATATTTATTATTATAAGAATAACGTATCATTTTTTACCAAAAATATTTTCATAAGTTTTAGAAAATACACTCATTTTGTCAAGTCTCAAGCAAATGAAGTAGTCCTGATATCTAAAATTGTAAATAGATTATTAACCAATCCAATTTCCAAATAAACTAATGTATGAACCTTTGCGTAAAACACACCCTGTAATTAAAATTTCAAATAATGCTCTTGTAAATCTTCGTACACCTTTAAGATTATATGTCATATAATGATCATGGTTTTGATAAATGCACTTCAATTCAGTTAGAAAGTAATGCATCATAATTTAAATAAAGTACTTAAATTACTAAATCATTAAATTATATAAAATAGTACTGTGGGTGCGTGTAGTCACTCCATAATTAATAAATCATTTTCAGATGCAACGACTTTTTCATAGCATTTGCAAATGAAGTCATATTTTTTCACTGTCATCAAGTCGGAGCTCCTTAGTGTATAAAAGTGCAAAAATTTAAAGTTGTACGTCTTTCTTGGTATTCAAACCACATTGTCCTTTTGAATCAAGTCCATGGTGTAAGGGGTGGAATGGATTTTTTTCGGGCGTTATAGCCTCCTTCGTAAGAAAGTAAGGGGTGTTTTAGATTTTCAGTGTGTAGAAGAAGCCTATTAGCAAATTTAAGTGCTCTTTCACACCCAATATAAAGTGGGGTATTGTGAACCCTAACAATTAAAGAGCACCTTTAAATAAATTCCAGCTTAATTTACACACGTAGAGCCTTGCTTCTTCCGGGTTCCCGTAACATTATAAATACAACAATTTGAGAAAGTCCTTACGAGGATGAGCTCAGAATGTCAATCACTTTACAGAAGCAGAATAAGAACGAAAATTCTCCAAAACCAAATAAAATTCTATAAAATTATTTCACAACCTATTTAGCAATTCATAAAGCAAAGAATTAAATTTGCACAAATCAGAAGAGCAACAATAGTTAAAATAGAATAACTTTGCAATTGAAATATGTCCCCCAATAACAATCACAAAATCAAAGTAAAAATATTCGTCCAAAGTACTAAAATATTTAGAGGCAAACACCATAAAATGAGAGACCAAGACTGGAGTTTTGGTTCCATGCAGTTACGAACTCACCATGTGATGTTGTCGACACTGAAAAGTAAGGAACAACTAAAGCAAACAAAGAACAGGCACCGCTCACATCACGCTTACAGTCCTATACAGCAACGACATTCATCTTTAAATGAACATTTCCTTCTTTTGATCAGGCTACAAGGCGATCTGCTTCTCAGATTTTCAAATTATTTTGAGGCAAAGAGATGATCAGGCCCATTTCATTGTCAGGTTTTGTGCTCGGCGCCTTGAGTCACTCAACCGAGCACTCCTTTTGATGTGACTGACAACCACATTCATATGCTTCTACTTTGAGTCAGAGAAGAGCGACTTCTCTCTCACATTTAAGGTGTGATTAATAGACAACATTTTCACAAAGTATTTTGGATTTAAATATTTAAAAGTGGTATAAAAAGAGGAGACTTAAGTACGTATATAGGATCTTTCAATAATAGTGTCCTATATTTGAACTTAAATAAAACACGCTCTATGAATGACAGAGGTCTTTTTGATATAGTTAATGTCATGTGGAAGAGAACATCAATTAAGTGACTGTCAATGGGTTGCGCGTATACGGCTGACCCAATTTTCAATAACAGAAGAACGTAAATTAGGCCCATCTTCACGAATAACACGCGCTATGTTATTAAAAATATAATTTACTTTTTCTGCCTTATTGGTATCAACTCGAGCTTTAATATAACCCCACAGTAAGTAATCCAGCGACATTTAATCACGATATCTCGGGGGCCAGTGAACACCACCACCAGGAATAATGATGAAACCTCTGAACTTCGTTAAAAGATCGATTGTTTCGAGAGCAATATGACATGCGGCGCTGGAACCATATGTTTTGAGATCTATACCGTTCAGTTGAGGCCAAAAATAGTCCCTTATGAGCCCCGTATCACGCAATATACGAAAGGTTTGGCGAACATATGATGCATTTTGATAATAAATTTTTACAATTTCTTCGAATTGCTGAATACTGTAACGTTCCATGGCTGTTTGTCAATAACAACTCTAACCACATGAAAAATGACTGCTGCAACTCGATAATAGCAGCAGCTATCACGTGTTAAAGATAGCACACACCTGTACATACATTCTCTCTATACATGTAATGTCATTCATGGTAATGTAGTTCCCACATAGTATGTACTTTTCTTTTAGGTGCCTAAGTATCCTAAAGTGTTTTTCTTTTTTCTTTAACTGCCCTATTTTATCACTACATAAGTTATTCCTCTTAGCACTCATGCCCGTAGGCAGCAGGTTGAAATACGGAATCTCTGGATTAGGGAGAGAAAGAGTACAGGATGGGCGATCAGCTGGAAGCCTGGTATGAGAGTGAGGGAAGTGGATGACAATGTGATGGCGAGAAGAAATGATACGAAAGATGATGGAGCAGTTGGTGAATACTGGCTGGATAAACCGGAACCCGCAGAAAACCACCACAAATTTCCTTTGCGGTCACCTTGGATCAAACCCGGGCCACGTTGGTGAGAGCCGCTCTACCACGTGGCGGCCATCCTAAAGTACAAAAGACAGATCTACAAAATCACAAGAAAAGTCAAGCAAGAAAGATTAGTGAAAATCCTGATTATGGTCCACAATATTCACGAAATAAATTATCAAGAACAAGTTTTAATAACATTTTAATTTTATTATCATTTTAATAACATTTTTAAAACTGTTTTACCAGTGTAATAATTGTTTAAATTCAAATACGTTTGTGCAACAATGAAGTTATAAATGTCAAATATTTACCGTTTATTCATGTCACTCTGTTAAATTAAATATGAGACGAATTGACCTAATCCTAAACATTTTATTTATAAACAAATTTAATACTGATTTTGGTTATGTGAAAGGAGAGTTCTCTTGAAATAATATATTTAAAATATTAAGAGCTCTTAAGGTCTAACTTATTATGTTGTTATGTAAAGAATGCTATAAACGAAAGCTTTAAGGACATTTCGGGAGCATAACTCTAGTAATTAATAAAATGTAGCTGAAAGTCTGTAAGAGTAATATGAATTAAATTGGATTGTACTATGGTACGGAGGGGATTCGGCACTGCGATTATCCTTAATCCATTGTATGTACCTGTGCCCCAAGTGGGATATCGCCAGGAGAAAGGATGGGGTCAGAGGAGGCAGAGGTCAGCCGTCCTAAGCAGCCACGATAATGCAGAGAGCAGGTTCCTACACTTTAATAGTTGGAAACTCCACGGCAGGCAGCAAACTGGCAGCGCATCCGACTGCGGTCCGGAAACGACCCCACAAGACCGCCTTGGTGACTGCAGATCGGAGAGCGTCATAGTGAAAGAGGAAGTTTAGTTCAGAACATATCATCCTGCCATATAAATCCGAGACACCTGCCGACACTTTCACCCTTAGAGGGACCACCACAGGACAGATCATGTGAAATGGTGATGAAGATGAAATGGATGGGCTGGAAATTAGGGGGATGTAAATAATCTGTGCAGCATTCGCCTGGCGACCCGGAGAATACTCCCAAAATCTCCTGGGTCAGGTAGGTCAGCCACTGGAATCGAATCCGGGCCTCACGAATGCGAGTCACAAACGAAATCGTCTGAGCCATCCCGCTAAGTGAGTAATATGGATAAAAGTAATATGCACTGCAGCGGAATGACTGCTCCACCTTGAACTAATAAGACCACCTCTCAATATTACTTTCAATACAACCACTCGAGTATCTGAAAAGCTGAGCTCCTCAATAAGTTGATGTTATTACCTGAAGAAATCCCAGTTTCGAACAACAGGTGTACTCCTTGTCAGGAAAGTGTTCTGGGAAGATTGGCGAACATGGAAGATCGAGGAATCGTAATATCAAAACACATCTCTCGTTATGCAATCACAAAAGCTCTCGCTCACTTTCTTCTCGGGCAGCCAGCCAGGCGAAGAGATGATTAGATATCAACGTTTCGGGAGTGTTTAGCCTCCCTCACCCAAGCTAGGAAAGGGAAACCTGTAATACAGCAAGCGTCAGATAAGCCTGCCGCTATAGCCTGCATCCCGTTTACCGGCAATCTATCCGGCAGAATCAGCAAATTTCTCGCCAAATACATCAGGACCATCCACAAGCCACCTCCAAAAATTAAACATTTGTTGCGGCCAGTGAAAGACAAACTAGACTTCCAAGTATACCGCATTCCCTATGAATGTGGGACACTATATAGGACAAACCGGAAGGACCATCACTACTAGAATAATCGAAGATGAGTTTAATGCAACCTGAGAGGTATGGGCTGGCAGAGCATTGTTTTGATAACGACCAGAGAGCCAATTTTCGTGAGACGACCATCTTGGGAAAATGCAACAGTTACTGGGAGCGGAGAATTAAGGAGGCTTTGGCGATTTCCTCTGAAAAGAGCACGCTTAATCGTGATGCTGGATTTTAGTTCAGCTTCTCTTGGAGACCGGCCTTAAAAATGGAAATCCATCAAATTAAGTAGCAAAGATCAATACAGCTTGATAATGAAATTAAGTAGTTACGTTCCTTTGACACAATTTTCTATACTTACGGCATCCCCTGACCTGGCATTTAATTTACTGAAAACAGTCTTTTGTTCAGTAATTCGAATTTTTAAGTGTTTTGTCTCTGTTTATAGTTGTGTTATATCCAGTATTTCATTTGTGGTTATAACATTTTAGAAATATCCTAATGATGGGAGCGATGCACGCTCCCGAAACGTTGATATCTAATCATCTTATCACCTGGCTGACTGTCCAGGAAGAAAGTGAGCGTAATTGGTCGCCAGGAAAGCTTCAGGTCTTATTTTACAAAAGCTCTCTTCAGCGTATAGTTTGTGGAATACCCAGCTTTAACTATCTGCATTCTTAAAAAGATTAATGGATTTTAGAGTGATTAAGTAACCACAATAAACTTAAAGTCCCACTAAGGAAAAACTTCTACAAGCGAAATTGCAGGAAAGGTAGGCTTCAAGCTGTTTCCAAAAGATGATTATGAGGAATGTTTTGACAAAATTAAAGAGCAATGGATTTGACAGCTAATGCTTGATGAAGAAATATCATGCTCACGTCATGATATGTAGACAAACACTGCGGAAGCTGTTCTTTTTTTCTACAAGTTATCACCTATGAAATTGTTCTCGCTATTACAGATACGTGAAGGGTTACCATAGCTTCACTTTCATACTTTTTCATAGCTTTTGATCTAGAAGTGCGTTAAGGCTACAACGGTGACCATTTAAATGTTTAAGAGTATATGGTTAAGTGGTTTGTATTTGCATCCAAAGCGTTTTCACCTGAGTTAATTTTCTCATATGTTTGCGATTTTAAAATGCTTCATTACAATGTTATTTGAAACAATCATGTTTACTCGGAGATAATGAATTTACCCTGGTATGATTTATATTACACTCTTGTACTGTCCAATTTATGTCGCAATTAAATATATTTAAAGCATCCATTTTAGCAACATAATGAGAAGGAGAGAAAGAGTGAGAAAGAGGGAGAGAGAGGTTGTTTGGTTAATTGTACAGAGTATGAATGACATTTTTTGATACTCGTATGTCAGAGCAACACAGGGTCAAGTTGCAGAGCAGACGTGCACACATAGAACAAATCAACTATGCGGATGTAAACCAACAATAATGTCAAAACCATACACATGCCATAAAAGTAGAGGAATATAAATTAATTTTTTAATTAAATTTAAGAAGTTTAGTTCTTTTTGGGGTGAAACCAGAAGAGTGAAACGTTTTCTATATGGTGAATTTGCATACTGTTTGTAACCGCAGTATCAGGCAGCGCTTAGGAGGCGGCGAATTAATTGAAGTCAGATAATTAACAAAGAAAATAAAGTAATAAAATGCTTTGCTAAACTAATCTAAAAATCTTGTTATAATAGTATGGAATTAGAATGGACAGAGTAATGATTAAAATAGCAGTTGACTTAAAGAATAAGAAGGGAAGAATATAATATAATATATAAACTAGCATCCAGCCAAGAAAGATAAATATTCTTGTAAAAATATTTACAAGTCGGAGAGACAGGAAGGAAGGACCGTTACGTCCTTTGTATTAGTAAAAGTTCACTGTCTGAGAACTATAGAAAATTTCCAGCCAGGAATGTGTTGGGACAAAGGGGCTTTCAAAATGCAGTTGAGCATGAACGCTAAAAAGATTTACTTCGCTGATTTGATAACGATGTATACCGCTACAAACAACTCAGGGTAGGCGCTCCCCAACTCAGGGTGGGCGGGACGTCAGTGAGTCATATGAGTTTTGCAAACCAATGCGAAGATTCGAAATAAAATAAGAAACCAATAATAGTGTAACATTTGAGAAGGGTGAGCTAGTTTGGTCATGTGATAAAGTACGAGAGGGGATTAGAATAAGGTTCGAACTGAATGGTTAAGTAAGAAAAACTTTACTTACAAGTTGATACTACGACAGGAAGAACGTGTTCATGTGTATTAAGAAGAGAAACGAAGATTTCGAAGTCTGAAATGTAGGGAAGTTAAGAATAGCGCAACTAGCGTAAGTAGAAGCATTATTAGAAGTTTATTAGAGCAAAGTAGTCGCCGTATAAAGAAGAAATAGAAACCGCGCGGAAGTAAATTTAAACAAGTAATCCAAGGTTTCAAGTAAAATTGAATTTATGTTAGGAATTTTACTAACAGGTGGTCACCGATCCCAGTCGATAAGCAAACTTATATTCAAGAATTAAGCCAAATAATGCTACAACAAACAAAGTGTTATTAATACGACTGAGTAGCCAACAACCACCAAAATCCATTTCCTACAACCATTCAGCTGAGAATAAGAGAACTCATAGCTCCAATTAGAACCCAATAAATTTAACACTGGTATGTGGGTTTACCGCATGGTAAATATTTAAATAATGTGTTAGGTTATTAGTAGGGCCCGAATAGTTATGTAAATACATAGAAAGTACATATATTTACATATTTTGCCCTTAAGTACATATTCTGATATACTTTACTTTTCAGTAAATATTTTATATATTATTTATATTTCCAAGATTTGTTGTAATTTATTCCTTTTAACAATAGTCAGCTGTAGTTGGCCGGCGTGTGTAGATTGAACTTTTCACTGTAGTAAAAGATGCTGAAGGAGAAAACCTCTCTCCGTGTAAAGTTAGAGCATTACACAGAGGAATTTAATGATTTTTCAAGCGACGGAAATGTACTTTTTTGCCTGGTCTGAGAGAAGAACGTTCCCTTTTCTGAACGATTTCAAGTGTTGCAACATTTATCCACGTCATGTCATCAGATCCATGCTTCGAAGACCGCATCTCAAAATCATTTGTTACTCATCGAACCTCAAACTCAGAAACCTCCAGGAGCTCAGAAATCTAAGTTTGCAAGTGATATTTGCCGTACTATGGTTTGTTATGATATCCTTATCCAGAAATTAAAAACTCTAGTACTAGATGAAGTTCTTGAGAAGTACACACATGAAACTGTGCCAGATGAATCTACAATCAGAAAGAACTGTGAGTAATCCTGTGTTGTTAACTTCGGGGTGTTACCAAAGTGCAATCATCAAAGTATTGCTAAATTATCTAACGATTCAATGGGACTTTGTGGCTCGATGAAGTAAAACACAGCAATATGTTCCTTCTTGTGACGGATGCAGCGCCATAAATATGCGAAGCTGACATAGCTTTGCAAGTTTTATATCCTAAAATGTTTCATCTCACATGTCTTGTCCATGCATTCAATCACATAGCAGAACTGGTTCGTTCTAAATTTTCTAATGTTGACACACTTATTTCGAATACTAAGAAAGTGCTTTTAAGGGCTTACAACAGAGTTGATGAATTTAAAGAACTATTTGCTGAACTTCCACTCCCTCCTCAGTAAATCTTAACGAGGTGGAGAAGCTGGATTGCTGTTGTAGGCTACTACGTGAAGAACTTTGATTCTGTAGAACAAGTTTGCCAGCAGTTTTATTCCCAAGATGCAGTTTCCGTTAAATCAGCCCAGGAATCATTCAGTGGTGTGAAACTTAAAAATGATACTGCCTACATGCAGTGCAATTTTCCCCATTATGCATTGCCATTAAATCTTTGGAGACATCATCGTCTAAATTCTCTGAGGGCCTTGATGTTCTTCATTCTGTGGTCACTTCTCTGGAAAGTCTACAAGGGTCGGTTGGAGCTGCAGTGAAGGATAAACTCTCATCCAGTTTGAAGAAAAACCAAGATTCAAGACAATCAGTACTGTTAACATAATTCTAAGTCAAAGTAGTGCCAAATATTTGGAAATTGAGTACTTAACAGATGACTTGTGCCAGTATAAATATGCACTCATTACTTCATGTGAAGTTGAACATCATTCAATCAGTACAAAGCCATATTACCGACAACAGGAGAGGCTTTATATTTGAGAACCTGAAATACATGTTTGTACGTTATTGCCAGGGATCTTAATTTAAAAAATTAGAAGCAATATGCAAGTTCCAATTTTTGACATATTGAAATATCTCCAATATAGGAGAATTATGATATTATGATGTTACATATTTGTTTGTATTTGAGAAGTTTAATTACATATTTCAGTATTTTAAAATACATATATGTACATATTAGACTTATTATAGTACATAACTATCCAGGCCATATTTATTAGTATATAAGTATACTATAAATATTAAATATGTCTGCATGGAATTAAAAATACATTTGAAAATATATATTTTACTTTCGGTACAGTTATAATAATCTCCTTTTGGCTAAGAAATACTGAAAGTGACACCTGTGTGTTTGTTTATTGCGTATGCTACCCATGGCTATCTCACTAACGAGAAACCGTAGTTTAATTGATCCTTAAAGCAACGAATATACTAGAAGGAAACTTTGTGGTTTGTAAGGGTTAATTGTGCCCGTCCCAAGAAGAAGGACAAAGGGAGTTGCCTCCCGTGAAGCTTTCACTGAACACGATGACACTGAGCAAATATGTACCGACCTGTAGAGAGAAATTAGTTCCGTACTTGGAAATGTAAAATTACTCCGATTCAGTCTGAAAGCAAACTGAAAGTTAACAGCTGATAGTCAATTATTCTACAGTCATCTGTAAAATAAAAACAAATGACCGTAATATTTAACCCTCCGCTAAACGCACGTTCTTTTTACCTCCATTACCGCGCACGGACCGAGAATCCGCATTAGTTTTTCAAGTTTGATTTACCATTTTAATGTTATGGTTTCGCAATATAATATATTTGCATCTGAACATTATAAAAATGCAGGAAATTCGGAAATATAATACATCTAAGCATTAGTGCTGAAAATAATTGCACACGTTAAAACATTTATTTATTGAAAAATTGTTCAGAAAGGTTATTCTTCCTTGAAAAGCTTTCTCACTATCAATTTCATGCAAATTATTCACGGTAGTTACTGTTCTTACTGCACAGATATTCTGAGATATATTGCAGACACTCAACTTTGCTGTAAAGCTTGGAATAAGACCTTATTGGTCTGTTTTTCCTCCTGTTACAGAAGTTGCATCTTTCTCGAAGGTTTAGTTGTGGAGCTGAAGGAGTGAATTTAGAATTCTGGAAACTCAATATTTCTTTGATACTGTTATTGATGCTTTTAGGAATATTTAACTGAATGGCCTTCATTTACGATAAATACATTTTATAAGTAAATAAACGACTTTTATAAACCTTATAGTTTATACTTTGTAAAATTAGAAGGAAGAAACCTCTCTTATCGGCCAAACAACATAACAAAATTAAAAGATTTGATTACGGAATTGACTCACAAGAATACACCCGCATGGACTAACAATCCCCACTTCACGAATATGCTACTTCAGACAAAAATGATTATCTCCAGTTATTGGCAGTGATTCGTTAAGGGTGGAGGAAAAGGCAGAAAAAGGGGCTAACGCAAGTCTCAATTGTTTAATTAATTGTTGACGGAAAATTAAAAATGCAGACTCTTTCTGTAGCACGTGTAACGGAGGGTTAAATTATTTTATTGTTGCAATAAGTTGCTACTTGGTTGTAAAAATGTGGAAGATAAACAATTTGAGTCACTTTATTCAAGACGAACTTAATGTATGTATATATAAACAGACGCTCTGCTATTTGTAAATAAATATATATAAATATTGTCGCAACTGGCGGCAACGCGCACAAACAGACAGTGGGGCGCGGAGAGATAACGGAGAGATAGCGCAGCACGGAGATAAAGAGCATGCCGAAACAGATATAACGCGGAGATAAAAGGCCTGCCGAAACAAATGAAGTTAGATAAATAGAAATTTATAGTGGCATCTTGATTGATAGAGAATATTCTACATCCGTCTGGATTCATGAATGGTAGTGTATAAAAAGAAGCCGTGGCTCTTTTATCGTACAGTCATAATCGGAGTCGAAATGAGAGCGTAATCGGAACTGAGTATCGTGTGCCTGCAATTGTGTTTTGAAAGTGAACGCTTTCGTTTGTTGTCAACGACTTGGAATGATTGCATAAAAGTGTTGGACCAGTCTAGACAGCTGAGTATCGGCGGGAAGCCACGAGAAAGTGCAGAGAAGCATCAGTTCAGCATCGGTGCCAAGGTGCAGTGGCAGACTTGAATATTGCTTGCGTGTGTGTTACGTCATTTTGCTGTTGTCAGAGGTGAACAAAGTGTATTCCTACGGAAATAAAGAACATTTTTAATTTCTGCAAATTGGACTTTTATTTCTACGTATCAACAAAGTCATATACAAGAGTAAAACTTTTCAAACACTTGGGTCATTCAGTAATTAGTAGTAACATTTCAATCAACAAAAAATAAAACATTTTTGGAGCAGCAACATTGTTGCAGTGCTTAGAAGTAATGTCCTCCAACATGAACCTAGGAGGCCGACGGATGACATCAACAGCGTCTTGTTATCCTAATATTCTAAAAGACTGCTCTACTACTGCTATATTTGCCTGTCTGGTTCTAAAGTGAACTCCTCTAAGGGGTAATTTAATTTTCGCAGAAAGGTCTAAATCACATGGGCTCATATCTGGGTAGTATGGAAGATGCTCCAGAAATTCCCAGTTCCATCTGCTAAGTAAATTACAACAGGGGCAGGCATGCGAGAGCGAGCAACATCATGTAACACAATGAGATGAGAGTTCAAAAGATTTGGATGTTCACGACGCCCAGCTGGTCATAAATGGTGTTCCATAAAGTGGCCGTAATATGCACCATTCACATGATTTTTTGATAAACTGAATGAGTGAGAAGAACACTGTCGAAATCATAAGCATGTTCTTGTCGATATTCTTTTGGCTGCGGTGAATCAATCTGCTACCACTCATTTGTTTTTCTCTTTAATTTTGGTGCAGCATCGAAGCCAGGTTTCATCTGTTATGATACGTCGAAGTAAACTTTTGCCTTCACGTTCATAGCTTTTTAAGTGTAATCTCGCCGTTGCCATCCTTTGCCACATTGTTTCATCTGTAAGAATGTGTGGGACCCATAGAGTGCAGATTTTCCTCATCTTTAACTTCTCTCTAAGTATGTGGAGAATCGGAACAGGAGCATCTCTAACTTCCTTTACTACTCAATACAAGTTTCAAAAACGATGTTTCTCCAGCAGTGCTCTGACAGCATTTACATGCACATCATCACTTGCTGATGGTGGTCTGCCAGCTCCACGTTTTAATGGACGTCTTCCCATTCTCTACGAAATGCATTCGCTCACCTAGCCACGGTACAATAAGTCTGTATACCACAAGCTTCCAATAATTTTGTATGGCATTGTCAATCATTGATACCTCTTGCAACCTGAATTATAATGAAGCACCTTTGTCCGTATTTACTTAACATATTTAGAGCATTAATGATAAACCCTATCATTAAACTAAATAAAATGTCTTATTAAATAAAATTATTGTCTTCAAACTCTCACCTAACAAATATTAGATGCTCTTATTTTTCATTCTTATCAGCTTACATGATTTACCACTGATAGCGCCAAATGCAGGCATTGAATCACCCAAGTATATAGAATCGTAATTTTGCAAATGTGAGCAAATCTAGAAATCATTCATACATGTAATCTTAATTGAAAATGACTGCAGCTTTGCACAAAGCTAATAATTCAATAATCTTACAGCAATGCTGCAACTGATACATGCCGGGGCAATAACGTCTGGAACTAATTAGTTGCACAAGCAGTTCTCTTAAAGATAATGTCACATGTTTACCTTACCCTGTGTATCTTATAATGAATCAAAGACCACCTATGTAGCGTGGATATAGCTGATCCGCTTCAGACTCCAAAGGTCCAGAGGTCCCGAATCTATTAGTGGAGTTACTGGCTAAGGAGTTTTTCTTTTCCGGATTATTTCTGGAAGGTAAATGTCAGATAAATATAATTCTAAGGTACTGGTACTCCTATGAGCATAATTTCACCTATTCCATTCAGTGTCCGAAATGGCCTAACCCTTAAGTCACAAAAAAGGAGTAGGAATCATAGTAGATTAAGTGATCAGGCATGTTCGATAGAAAAATTGTCTTAAAAACCTCTCAGTAATGGAAATTTACAGACAAGTATTCCATAGAGCTTGAAATTGTGAGTAACAACCACCCTTTAAATACATACTAAAAACTAGCATCAATCATCGACCTTCAAGATAGGCCAATAGGCCTGTTTTGGCACAGAAGGGTCTTCCCAGCGTCTCCGTGATCTTCCAACATTTCTAATATCAACTGGTTTATACTGCAAGGCCTGTTTGGTGAGTCTTCTGGCATTCGAGAGAGATGATCTTGCCATTTCAGTTTGTACTCGCTAAGTTTGTTGTTTAAAATAAATATTTTTATTTGTTCCTTAATTGTTTCATTTTAATGTGATCTTTAGGACTACAGCAAGCTACGTACCTCAAAAATTTCATTTCAGCCGTTTCAATTATTCTATTACCAGTTCTGTTCAAGCCCAGGTCTCGGCTCCATAAGATATAACAGGCACTGCCATAGTTTTATAAAACTTTAATATGGTATCTCTTCTTGTTTTGTTTTTCTATGTTCGCCTCATAGTGCCACACATGTTTTGAAATTTATAGATCTTTTGTTTTAAATCGCCGTCACATTCATAGGAAATATTACATCCTAAGTAATTTAAATATTTAACTTATTCTAGTATTAAGTTATTTGTAATCTGTCATCAGTATCTGCCAGAATGACCTGACCATCTGCAAACAGGGCTGTATTTAAGATTGTACGACCTAACTTAAAATCTACTTTCAACTGAGCTTGTCATTTGGCAACTGCTGCGTGATATAAATATAAAAAAGAGTTGGGTACATTGGGAAGCCCTGTCTTACACCTAGGTTGATATTTTCTCTATTCACTAAAAACTAAATACCTGATATTTAATTAACAATTTAAATGTTACAGCTTTTCTAAAACATAACGTTTAAGGCCCCTCGCTTTTTCAGTGTCCTAAGCGTATGTCAACATATCCAACGCAACCATAAGCCTACAGCGTGATTATTCAAGCCAAAAATGGAAAATTTTATCTCCGAGGGAGCATAAAAAATCCACCTCATCCACGCATAAGCCCCTGTGGACGTCCACTTGACAGACAACAAACTCTAGTAATAAGCATGGCAAGTTATGCTATCTAATATACGTTTCAACAAAATTATTCTTTTTACTCTGAATGATGTACTACTGCTACCAAAAACACCCCTGTATCAGAATTATCTGAACTATTAGGGCTGTTCAATAAAGAAAGACCACCTTTTTTTTGACACGTACCTTTACTCATCCTCATAATTTTTATAGTCCTCAAAATAGTCTCCTCCGAATGCAATGCACTTGTCCCAGCGTTTCTACCAGTCTTCAAAGACATGCTGGATGCCATTTTTGAGATATCCTTCAAAATCGCCTCCGCAGCCTTCACACTGCTTCTGATAATGGATAATGCCTCCCACGAAGGTATTTCCTCAAGTTAGTGAATAGAAAAAGTCCCATGGGCCTAAATCCAGATTATAGGAAGGGTGAGGGATGACTTCACGTTGATTTCTGCAAGATATTCAGAAACAACATTGACAATATAATGCCGCGCATTCTCGTGGTGCAGCATCCAGCCTGTTTCACGGAAAAGTGGTCTTTTTCACCTGATATAATGCAATGTTGCAATGTTTTCAGAACATCCCTGTAGTATTGTCCAGTTAGTGATGTGTGTGCAGGTGCAGCGTGCTGAGTCACCGTCCAGATTTACATATTTTTCCCAGCGTTTCTTGACCTTCCGAATATCTTGATTCTACAATTCTGCATAATTCGCTTTAAACCACTCTTCCACTTCATCAATGACGTCATTTGTGTTGTCAAATGGGCGACCACGTAACGGACTCTTCATTTCCGGGAACAAGGTCACTTAGAGCGAGATCAGGTGAATAAGGCGGATGCTCTAAGTTCTCAAAGCCACATTCCCTTGTTTTTTCAACTGCAACTTGAGATGAATGCGCTGTTGCATTGTCAGCCAGAAGACGAACAAATTTGGAGAGCATACCGCGTCGTTTCTTAATCAGAGCTGCTTGTAACTTGTCCAGAAGATCGCAGTAGTATCTGCCAGTGATGGTTTGGCCCTTGAGAAGACAATCTGTAAGGATGACTCCACGACAGTCCCAGAAAACTGAAAGCATGACATTCCCAGCTGAGTTTTGCACCTTTGCCCTTTTTGGGGGGGGGGGGGGATCGACATGTCTCCATTCCATGCTCGTGGTTTTTGTCTCTGGATCATACTGATAGATCCAGGATTCATCCATGGTTACCAAACTATGAAAAAATCATCCTCATCCTGCTCCAACAGCATCAACACCTGTCTTGAAAGGTCACGCCGTATTTGCTTTTAGAAATGGGTTAGAAAACGTGGAATCAACCGTGCAGACACCTTAGACATGTGCAGTTCGTCACGAGTAATTGTCCACACACTACCATAACTAAGATACATCTCATTTATGAGATGGATGGTTGCTCGTCCGTCTTCCAGTATTAAACACTCCACTGTCTTCACTGTGACAGCATCGTCTGTCATTGAAGGTCTACCAGCTCTTGGCTCATCTGTCAGGGACAA